>JZKD02S0795475.1:160368-171975 GCA_000966675.3 Picea glauca
CTAAGTTGGTGATTAGTGGTGGGGATTGGTGTCTACGAATATTTGTAAGAGTAGGTTGGTGGCTACCAAGATTTGTATTAGTGGGGATTGGTGTCTCTAGTAGGTTGGTGCCTACAAATATTTGTAAAATTAGGTTGGATCCTACAAAGAATTATAAAGATCATTTTTGTGGTTTTCTCCCAAAATGGTTTCCACATAAATCTTGTGTTCCATGTTCCATGGTTAATAGATCTCATATGTGATTATTTTCTTATGGTTGATGAATGTTTGAAAAAGTAAAAAAAAATATTATATTGATCCCCCCCTCTCAGTATAAGTGTGTGCTCAACAAAGAAAATGTGTAGGTGCACACAACTATGACTTCAGTAAGGTGCAAGAAACCCTGTGTGTACTAGAAAACTCACAAGATTTACTTTTCCAGAAAATCAATACTTACTCAAATGTCTCAAGGTTTTCTTTGAAGGTTCAGATTGTCTGGGAGATCATATTGATGACTCAAATAGAGGTTTTGTAACACCCTATTTTCTCCCAAGACTGTAATTGTGCACAAACTTCATATGTTAATAAGATGAGGCATGTAATTGTGTTTTGATTTAATATAAACACTAAATTGTTGACTGAGAGGAAACAACCCTTATAAGTATTGATCATGATACACCAGAGGAAATTGATGATATAGAGGATTGATGGGATGGTTGAGTGAAATGGGGATGAGATTCATCAGTGAATAAAATAGTAAGCTTTCACAACAAGCTTATTTATGATTACAAACATGATGATTTCACCACCAACACACTAGACTGATGAAAGCAACCACGTGAACATTAAAGAGAAGGTCATAAATGTGGTTGGGTAGTAATGATTATGGAAATTGGCCCATGCATATAAAGAATGGCCAATTGAATGACTGACATGAATGTACCACAAACCGCCCCTTTGGATTGAAAAATGGTGGACTACAGGTTACATCTGTAGGACTCAACAAAGAGCCCAAGGGGATGGAGAAGAAAGGAAGAGAAGGAAGAATGCAACGTGCACAGGAGAGAGAAGATGGAAACAATTAGATGCACAGAGAAGAGAAAAAGGCTCAGAGATGAGCAACAGAGCACAAAAGTGCAGATGAGTTGATTGAGAAATAAAATGATAGTTTTCTGGAAGAAAATAGGAAGCTTTTCCAAGTTGATGATGACCACCCTGAACAAAGATTACTCGGATCCCCGAATTTGAGCAATAGTGGGTTGCATCTTGGTGCTTACTGGACATAAACCAACATTAGTAAGGGGAGGTCATTAAGGGACTATTAAGAAGAGAAGGGACTCCCTTGTGCAGAGGAAATCCAGTTAAGAAACCACCTAATAAACCTGTAGAGACCTAGAGCTCAGTGGGAAGTGGCAACTTCTGATGTGTTAGAAGAAGAGGGAGAGTAACCTTCTAAGATCATAGCATACTTGGAGCCCTGCTAAGTCAATTTCCTTGGTGGTATCATGGATTTACATGGGGGTGGTGTGTTGTAGGAAGTAACTCTACAAAAAGGCCTAAGGATGGGAGGAAAGACATCATCTCTCAGTCAGTTGGATTGGATCATTCCTTTATCAGATAAGTGTTCATTTGCATTGAATTGACTATGAATGATTTATGTGAATGCTCATGAATATAACAATTATGTGTTAGTACATATGGATTTTTAAATCCAATAGACAATTTGTATACTTAAATTATGTCTCGAATGCTCTAAGATGAGCTATATTGTGATGTATACTAATGCTTGGTTAAATCGTAAAAAAAGAATGAATGCAAATTTCTACATGTTTGAATACCCTATATGTTCATTATGTAGAGAGCATGAAACTCATGCGATGCCTTATCCTTAAGTTTGACAATTAGTAGAGGCTCACCATATTGAGTCCTCGAAAATCAGAAATCGAAGACTTGCAGGACTCAGAAAATGGCTAAGTCCTTAGAGCGGACAGTTATGACTTTGTAAACCTTGTGTTGGTCAGTGAAGGACCACAACCATTGATTTGAAGAGATCGTGACTATTGATCGGTGGGCATTCAGAGTTGTCATGTTGAAGAGATCCCTCAGATGTTGTGGAAAGGACTCTAAAACAAACCTTTCAGAGTGAGACCTTCGAAACAAAATCTCATGTACCGTGAGAAGAAATCCAAAGAAAAGGCCCCGAAGTTCGGCCAGTAGGGACCGTAGATATGGAAGCGGGAGGGAGGAATTATTATCCATTGATCATTACGGGTCCCACAAGTAAGTGGTAAGGATGAGTTCTGATGGGGAACGTTATTTCAAAGACATGCATCAATAGTTGAATAGGTGGATATATTAAGCATGAGTCCAGCTTGCACAACATTGACTACTTTTGGAGTACGACCTTGATGGATTTGAGGAAATCCTATGATGGCCTAGAAGTGTGAGTCTGATGGAGGGAAGATCTCGACCATAGGTTGAAAAATGGAGAGATGACACGATAGCTATCGATTTTTCGTGAGCCCTATCTAAGTTAATAGAATGAAGTTATAACTTCATGGCTGACGTGGCTTGTTAGTGGGGCAGCTGGAGTGAGTTTAGAGTGACATATGTCACTTACCCATAAGTGGATGGGTTGAGTGGGTTCAACCTAGTGGAAGAAGCTTAGGCTCCAAATAAATATCAATCGTCTATCAAGATATTGCGACTTATGCTCACGATCATTCATTAAGGAGAAGGTTATATTCCTCGATACCCTGGTTTCGAAGTAAGGAAACTACTCTAGTTGTTCTAGCTCTGAACGAATGGAATCGAAATGGAGTATTCTTCGATACCATATCTGTCGAAGGTGAGTTATGAGAGTACTAGTAAAGAGTCCAGGTGATAGGTCCCATGGTCCTGTGTGGAGCGGAATCTCTTGGTGGCATAATTTTGCTGTCACTACGTAGATGAAACATAGTCTTCATGTCAGATTATGAGTGTGTCTAGGTGTCATGTGGATGCCACATGTCAATGGTATATAGGTTGAATACCAAGGAACCTTGGAAGGGCCATAAATTTTGATCTAGGACTCAGTTTTGAGAAAAATTTCCACCATTGGAAAGATCTTAATGAGTAGAAGACGATGAAGTGAAAAGAAAAGAGGGAATTGAGATAGTTAAAAAGCGATACTTTCAATACCCCATCCCTTAAAAGGACACTTATGGTTCGAGTGTGTTATAGAGTGGTATCCGACCATAGTTCAAACCCTAGGCTTAAATGGGTCACTAAGACCATGTAAGGTTGCTTAAAAAGGATTTATGTTGTCTAGAAGGCTTGAGTCGAAACACTAACATGAAATGCTAATGATGATTCTTGTTTCAACACGTAGGAATAATTGAAAATTCTCATGGAACATAATGGTACAACACAATATGGATTACCTCTTACACTTCAAAGATGAAGAATCTAATCATCGGAGGGATAGGGAAACCCCTCCAAATTTGATGGTCATGGTGAGGAGTTTGAAGGTAGATAATGAAAGGCCTATGAGATCCCATGTCGAACAGCCAGAGTTGAACGCAATTCTACTGCAGAGTTTTTCCAAAATTCAAAAACATCTTCAACAAGGTCTTAGCAACACGAAACTACAACAGTTAGAGAGGTTGAAAACCCCTTCAGATGCCCAAAAGCATGAAATGTCTCACAATGATGCGAGAAAGAGTTCTTCCAAAAGAAATCATCAAGGCATGAAGAGAGGTGGATCGAGTGGAGGAATTTCCATGAAGTTCTCTAGTCGGAAAACTAATTCAGTAGGACAATCCAGCAGTGGCACGAAATCCAATATTTCTAAGAGGAGAGAGAGTAAGAAATCTCAGAGTTTTCTGACTAAAGAATTCAAGAAGGCTAAGTTGCCTACCTTTGATGGTGAAATAAAGAAAGGAAAGGAAGCCAGAGCATGGATATTTAACTTGAAAAAATACTTACGATTACATAACTACTCAAACAATACCAAGGAAAGGATTGCAGTGTTTAACTTGAATGGAGGGGCTTCCATTTGGTGGGAAGACCTCAAATAAATTAAAAGGATAAAGGAAAGAAAATTATCCTGGAAAATGTTTGAGAGATACTTTTGCAAGGCTTACCTATCTAAAAAGTATTATGATGACAAGATAAAGGAATTCTATGAGCTTAAGATGGGGCAACTTACCTTAGAGGTGTATGCAAAACAATTTATGGAATTATTGAGGTATGTTCCCTACCTTAAGGATGAGAAGGAAAGGATACAGTGTTTTATCATTGAGTTGCCACAGTCATACCAAGATCGAATTGAGTTCGAAAAACCCAAGACATTGGAAGACACCATTTAGAAGGATAAATCTTGTTACGATGAGTCTAAGAACAAGCATGAGTCTCCTAAGGATTGGGAAAGAAAGGACAAGAATGTATTCCAGAAGAAAGGATTCAAGTATTTCCTCGCAAGAATTACGGGAAGGATGCACAGTTGGGTCAGCCAAGCAGGAGTGTGCATCAACAAAATTTTCTGTCCCAAAGTAGAAATAAGCTAGTAGAGAAGGAAAAGGAAAGAGTAGAGGAGACCAAGAAAGAACCTTTGCAATGTTGGGGATGTGGAGAGACACATCTATTGAGGAATTGTCCCCACAGACATCATGACGGTAAAAGAGTGTATAACATATAAGGGGCATCTACAGTAAATGATGTAGTCAAGAGCATACCGAGAATCTATGCAGTGGAAGAAAATTGGCAAGAAGACCACCAGGCCTATGTGGTAGTTATGTTTCACTTTGAGTGGTTGAGGCATGTTCATTACAGAGAAAGAACCACACCAAAGCATGATTAGTTCAATTAGCCACTGGAACAAAGAGGAAAGTGGCAGAGGTCGTTGAAGCTTGTCCAATTCAGATTGAGGGATTTTAGACCCAAGAATATATGAATGTTCCACCCCTTGGCTCTTATGACGTGTTGTTGGGAATGGATTGGTTAGCCTCCCATAAGGAAAAATTGAACTGTTATGAGAAACTAGAATGTGAAGATGAGAAAGGAAATACGATAATTTTGGAAGGCATTCGAAAGCGAGTCTCTGTGAGACAAATATCAAAATTGTATCTCAAGAAGTATAGCAGAAGAGGGTGTCCTCTATATGCTATACAAATACTAAATTAAACATAAAGCGGTGAGCTGAAGGTTGAATACCATCCAGTGTTATGGGAGTTTAGAGATATGTTTTCGGAGGAGGTGCCTGGATTACCTCAAAAAGAAGACCTTGACTTTTCAATTGATCTCATGCCAAGAGTAGTGTCAACATCGAGAGTACCTTATAGGATGAGTGCATCAGAGTTGGTGGAAATGAAGATGTAGTTGAAAGAAATGATGGACAAAGTTTACATCAAACTGAGTGTGTCCCCATGGGGAGCACCAGCCCTGTATGTAAAGAAGAAGGATGGAACCTTAAGGTTATGCATCGATTATCAACAATTGAACAACATGACCATCAAGAACAAGTATGCTTTGCCTAGAATAGATGATATATTTGACCAACTCAGAGGGGATGCAATTTTCTCAAAAATAGATTTGAGATCGGGATATCACCAAGTTAGGATTAAGGACGAAAACATCCACAAGACAACCTTTAAGACAAGGTATGGACACTACGAGTTTGTTGTGGTGTCGTTTGGACTTACAAATTCACTAGCTACATTCAGGGGTTTAATGAATAGTGTGCTCAACAAATAATTAGGCAAGTTTTTATTAGTGTTTGTGGATGACATTTTGGTGTATTCCAAGAATTAAGAGGAGCATGGAGAACATATCAGGATGGTGTTACAGGTGTTAAGAGAGAACCATCTATATGCCAAATTCAACAAGTGTGATTTCTTTAAAAAGGAAATCCAGTATCTAGGCCACATAATCTCAGCCGAAGGGGTCATAGTAGACCCTGTAAAGATCAAAGTAATCATAGATTAGCCAACCCCTAGAAATGTGATGGAAGTGGGATTCTTCATGGGATTGGTTGGATATTACAAAATATTTATCAAAGGATTCTCCAATATGGGAAATCCTATTACGTCACTACAAAGGAAGGGAAAGAGATTCATGTGGTCACCAGAATGCGAAGATAGTTTTCGTCAATTGAAATAGTTGTTGACTAACGCCCTTGGTTTAAGGATTGTGGACCTAGAAAAAGACTTCTTGTTTTACATAGATGCTTGAAAGGAGGGACTCGGTGTAATCCTAATGTAAGAAGGACAAGTGGTTTGTTATGAATCATAGAAGTTGAATGAACATGAGTAGAGGTATGCTACCCATGACCTAGAAATTGCTGCAATTGTACATGTGTTGAATATGTGGAGACATTACTTGCTCGAGAGGAGATTTATCCTCCTGATTGACCATTGTGGTTTGAAGTATTTGGTTGACCAACAAAGGTTGAATGATAGACATGCCAGGTGGATGGAATTAATGAGTGAGTTTGAATTCAAAATCAAGCACATAAAAGGAAAAGAAAACAAAGTAGCTAACTTGCTCAACCGAAGTGTTCAGACAATACACTTAGCAGTAGCAAGTGTACGAGAGTCCAACATTTGAAAAAGAATTAAGAACCTCTTGTTGGAAGACGAGTTCTTCAATCTAGTGAGGGAAAAGTTGCAACAAGTACCTAAGGAAAAGAGGCATGGAGGATATCAATTGATGGTTGATAACATGTTGATGTACAATAAGAGGCTATATGTGCCTAATTTAGCAGACATGAGGCAACTGATTATGGATGTGTTCCATAGGAGGCCATACGTCGGTCATCCTGGTTATCAAAAAATGGTGACAACAGGTAGGAAAATGTATTATTGGCCTAAGATAAAGCAATACATTTCTTGTTATATCTCAATGTGTTTAGAGTTCCAACAGGTGAAGGTCAAGCATCAATACCCTCCGGGACTATTGCAAGCCATACATATACTAAAGTGGAAATGGGAAGTGATTTCCATGGATTTTATCATGGTTTTTCCAAAGACAATCAAACAACATGTTGTAATCATGTTTGTAGTGGATAAGTTGAGCAAGAAAGATCATTTTATTCCAATAAAGTCTAATTTTAAATCCATAGACATTGCCAATGTTTTCATGAAAGAGATATTCAAGTTGCACGGTTTGCCTAAAACCATAATTTCAGACAGAGATACCAAGTTCACCTCAAATTTCTAGTGAAGCTTGTTTGTAAGTTTAGAGATGCAGTTAGCATTTAGTATGACCTACCATCCTCAAACCGATGGTCAGATCAAAAGGGTGAACTGAGTGTTAGAGGATATGCTATGAGTGCATGTTATGCATAAACCCAAGCAGTGGGAATAATATCTAGCTTTGGTAGAATTTGTGTACAACAATGGTTATCAAGAATCATTGAAGATGAGCCTGTTTGAAGCTCTATATGGCAGGAAGTACAGAGTTCCAATTAGTTGGGATAATCTAGTGGAAAAATTTACACTTGGACCTGAATTACTGAAGAAAATGGAGCAATCCATGGTTCAGATAAGGAAGAATCTAAAAATTTCCCAAGATAGACAAAAGAGCTATGTTGATAGCAAGAGAACCCCTAGAGAGTTTAAAATAGGAGACCATGTGTATCTTAGGGTGAAACCCAATAGAAGTTCACTGAAAGTGGGGATGTGTGGTAAGTTGGCTCCCCCATATTGCGGACCATTTAAAATCCTAGAGAGAATAGGACTAGTAGCATACAGACTTTCTTTACCACCTACTATTAGAGCACATAATGTATTCCATGTGTCCTTGTTAAAGAAATATGTACATGATTCTAATCACATTATTGATTATACTATGATACAGGTGGAACCAAAATGATAATTTCATCCAGATCCCCAATGCATCATGGACAGGAAAGAAACAATGCTTCGGAACCGAGCCATCGTGCAGGTCAAGGTGCAATGGAATCACTTTAGAGCTGATGAAGCTACATGGGAGATGGAATATGCCATGAGATTGGCATACCCATTTTTGTTTATTGTATAATTGTAAAAATCATGGTGTTTTAAACACTGAGGATGGTGTGTCATTAAGGGGGAGGGGAATGTAGCACCCCGTTTTCTCCCAAGACTGTAATTATGCACAAAATTCATATGTTAATAATATGAGGCATGTAATTGTGTTTTTATTTAATATAAACACCAAATTGTTGACTGAGAGGGAACAACCTTGATAAGTACTGGCCTTGATACACTAGAGGAAATTGATGAAGTAGAGGACTGATGGGATGGTTGAGTGAAATGAAGATGAGATGCATCATTGAATAAAATAGGAATCTTGCATAACAAGCTTATATATGATTACAACCATGATGATTTCACCACCAACACACCAGACTGATAAAAGAGACCACGTGAACATTAAAGAGAAGGTCATAAAGGTGGTTGGGTGGTAATAACTATGGAAATTGGCCCATGTGTAGAAAGAATGGCCAATTGAATGATTGACAAGAACGTACCACAAACCACCCCTTTGGATTGAAAAAGGGTGGACTTCAGGTTACATCTGTAGGACTCAACAAATAGCTCGAGGAGATGGAGAAGAAGGGAAGAGAAGGAAGAATGAAATGTGTGTGGGAGAGAGAGCAGATGGAAACACTTAGATGTGTAGAGAAGAGAAAAAGTCTTAGAGACTAGCAACAGAGCGTAGAAGCATAGATGCATCAATGGCGAAGAAAATGATAGCTTTTTGGAAGAAAATAGGAAGCTTGTCCAAGTTGATGAGGATCACCCTAAACAGAGGTGACCCAGATTCCTAAATTGGAGCAATAGTGGGCTGCAACTTGGTGTTTACTGGACAAAAATCGACATTGGTAAGGGGAGGTCACCGAGGGACTCTTAAGCAGAGAATGAAATCCCTTATGCAGAGGAAATCTAGTTGAGAAACCACCCGATAAACTTGTAGAGACCCGGAGCTC
The DNA here is from genome assembly GCA_000966675.3 of Picea glauca. Lineage (NCBI taxonomy): Eukaryota > Viridiplantae > Streptophyta > Pinopsida > Pinales > Pinaceae > Picea > Picea glauca. The sequence continues at coordinate 169,298 of JZKD02S0795475.1, forward strand.
AATGGGAAGTGGAAACTTCTGTTGTGTCAGAAGAAGAAAGAGAGTAACCTTCTAAGATCATCGCAAACTTGGATCCTTGCTGAGTTAATTTCCTTGGTGGTATCATGGCTTGGCACGAGGGTGGCCTGTTGTAGGAAGTGACTCTAAAACAAGGCCTAAGGTTGGGAGGAAAGGAATCCTCTCTCAGTCAGCTGGATTGGATCATTCCTTTATTAGATAAGTGTTCATATGTATTGAACTAATTGTGAATGATTTATGTGAATGCTCATGAATAGAACAATTGTGTGTTAGTACATATGAATGTTTAAATCCAATAGATTGTTCGTATACTTAACCTATGTCTTGAATGTGGTAAGATGAGCTATATTGTGATGTATACTAACGCTTGGTTAAATCGTAAAAAAAAGAATGAATGCAAACTACTATCTATTCGAATACCCTATATGTTCCATGTGTATAGAGCATGCAACTCATGCAATGCCTTAGTCTTAAGTTTGATAGTTAGTAGAGGATCAGGACCATCTTGAGTCCTCAAAAATCAGAAACTGAATTCTTGCAAGACTCAGAAAATGGCTAAGTCCTTAGAGAAGACAGTTTTGACTCCCTAAACCCTATGTTGTTCAGTGAAGGACCACAATTGCTGATCTGAAGAGATCGTAACCGTTGATCGGTGGGAATTCATAGTCACTGTGTCGGGGATATCCTTTGGCTGTTGTGGAAGGGACTCTTAAACAAACATGTCGGAGTGAGACCTTCAGAAGAAAATCTCATGTACCATGAGAATAACTCTGAAGAAAAGGCCCCGAAGTCCGGCCGGTATGTACCATAGATATGGAAGCGAGAGGGAGGAATTCTTAGTCATTGATCATTAAGGGTCCCACAAGTAAGTCAGAAGGGTGAGAGATGATGGGGAACGTCAGTGAAAAGATGTGCGTCAATAGTTGATTAGGTGGATATATTGAGTGAAATTCTAGTTGGCTCAACATTGACTACTTTCAGAGTACGACCTTGATGGATTCAAAGAAATAATCTGATGCCCTAGAAGTGTGAGTTCGATGGAGGGAAGATCTCGACCATAGGTGAGAAAATGGAGAGATGAAATGATATCCATCGATTTGTCGTGAACCCTATTTAAGTTAATATAACAAAGTTATAACTTCATGGTTGACGTAGCTTGCCAGCGGGGAAACTAGAGTGAGTTTAGAGTGACAGATGTCACTTACCCATAAGTGGATGAGTCAAGTGGGGTCAAACTGGTGGGAAGACCTTAGGTTCTGAATCAATCTCAATCATCTATCGGGAGATTGCGACTTATTCTCATGACCGTCCATTAAGGAGAAGGGTATATTCCTCGACACCCTAGTTTCAGAGTAAGGAAACTGCTCGAGCCTTTCTAGATCCAAACAATTGGCATCAAAAGGGAATATTATTAGATACCATATCTGTCAAAGGTGAGTTATGAGAGTACTAACAAAGAGTCTGAGCGATAGCTCCGATGATCCTGTGTGGAGTAGAATCTCTTGGTGGAAGAATTTTACTGGCACTATGTAGGTGCAACGCAGTCTTCATGTCAGATGATGAGTGTGTCGAGATGTCACGTGGATGCCATGTGTCAACTATATATAGGTTGAAGACCAAGGAACCTTGTAAGGGCCATAAATTTCGATCTAGGACTCAATTTTGAGAGAAATTGCCACCATTGGAAATATCTTGATGAGCATAAGACGATGAAGCTAAAGAAAAGAGGGGATCAAGATAGATGAGAAAGAGATAATTTCAATAGCCCATCCCTTAAAATGACACTTAGGGGTCAAGTGTGTTATAGGTTTTAACTTCCATAACAACATGATAATTTTGTGCAAATTTGGAGACTCAAAACCTCAAGGCGAATTTCTAAACGTTAAAAGATAGATATACACTTAACTAAATTTGTAGACTATCATACATTTTTTCCATAGTGTTGTGGATTTCCTCCTTGTCAAGTATTTATCTCCAAGATTTCACTAAAAGGATTCCTCATAATTATTACTCAAAGATACACAAATTATTGATTGTAAGAAGCTTTTTGGTTGACCATCCTACCATCCTTACGATATTTTTCTTCCCATGGAACCCCCATGTTGTAATGGGTTGTATGAAAATAGTACAAATGCTATCATGTAGAATGTGTGGCTCCTCTAGAGCATTTGAGGTACCCCACCTATGTAGTACTAGCACATTCTTGAGATCAAACTCACAACCGAATCACCATGAAAAATTTAAGCATTAGGAAAACCATCTAGCATTAGAGTGCAAAAGATGAGTTCTCAAGCCAAACCCTCTTTTCTTATATAATATTTGATACCCATGCCACTTGTCATTCTAATGAAAAAATTATAATTATTTAATTATTAAATGCATAATATTCACCCACATACGTGTCAACTCCATGCCCAATTAGTAATTTTAAAAACGCATAAACAGATATTGTTCACCACATTCCTTTTGAGAATTATAGCTTGGAGGGGGGAACTTCTACATAGGTTTCATGTGAACACGTGAGAAGTAGTTTGAGATATTTTCAAAAAGTTATTCTATTTTTGAAAAGGAAAATTCTATTTTGTAATTCACTTTAGTTAAAAAGTGAAAGTCTTATTTTTCGCAATTGAATCTAAAAAGTGTATTTCATGCATGCATGA
>JZKD02S0795475.1:207921-224773 GCA_000966675.3 Picea glauca
TCCTTTTTCGATCTCTTTTAATTTCCATGCCCAGAATGAAATTTGAAGCACCGAGATCCTTCATGTCGAATTTAGAGGACAATCGAGTTTTCACATCATGGATAATCTCCTTGTTATTTCCTATCAGCAACATGTCATCCACATACAAGACCAAATAAATCAAATGATCACCAATTAATTTAAAACACACACAATAATCATCTTTGCTTCTTGTGAAACCAATTCCCAACATATAAGTATCAAATTTTTGATACCACATCCTTGGTGATTGTTTTAAACCATACAGGGACTTTTTCAGCTTGCATACCATCTCCTTATTTCCTTTCATAGCATAACCTTTTGGTTGCTTCATATAGATTTATTCTTCCAGATCCCCATGCAGGAATGTTGTCTTCACATCCATCTATTCTATTTCAAAATGAAATGTAGCAGCAACATATAACACATATTTCGGGTCCATATTTTTCGGAACCGCGTTTTTCGGGACCGCATTATATTTAGGTGGTTTTTCGGCACATGGTTTCTTTGTCGATGGTTTTCTATTTCCAGTTAAGGAATTAGGGTTTTGGACTAATCCAGGTCATCAGGTAAGGGTTTTGGATGTCGTTGGCTCCTATATGTATATTGTATTGTAAATAATGTATCACAATGAATGAATATATAATATGTAGGTTTTCCCGGTTTGGGTTTCCAGGGGAAAAATCTCTGTGTAATGTTTGTATTTTCCATTGTATCTTTTCTGAATATCTATTTATAGTAGATATTGTACAAGGTTAGAATTTACAGTAACACGTCACTTGTTACATTTTCTTCCTTTTTTTTCTCCTGTTGTCCATCTCTTTGTTTCTTTGGAGCTCTGTAGTATTTCTTCAGGTGTCTTTTCTTCCCACAATTCCATCACTCTATCTTTCCTAGTCTAGATTTGGATATTCCCTTCCTAGAATTCTCATAGTTCCTTGAGCTCTTTCCTCTATACTTTTGACTTCCCATGCTCTCCACGATCAACGCATTACCTGATGTCTCACATGTGCTTTTTCATAGCATTTCCTTGCTAAGGATAACACCAACAACATCATCAAATTTCAGAGTGTTTGAACCAGAGACAGAGTTACTTCAAGTCATGACCAAGCCTTTCTAGCTTTTTGGCAATGAACACAAGATTAGAAGAACCCTAACCTCATCAATAAAGTCCACTTTTACATAACTTAGTTGAATAGTAACCGTATTAAATTCATTTAAATGGTCGGCAACATACCCACCTTCTGACATCTTCATATTAAACTCATTAGAAATACCTTATTGGAGGTTGAGGGTTTTTCATATAGTTTATCCAATGCCTTCATCAAATCCTCCATTTTCATTTCTTTTGAAATATTGAAAGTCATCGACGCTGCTAGGTACAGTTGTATCGTTCCCAATGTCTTTATGTCAAGAATATCTGATTCTTCATCCTTCATACTCACTAACTTCTTTTCTTTTCCTCCAAACAGTAGGAAAAGATCCTTTTGATATAGATAGTATTCCATTTGCTTCTTCCATAACTGGTAGTTTTGGCCATTATATTTCTTGACCGTAAACTTTCCATCTTCTGTCATTTCTCCCACTCGAAACATGAACCCTCTTTTCCTGTGAGTTACCTTTCGCTCTGATACCATTTGTTATAAAAATAGGATTGTGGAGCAATAAAGTAAAACAAATGCAGAAATAAAACACAAAATATATACAATACAATAGAGACACAAATATACGTGGTTCACCCAGTGTGGCATACGTCCACCAGAGAAATTGTCAGGTCCTTCCCTTATTATTATCCAACAAATGAAGGGATAAAACCTACAACATACCCGTTGTAACTTCCTCTTCTTTCTCTCACAGTCTCCTCTTTCAGAATAAAATATTCACTCACACACACAATCGTGATACAATTCCTCATAAAAGAGGGTTTCCTTCTAGGGAATAAAACTCTAACATAAATTCTACCATCAGATCTGCGACCTTATAATGGACAGTCCATATTAACTATGAAATTACAATGTTTTATAAGGAAATTTTCCCAAAACAATTTCTTCGGGGGTGATGCCCCCGAACCCCCCCTAGCGACAAATGTGGGGAGGCAAACCCCCCCACACACCTCATCGGGTAATGGGATACAAACACGAATAAAACAATACCTCTGAATCAGGAAGATTATCAGACTTCACAACCAACACCTAGGTTCCTTCTTGTAGATCCAATCCTATTTCTTTTGAAATCATGTTTACTTCAATGTTTTTATCCTTGTAAACATGTGCAAATGGGAGATGATAGAAAAATGACTCCAAATTATTGATGCCCCAAAGTAAAGGTTGTAGAAGAAAATTTCTTAGAGTAAAGTTGCATGTCATCCATTGAATGATTAAAAGAGAGTCTCCCATAATTTGAATTTGTGAAACATTTTTTTCTAGGGCTAGAATGAGAACCAACTTGAGAGCTAAAATTTCATTGTAGTTGTTAGTGGTCTGTCCTATTCCTACCTTGAAGGAGATAGTGTGATTTGGGAGGAGGAAAATAATTCCCCTAGCCCCTCTTCTAGATGGGGTGCCTTGAGAGGCTCCATCAAAATAAGCCCATGGATTTTCTTCATTAATATGGTATGTTGAAACACAATTATGAGGAGGAAAAGAGGAGAATTGTGGAAAAACACTTAAAATGTTGAGGTTGAGTGGCACATTTAAGATGCAGTGTCGGTTCCCTCAAATAATTTTTCATTTTTGGCCAACCAAATTCCCCAAGCAAAGGTGAGGGGGAGAGTTTTGCATCTCTTTGTTGCCTTGGTTTTATACCAATTCTTGAGTGGTTCTTCTATGGAATCTCCTTCCCATATGTTTTGAAATCCTACTAGGCCTTCAAATTCTTTTCATACTTGCTTTGAGAAAGGGAAAGATTTAATGAGATGTTTGTTGGTTTCAAGGTATGCTTCACAAAGACAAAATCTTCATGGTCCTTTGAAACTTATTTTTTTGCAGAATATCCCTAGTAAGGGCCATGTTATTGAAAAGAAGCCCTTGGAAACCTTTGAAAATGATATCTTGAACAAGGGGAATTGGTAGTTTCTAAGTATATTTACTCCCAATCCAAGGATCAAGGCCATATAGAACCTTGTCCCCCTTACCTACTTGCCAAATTATCCATTTCCAAATCAAGGGAAATGTTGATGCAATAACCTTCTAGAAAGTAGAAGAATTATGATATTATTTTATTGGATTCCTAACCCAATTCTCAATGGAATTGGGAGAAAGGTATTTGTCCTTAATGATTTGTACCCACAGATCATGACCATGTATAAGCCTCCAAACATTCTTAGCAGTGAAATATTTGAAGAAAATGAATATGATTTTGAGTCCCCACCCTCCTTGAAATTTTGGAATTGTTATTTTCATCCATGAGACCAAGGCCATGCATTTTTTTCATAGTCTCCAAACCAAATGAATATATAACAAAGTTGTTTGATTCACTTTAAGACTCCTTTCAATATCTAGGCAAGGGGCATCCAACAGATTGGGATGTCCTATAGAATATATTTAACTAGGACAAGTTGCCCTCCCCAGGAGATCCATATGTTCACCAATTGTTGTAAATATTTTTTTTCAATCTTTCCTATGAGCCATTGCCACTCTCCCTTGAGATATAGGTTAATGTTTAGGTGAAAACCTAGATATTTGAACCTCGTGTCAAAATGTTTTACAGGAAACTTGGAGAAGAGTGGGGTAATATGATGTTTCTCAACGTCAGAGAGGCCCCAACAAGTTATCATTGATCTAGTCAGGTTAATCTTCATGCTTGTGGATATAGAAAAGAGCTCCATAAGATCTTTGAGTTTGTTTACCATTGGTGTGGATCCATTGTAGAAAATAAGTAGGCCATCAACAAAAATTAAATGAGAAACATAATAAGAGTTTCCAACTAGTATACCTTTGAAGGTATCAGTTGTTGAGGATGCCTTGAGGGATCTATTGAGCCCTTCTACTACTAAAAGAAAAAGGAGCAGGGATAAAGGAAAACCATGTTGAATTCCTCTTTTGGGCTTGAAAAAATATGAGGCTTCCCCATTGATTAACACAATGAAGAAGATTGAGCTTATGCAACTCATTACCCATTAGACAAATTGGAAGTTGAATCCTAGACGGATGAGGATAAGGCATAAGAATAATTGGTTTACTCTATCGAATGATTTGGAGAGGCCCACCTTGACTTCCATTTCCTTTAAATTCTTGTTTTTTATCGAGTGGAGTGCTTCTTGGGAAATCACTAATACCTCATGCATTTGTCACCCTTCTAGGAACCCAAAATACTCAGGGGAGATCTGTCAAGAAAGAATTTCCTTTAGCCTTCTAGAGATGATTTTTGAGATTATCTTGTAAATGATATTGCAAAGTGAGATAGGTCAAAATATTTCATAGCAGGTTGTATTGTTTGTCTTATGGATGAGTGCTATGAACGTGATATTGAAAGATGCCAATACTTTTTGGGAGGTTTGTGAGGCCTCCACCACTCTTCTAATGTCATTTTCACTTAAATAATAGTAGTTGAGGAAGAATTCAATAGGGAGGCCATTTGGACCACTCAAACTTAACTCCGTTTCAGATTATGTCCATACAATGGACATGGAGCAAAGTCAAGCATTTACTTCCGTTAACCTTGCTCCATTCTTGTTGGATGCACAAAATTTGAAATCGAGATAAGGATTTCCATCTCGCCTAGGACTTTCGTCCTTCTGAAATCTATGTAGAGTTTTGAGAAGCTCTTGTTTCCCCACCTCTACCATGAGGGATTGATTTTCCTTTGGTTCCACAAATCTAGGAATGAGACAAGTGTATCATATAATCTATGGCATCTTAAGAGTCATTGTTAAATAGATATTGAAAGTACCTGACACCTTCAATTTCTATATCAGGGAAATTTGTAACCCACAATCCATCCTTTTTGGAATTCTTCCAGACTTAGTTGATATTTTTCCTGTAGTTGGAAAATCTATGGAAAAACTTGGTGTTATCATCTCATGCCTCAAATAAAAAGTTCCTTTCTCTTTAGATGACACTCTTTCTCTTTTTCCAAAAGAATTTTCCTTCTCTTGTTTCCAAAAGAATTTTCCACCTCTTCTGAAGGATCAAGTCTGCATCTTTTGTTGTTTTAAAATGTCCAATCCAACCAACCCTTCACTAGAACCATACTATGTAGATTGTAGCAAAGTTGAACACCAAAATTTGCAATCTAGACTTTTAGAGAGTCTCCTCCCATTCTTTTGCTTGGAAATCTACCAACAAGCACAAAATCCTCCATTTCCATGATTTAAGTAAGCTTGATATTTTCATTGAGAAAAATATTAACGACTTCTATCTAATGCTTGATACATTTTTTGTGATTTCAGGGGTTCTTGATTCCTTGTGGTCCTAATCCTTCTTGAGCTGAGGCTTTGGGATCATTGGAGGAAAATCCAATATGAGGTCGCTTGTTAAGCACCTACCAATAAAACCTTAAGCTTGATTACGATAGTCATAAAAAATTTCTCCATAATACCTTGAACCAAATCCACCAAATGTCAAATCTAGAGGTGTTGACTTAGCCAATATAAGTGCATGGGGAGTAAATTGTTGTGAAAAAATTATTTCCCTTAGGGGTTTTATATGCAAGTCTTTCCTTCCTCGGACCAACTTATCTCCCAAGGCGTATGATCCAGAAACCTCCCTGTGTCTCTTGAAACCCTGGGCATGATGGTGAGACTATAAACATGTTTCACTCTCTCAAGGAGGCTAGATCAACATATTGACATTCAATTTGAGCTTTTTCTAGCTCACCTATAATTCCCTCCTTAACTATGTTTGTATATATAGGGACAAGGGAGCCATGGATATCCACTTGGTCAGACCATATATGTTGGTCCTCTAGTGGATCATATGAATATTCTACCAATTCATCCTCCATTAACACTAGAGAGTGGATTATATTGCTAATCCTAATGAGAAACCATATCACCTGCAGTAACCCTAGGCTCCATTATTTTAATTATGCTACTTGTAAAAGTCCAGAGACTTGTACTTAATACTTCATGTCTACTGAAATAACTGTGCATATGTTTATATGGTTTGGTTAGGGTTGGATTTGTTAGCTCGATGGACTCTCAATTAGGGTTTCCTTCTATATTTGGCCATAAATTCGAGTATGTGACCATTCAAGGAATGTATGAAGAGTTACACAGGACGTTGTCTTTACTAATCCTACTATTATAGTTTCAGTGTCTTATATCTAAGGAGATATGGTTTTGGTAGTATCAAAGAAACAATTGATGATTCTTAGACTCCCTCCTGGGTGCCCACAAATAACCTTCCATCAAGTGCCCTAAATTCTACTACTCTCCTCGATTCCCACAAATATGCTTTCAGTTGGTAGCCTGAATCCTTATCCTCTACACCAATTTGGTTATCTCCTTTGCCCATCGTTGCTCAAACTCCTCCTGAAACTCTACAACTTCATTGAGACGCAATGTTGCTTACCTTGAGAAAACCTATTTTTCATCTGATAGCGTAGCTCCTAGCCAACATGACTCACTACACTAGTAATGGAGAGAGAAACCTCCCCCCTGGAATCCACCAGCAAGAGAAGGGAGGTTCTCAAATCCATAAGTTCTCCCACTATTCTTTGACATAGGAAATGACATGCCTGCAGATCTGATAATTAGGGAAAAAACCCTATCCACAAACATATCCTTGTCCTCATGTACTTTTAAACTCTAGTCATAGACATATCATTGTCCATATAGATTGACCTTCCCCTCTTCCCACCCTATCATTTATAACTTATCTCCCATAAATTTCATATAAAATAGAAACAAAACATGACTCAAGGCAACAATTTTTTCAAAATATCCTCTTTACAAAATACATCAAAGATATCCTTAAATAGAAGCATATGCTTTCTAAGTTGTTATGAAAATAAAGATTATAATAGAGTTAGAAGATTGATAACCAAACATAATGAAGACTATCTTCTTCATGGGGTTTGAACCCTTGCTCCAACGTCTTCCACTTGTAAGGGTTTCAATAAGCTTAATTATTTATTTTTATTTTTATAAAACATCAATATCAAAATTATGTTGTTTATAAACGTGATTAAAGATTATTATCTCAAAGAGTTATGTTGAATTAAAGATTTGATGTAGATAAAAAATTTAGGTTCTATAACCTAACAGTCCTTTAAACCCATTAAATAACCAACTTAAAGTCCCCATGACATGAAGACTAAGTATATCTTTATCTCCAACTTGTTTCACCATGAGGGGGAGTACATGTATTTAGGCTCAATTATTGACTTTCCATGACCTAACGAAAACTTGAAAGAAAATATTGATACATCGTAGATCCATCTTAAACTTGGATCTATCAAATATGGATAGGGATCAAATTTCTTAAGGTGTAATTATTATTATTATTTAATACAAAGGAATTAATACACGATATAATTTAATGATAGAAAAAATTACATTTTAAGAAATTTGATCCCTATCAATGTTTGATAGATCTAGTTTAAGATAAATTTACAGTGATATAAATAACAACTACAAACAAGAAAGATTCACAAAGTATAGCACATATAGTTTAAACAATTATTTTGTTGGTGCCAACCAAGGTAATCCAAGTATAACATAGATAGTTTAAATAATTATTTTGATGGTGCCAACCAAGGTAATCCAAGTATAACATAGATAGTTTAAATAATTATTTTGATGGTGCCAACCAAGGTAATCCAAGTCCCTACGATGTTGTAGTTATATTGTTCTTACTTAATGGATTGAACTTTTTATTTCAAGTTATCATTAGGTTGTGGGAAGTTAATAATTGAACCTAAATACATGTACTCCTCATCATGGTGAAACTATGTTGATTTAATTATTTTTTATGTTGTCATATACATATGTTCGTACTAACAACATCTCCCCCATTTTGGAATGTAACGCACCTAACTACTCTAAGTACAAGCCAGTTACCTTCAACCAAAGGGAAGGAAGGCATGGTTGTAGTACCCCCATATACCCACATACCATGGTAGGTAAGTTTAGGTAGGCAACATATAATCGAAGGAGGGAGTTAGGTGAGTTTCGTTATGCATGAATGAGTTCCTATGCCCAAAGGAGGGAGGTAGGTGAGTTCAGGGAGGCATGAATGAGTGAGTGCCCCAAATCCCAAGCAAAGAGAGGAAGATAGGCATGTCATTAGTGCCTATGCCAGCCTATTATAGATAAGGTAGTGAGGACATGTTAAAACTAAAAATCAATAAAATAACTTGAAATTGTTACATATATGATGTATTACAAACTATTTCAATAATTGTACTATACCATACTCTCCCTCTTGATATATTATGTTAGATTCATAACGAAGAAAACAACATAAACATAATATAAAGAACTGAAGCAATCAAGAAATCATGATGAACAGAGATAAATAAATACTGGTAGAAAAGGCATACTTTATATTCATCAATGCTTCAAATAATCATGTACATAGACGTACATATATAATACAAGAAGACCATAAATGTCATGTAACTGTATAACAATTAGGTAAATTAACTAACTTATGATTATATTTTTAACATCCCCCCTTAATCATAAGTTCATTCTTGCTTGAAAAACTACCACTACTTGTCAATCACATGTGTCAAGCGAATATTCAAAGGGTTGATTGAAGATGTTCTTTGAACTCTGAAAAAATAGCAGAAGTTGATGTCTTCTACTAAATTGGTGGTTTAAGGGTGACCACAAACTCATTTGGTGGTTTCAGGATGACCACAAACCGAATGTCTAGCAGAAGCTAATTTCTTCTACTAAATGGCATGGTTTTAAGTTGACCATAAACTAACAAGAGCTCAAGGCTCAAAAATATGAAAATGTAACAAGCAAAACTTCATGTTTTCTGCTCAATTGGTGGTTTTAAGCTGACCACAAACCATATCAACAATTATATGTTCAGGAACAAGACTGCATACCAAGAACTAGGTTACATACTTGATCATTTGTTCACAGACTGTAAATCAAACTTGGAACCTGACTCAAAATCAAACTTGGAACCCGACTCAACTAGATTCCCCCCCCCCGTCAGGGACAAGTGGTTCCAATTCCCTTGACCATCATTAGCAAGTATGGCCAAGAAGAGATCCAGCACATCAAATTGTATTCCGACGGAGTCTGGAGACTCGATCTTCAACTCAGAAGACTACATCAACTGGGCCCCAATCATACCCTAAATCATCAAATCTTGAAAAACATTCATGTCCATCAACTATAGAAATATCTCCAATCAAGTACGACTGTACTTGTGTATAAATCTGGCGATAAGACTGCTCCAATAAATTGGCTTCCAAACACCAACGCCAATTCCCTAACCTTCAAAATGAAGTTTTTTCTGCTTGCGCTTTTGGCACCTTACTGAGGGGTGATTTTTTTCCCAAAAAATCTGCATGGGTGAAGATCAAAACAATTTGACTTATCATGGCCAAACCGATGACAATGTTTGCACTGTATGGATTCTTTATCTGACTTGTTATCATGATCTGGAATATCTGTAACAACATCTTTATCAACAATATCATGTACCTGTTCCTTACCAATATCCTCAAGCTCTGTTCTTACCATCATTCAAAAAACATCCACTCACAAAGCAAATAGGTTCGCAATAATTAGGAATATGAAAAATGTTGTTATCATCCTTTACATATCCTAGTCCATATCGATTTTGTTTAAATCGTAATTCTTCCCATGGTCGAACAATACATTTATCCGCAACTTTTTCTGACATAGGGACTTCATCTATCTGATCTTCATGTTTATGACTTTCATCACTAATCAACTGAGTGTCTTCATTCTCATCCTTGATGTCATTGTGTTTGTTAAAATCACATTGTTGGTGTCGAAGCAAACTTAACTCATCAGACAACAACTTGTTTTGAAGTTTGAACATATCAATCTTCTTGTGTGTTACTTGTAAACAAGTAATCACTGTACTAAGAGTGCGCTTGTTTATTGCAATTGTAGATTCCGCAGTTGAGTTAATTAATGTGCGCAATATTGTAAATATTTCTTCAATTCTTTCCATTATGCAGAATATGGAAGAGAGATGACCAATGACTTAGACACACACAAAGATCCTAAGATAGACCCCCTTATTCAATTTTGGGTGGGTCAAAGACGCAAAGACAAATATGCAATTTCATTATGTAGGATGATCCCCTAGAACTCCTTATACAAACTTAAAAAAAACCCTTATAACACCCTTACATGTTCAATGAAAAATAAAAAACCCTTATAACTCCAATTACAATCAATGGAGAAAACTCCTCCATATAAAACTTGGTCTTTCTTTTAAAACAAAACTTGACCTCGACAAAACTTGGTCTTTCTTATAAAACCGCCTTCTCCAAAGATGTTGATCCTTCATGTTCAAGATCTCTACTTAATCTGATCAGTTGGCATAAAAAATTTTGATACGATTTTTACTTGTTCCCTTGAGGTTCACAACAATGGTGGATTCAGTGGATATCGAAAGCAACGAATAAATCTAAGCAAATAGGAATTTGAATTAAATATGCTGGTTGGATTTGCTGAAGAAGCTACGAGTTGTCTGTCGTGGCATGTATAAATAAAGATTGAAAGAATCACAGTGACACTCATAAATGCGCACAATGTAGGATTCCACGTTACAAAAACCAGGCATTTATGAGACGAAAGACTTTCCTCTGTCAAATTATCATGTGGTTTCTACGCTTATGTTGACCTCCTTTAAAATTAAATTAGAACACTTCTTTTTAATTAAAATAAAATAAAATTGGAACACTTCTTGATACCTTACTTGCGGACTTCATGATTTCATGATTGTTATTGTGGTCAAAAAACTCTTCTTACTTACGGACTTGCGGTCCAAAAAATATTCTTACAGACAAATCAATTTCGTTGCTTCAGACTGTCCAGCAAACGCCTTTTCCTCAACAGTTTCTGTGGGCGAGCGCAACATATAAAACAATCCCAAACCCTGGTAGAAAAACCATTTCACATACGGTATTTGGATATAACTGCAATAGTGAACCAAACAAAGCAAAGTTATCACCAGTAGTGTTATTATTCGCTCGGATTATTAGACTCCTTGATCTGTTATTTTCTGCTGCAGCGGATCCCCTCTCTGAGTTTTAACGAAGCCATGCACATGTTCTCTCTATTGCAAACTGGCGATCTCCACATATGTCATATACACCCACTTACACTAAGGCAACAATGGTTCTATTGTTGTCCCCTACCTTCGTTATGGGCGGGATCTCTCCTCAAACAGATTCTCCTTCAACATGACACGAAAAACTCAGAAATAGATCAGAAAACCGGCTTCATTTTTAACATAGAAAACCCTCTGGGTTCATCAATTCAGATTTCGTCTACCTACTACTAGGCCCATAAGATCAATATCATGCTCTGATACCACTGTTAGATTCATAATGAAGAAAACAACAGAAACATAATATAAAGAACTAAAGCAATCAAAAAATCATGATAAACAGAGATAAATAAATATTGGCAGAAAAGGCATACTCTATATTCATCAATGCTTCAAATAATCATGTACATAGACGTACATATATAATACAAGAAGACCATAACTGTCATGTAACTGTATAACAGTTAAGTAAATTAATTAACTTATGATTAGAGTTTTAACATATTAAAAACTATTTCAATAATTGTACCGTACCCTACTCTGCCTCTTATATTATCAATAACAAGAGTTTATTTCGTTCTTTCCATATATCAAATCACTTATCTCCCTCTTATATTACCAATAACAAGGATTTATTTTGTTCTTTCTATATATCAAATCACTTGTCTCTCTCTTATATGGCGTTGGCTAGTTGTTCTATAAAATGACTTTTTTCACCAGAATCCGACGATATAAATTTACATGAATCATTATTTTTTGTTGTTCAAAATCCATTTTTAAATGCAAAAATGGATTCAACGTGCTGAAAAACTCTCATCGGATTTTACAGAAATAATCACTTAAATCTACAAATCCAACAATTCCTCACCAGATTTAGAACAAATATCCCTGGAAAAAAACTTCATTTCGTAAAATCCTTAGCCTACAACCTCTTATATTACCAATAGCAAGAGTTTATTTCGTTATTTCCCTCTTATATTACTAATAGCAAGGGTTTATTTCATTCTTTCCATATATCAAATCATTGGGATGGTGCACTTGGGGCCTAATTCTTCAACTTCTTGTGGTATACTAAGCAGTGAGATCATCTATCCACTATAACTCATTTCACCACTTTAAATTCATACAAAAAGTTTTTCGATACCACTCGTTGGACCCATATGACAGTGGAATTTGGCGTGCTTCTCGCCAGTGTTGGAAGGAAATTGTCCTCGAGTTAGTGCTTCATGTCACCGACCGAAGCAATTGTCCTTGAGGTTCGCCAACTCAATAAAGAATCCATCTACTCGTGGTAAATTCTTCCTTGACATTGAGACTCCGACAATCACCGGCACGCTGACCCCACCACCTGCATGTGCACGTACAATTTACAACTTCGAATTTGTGGATGAAAGAAGTTTTAGGGTTCTACGGAGAAGGACACGTTATGCACAATAAGGTCAAGAATTGTAAGGAGATGGCCTGATATTTAAGTTTATATTCAATTTTATACTAAGGTCGTTCATTTAACTTTTAGGAGGGAAAATTTTAGGGGTTAAATTTAATTCATGAATTAATTTTCTAGGATCAAAATATTTTACTTTAAAATTTGTTCTCGTTGCCCGAGCCTGTGACCGGTTCATCAAGTTCTGTGTCCGGCAGTCCTTGTCATGCAATTATGAAAGTGTGTGTGTGTGTGTATATAATTTTTCATTGTCAAGTGGTTGTAGCTCAATTGGTTGGGGTGAGCAGTTTTCTCCTTCCCACCCAGGTTTGGGTCTCATCTATGCCACATGCTACTCTTTGTGAGCCAAATATTCTCGAAATACTTAACTCGCCAAATATTCTCGAAATACTTAACCCTCCTATGTTTTCTAGATTCTTCACTCTATGAACCACAATAGAAATTTACCAATCTTAAGTATATGAATTTCTACTTAGCATATGCCTTTCTACTTAGTTGTTTTGTTTTTTCATTACTATATATAATTGACTAATTTTATCAATCTTAAGCATATGACTTTCTACTTAATTGTTTTGTTTTTTAGTTTTTATACTCAACTTTACTCTAGTAGTACATCCAATACACTAATCCCACTTGTGATCTCTACAATCTTATTTTTCTCATGATTTACAATTGAATCTTTATCTTTCTCCCAAAATTTTCAATTCCCAATATTTTAAACACAACTATATATATTCTAACACACAACCTTATACACATTAGAAAGTAATTATCCCACCTAGTATAACTGGGCCACCCTTGGTCCCTGATTCATCTTAAATGATAAGGGGAAGTGCCCCTTACCTCAACAACATGGAACTAAGGCATGCACATTTTAACTCCATCTACATGCTTTAGTTCCTTGTGCACACACAAAATGCCATTTGTAGCTAAAGATAATTATGGTTGTGTGCACCAACAACACAATTACACGTGCTTAAAAATTAACAATAACCCCACAATAGTTATGAAACCAAATTGCTTTAAGAAATTGAACAACATTTTTGTAATTCAAATGTATTCATGTGTATTATATGCAAGAGTGTGTAAAAGATACACAAACTCAACCAAACTCAATCTTTATGTGAGTTTATTGTTTTCCTATAACACAAGATTTCACCCTTATCCACTCATTATCTTGAAATTTTAAGATATAAATCTTCTTAAAACGAACTAAAACCTATATGGTCAAAAACCCATATCAAAATTCCCATCAATTAAATGAATCTATAACTTCTAACAAAATACCTACCCAATTTAATTTGAAAAAAAAAATTAACAAAAAATTATTAAATTTGAATTTATCCAATTTTTTAACTTATTTCTTATATATATATATTATGAAGGATAACCTCTATTTTCCCTTTTATACAACACATTTTATTATTCTTCATCTTTAATTCTCTTCCCGCAACAATACAATCAACAAAAATACATACATTTATAATGCAATTAATAATGAGCCCATTGCTCCGTAGGCTAAATATTTTAAAGGCTAATTGCTACTTATAAGTGATTTTATGAAAAGTGATGCCACTAAAAACCACCATCTTAAATATAATCTCTATGGAGCGTAAAGTACCTCTAAGTGGTTGAAATTAATTGTTAAAATATGTTAAAAAAACTATTAACCCCAAAGGGCAAATATTTCGAGGGTTAGTTGGACATTATAACTACGTTGTACCGGAGAGTGTTAGTTATTATTATTAAGAAACCATGAACATGTTGAATATAATGACCATTTATAACCATAAATGTTGAACATGTTGAATATAATGACCATTTATAACCATAAATGTTGAATATAATGACCATTTATGTATAATAGTGATGCGCATCAATGTTAAATAAATTCGGTGGTCCTTACAACTATGTCACGAGAACATATAACAACCATCAATATCTATCAATATCTGTAATGATTGTTTAGGTTTAAAATATAAAGATAATTATGTTGATATTAATTTTAATAAGTAAAGTAATAACGATTAAAATAAGATTATTGAGTTTAATAGTTAAGAATATGTGTTTCTTTTTAGGAGGTCACATGTTTAAATCCAAAGAGAATAAGGTATGTATACCTATGTGGACTTTAGTAGTCAAATCTTGAGCATAGAGAGTCCCTTGTCCCACACATCAATTTAATGTAAAAGAGTCTCATGGATAGGGGTCCCTTATCGACGAGCAATATCCAGTCTACTGCAGAGTCTTAATGACTCTGCAGATCGGATGACCGTGCAACCATGCTCGCCCTTTTCCATACTCCGCGCATTCACCATCCGCATCCCATCTCGCGGCGCATCCATGCTCCCATCCACTGTGCCCCCCATGATTCCAGCGATCCATCTTCCGGCTGCTCCATCAAACGCATCAAACGCCGTCTCCGTTAACGTTAACATTACCTTCGCAGTTGGCAAGTATTGTACACATTAATTGACACTCTGTTTGAAATTCAAAATTCAAATACTGTGAATGCCTCCCAAATGCCTCGCGCATTTTCATCGGTGAACATTACACTCTAGTTGCAGATATCTTGATTACACGTTTTACAAACCACAAGAAAGGTTACCATCCGATTCATCTGTTTTGTGATCTAGCCATGTCGCCATACTGGTATTATTTTGGCCTTGTGATAGATGACGGATATTTTGGCCTTGAAGAATGATGGGGACGAGGGGCTTAGATGACGGATCCAGGATGTTGCTCAGAGGGCCACGACTTGTCTTTCTAGTATCTAAGGGTATGCCAGAGCAAATTTGGGGCCTCTAAAATAGGGAGTTTCTGCTATGGAGGGAGCTGTTAAATTTTTTGTCATCCCCGTCCACCAGAAGGCCGAGGGAAAGCCTTTTGAGATTTTGCAATTCGTAGATAAAAAGGTATGCCGACAGCCTTTGCCTGCTAACCATTGAAGAGCAATTAATTTTCTTTTGATTTTACTATGGCTTATTAGAATTTATGTTATTTCTGTTGGCAAGCACTATGTTCCTCTTCACCTTGTGTTATAGCTTGAAAATTAAAGATTATTATGCTTGGGCTCTACTCGTCCCTCTTGAACAGGCTATATATGCAGGACTTGAGCGTCGAGGAGTCTTTTGTGTAGAGGTTGTACAAAATATACCCCACCAATACCACTAACAATACAATTGTTCTCAACATTCGTAACCCCAACGTGTTCGACAACAAATACTTAATAGATCTGGTGAAGATTCAGACTCTCTTCACTTCCAATCACTCTCTCTTGTCCAGCTCCAAAACCAAGAAGCTCCAAGAACAAGAAGATAGTGCAACATCTTATCTTCTCCAACAATCAGACGTTGTTCTTTCAGAAATTTAGGAGGGCCATCCTAAAGATGGGGCAGCTGGGCATGCTCACGGACACGATTCAGGGAGAAATTTGCAGCAACTGCTCTACTCCGAATCCCCACACCTCATATGCATAGACACTAACAGCTCTGGTCGACCACAATTCTCAAATTCTCGACCTGTAAATCCATCTTACAGAAATCTGAACTAGAAGGTTGCATTTGTGAAATAATTGTGGTTTATGAACGGAGATAAAATAAAATTTTGGATTATAAGTAGGTTTATATATATATAAGAGTAAGAAAATTAAAATCCAAAAATTTAATTAAAATATAATTATTTTTTTTTAAACAATATTAAAATAAAATTTAATATGATAATAAAATTTATAAAAATATATAAGTACCTCTTAACATTATAATAATTATTACTCAAAATGAGTACTTTGATGCTTATTGATTTTCTATGTTTAAATTGTTGAATACTAAAAATGAGGTTATATAAGTGTCTCGATATCCACCTTATCTGGAATGGATCTAGAATATTTAACAATATTAACAATATTATCAAATTTTAATTGAGATTTAAATATAGGAAGTTTCTTAGTTCATGTTTTAACTATCTTCAAAACATCACTCTTGATTATATAAGCCACACTCTTTGTTAAGGTATATTTTACAACCCAATCTGTATTATAATATCTCAAACAAATTTCTTAACTTCACCACCTTATCACCCAATCTATGTTTATATATTTCAAGCAAATCTGTCATAACTTCACCACCTCTCTAGCAATGAGGTAGTGAATGCTAGTCTCTCTTCACCTAAAGGA
>JZKD02S0795475.1:232128-257423 GCA_000966675.3 Picea glauca
CAAGATGATTCAAAATGAAAATGTCTCCTTGGTATATATAGGAGACTAGGAGGTATAATTACAACTAATGGCCTAAAGCCGACATAAATGAAATAACATTACTAATATAATATGCAATTAAGGGGTAATGAGCCAACATTAGGGCTTAACACACATAGTTCATTATCCAGTTCGTCATTTTACAATCCAATCCAATTTGTAAGAGGAGGATGCGCAAGAGATCCCAATTAACACAATCATAAGCTTTTTGTAGATCCAACTTTAAGAGAAAAGACTTGGATTTTTTCTGGTTTATACTATGGATACATTTGTGAACTGTACCAATCACATCTTGAATTTGTCTTCCATGCAGAAACCCCAACTGTTCTTCCGAAAGAGATCTGGAAAGAAAAGGTTTGAAATGATTCGCTATAAGCTTTGAAATAATCTTGTAACTAAGATTACACAATGAGATCGGCCAAAATCACCAAAATGACGAGGCTTATTCAATTTTGGGATTAAAGTGAGAAAGAAAGAATTTAAAGCTCCAGGAATAAAACCCAAAAGTCTAGACTCTTCAATCATATCCAGTAGATCATCTCCCACCAAGTCGAAGAAATGTTTAAAGAATTCCACAGTCCAGCCATCAGGGCCTGGACTCTTGTCTACTTTTAGACTAGAAATGATTTTCTTCAGTTCATGTTTATCCACATGTTTATATAGAATCTCTAAATCTGAATCTGAAATCATATTCGGGAAAAGGGTAGCCACTTTAACTTGGTCATGCTGACTAATGTCCATTTTCTTATTATAAAAACCTTTGAAATAATTAGCAGCTGCTAATTTAAGATTTTTCTTGCCTCTGTGAACAGTACCCTCCTCATCCTGTAATTCCCAAATAAACTTATGATTTCTCCTTTAGCTTGCATAGCTATGAAAGAATTTTGTATTTAGGTCCCCACTTTGTATCCAAATAGCACGGCTGCATTGACGCCACTGTTCCTCAATGTCCTTTAATATGGTATTCCTCTCCCTTTCTAAATCCTTTAATGGGAAATCTCTTAGAGTCAGACAAAACCCCTCCGATAAATTTTGAAGTCTATAGAAGATTTCATGTTCAAGACTATATAGCCTTGCATTCTTTAGCCTATTATGAGACTTTAGCCAGCATTTTGTATTCTTTTTTAGGTCTTTTAACTTCCAAACCATCCTCTTTTGTTTACAAGGTTCCTTAAGATACAAGGGATCAATCCACAGTTTATGAACTAAAGTAATAAAATCTTTGTCTGTCCTCCAAACTGGATTGAACTTGAAAGATATTTCTTTATACACAGGCGATAACTCCAATTGAAGAAATGTAGGCACATGATCAGAGATAAAAGGGAAATCAACCCAAGATCTAAAAATTCCACTGGTTAACAGTAAATATTTAGAGAGAAGAAATCTGTCCAGTCTCTTTGCTATGAAGGCTTCACCCACTCTGCCATTCCTCCACATGGGAACCAATTTCCCCAGCTGAAAAGATTTGTAAAGAAAGTGTGCAATGTACCAAGGTTTGAAATGCTACCCCAGCTTTCACTAGCATTCAAAGTCAAATTCAGATCTCCTGCTAAAACAAGATTTTTCAAAGAGAGCAGGCTTGTTGCCTCTACTTTTTCCCAGAAGGACTTGCGCTCAATACACGACCCATAAGTATTAAGAAGATTATAAAATCTTTTAGAAGCAAGACAACAACCTACCAGTAGAATACCACCACAAGTTAGGTAGGGCACCATATTAAAAAAATATGGATCCCATGCAGCTAGTAACCCTCCGAAAGTACCAACTGAATTGACCGCACAAACAAGCCACTTTGGCCTCAACAGTTGAAAGAAACATCTCGCCTTGTCAACATTAACTAAGGTATCCTGAAAAAAAAAACAATATTTCGATGTGTTCTATCCAAAACACTACGAACTGAGGCAAGTTTTAGGACGCCTCCCATCCCTCTTAGGTTTAGTGAGAGAACTAACATCACTTTGTTCTTGCCAAGGCCTTCAATGCTCTAAGGGCCTTACCATCAGTCGGAAGAATGGGAGCATAATCAACTTTTAATTCAGAACTGGAATTTTTTCTGGCACTACGGGTTTTAACAAGGGAGAGCTCAATTCCCAGCCCCCGTGACCAGGCAAATTCCTTTCCCCGTGCTGCGACCAAGACATGGGAAGTACTGTCTTGACCACTTTCTACACCCGGGTCAATGAGTTTTTTTCCAAGAAAAGTAGGTAAAGGGACCAAAGCTTCGCTTCCACGTAGGAAGGGTAAAAAGGAATATAGAACTGCAAAAAGGGTAGGATCGTCCTCCTTGGATTCCCTATACCGAGGTGGCAAGGGTTGGTTGATCGGAAAAGGTTGATTATTTTCCTGACTATAACAGGTCTCAAGTGGAAAGGAAAGGTCGGAAGAAGAAGAACCACCAGAGGAGGGATCTTCCTCGGGTAGAAAAACAACAGAAGGGTTCGCCTGTACCAGAGGAGGAGAAACCAACAGAGTGGAAGGAGACAAAGAGTCAATCCTCCCAGACTAAGCAGAGTTTTGTGGAACTTCATAAACCTTTAAAGTTAGACCAGATGGCTTAGAGATAGAGTTTTACAGCCAAGTAGATGAGCTTAATGTGTGACGCTCCAAAACAAACAGAGAATTAAAAAAAGTAGGGCAGAACATCTGCAACTTACCAATAGTAGAGTCGGTTGGCTCCAAGAAGCATTTATTTATCCTGTCAACTCTACTTCCTTCCGAGCCATAGAAGCCAGTGTCCAATGGAGAGTCTAGAAGATTACTAAGAAAATCTTGTTCTTCAGATAACTCTTCTTCTTCCCTGATTCCTTGACAGTCTCTTCTCAGATGAGAAGTACTTCTACAAAGACTGCATCTGAAAGGTAACCCGAGGTAATCTAATCTTTTCTTATGGCAACAACCACGCCATTCCACCTCCATAATCTTCGGCAAACCTAGGTGTACGTCCATTTCCAATAGAACTTTTGCTACTTT
Organism: Picea glauca; assembly: GCA_000966675.3. Classification (NCBI taxonomy): domain Eukaryota; kingdom Viridiplantae; phylum Streptophyta; class Pinopsida; order Pinales; family Pinaceae; genus Picea; species Picea glauca. The sequence continues at coordinate 235,138 of JZKD02S0795475.1, forward strand.
TCTTTGTGTCGACTCCAAATTCTTTATGTCCACCATAATGAAGTTACCCAGATTGTTCCCGACAGCTGTCAATGCACCTTCGTTCCATAAATATAGAGGAAGTCTTGGGAGAAATACCCAAATGTGTCTAACCAAGAAATACTCAGTTTCTGGGCTGAAAGCCAGTCTCCACCTTTTGAGCAGAAGGTTTCTCTTCCCATTAATCCACTTCCTACTTAACAGTAACTCTGCATCCTCAGGTGATGCACAAATAATGCCAACCCAACCTTTTGTTAGGAAAATTATCTCTGGGAGATACCCTAACACTGAAACCCAGATCCTTTCTAACCAAACAGTAAAGTTTTCCACATAAAGGTTATTGTATGCCATTCTTCCAACAAGACCACAAACATCCATTCTACACGAGTCTTCTAAACCGACATCGTCTCCCAATACTAAGCTTTTCACATTACGCTTCACCATGCATTGTTTTCGATGTTTGCGAGCCGGCTTGTGCTTAGGTGCGTTTGAACAAAAATAAGAATTACAACACTTAACCAGAGTCCCAGAAGCCTTCTTCTCCTTTGGAACCTTGGAGCTGCAAGTCAGCTCTGAAAGAGCTGGCAAGAAGGTGTCTAGAGAAGGTTCAACTAAAGGTGAAGAGTTTCTAAAAATCAGGTTTTCAGTCACCTGGTTTCCAAGGGGAGGAGTCTCTTTTGACAAAGGCTTCGTAACCTCACCTAGCACGATGTGAGGAGGGTTAGTAGAAACTTCCTTACATATATCCTCCAAAGGTTCATTTAAAAGAGCATTTATTTCCTTATTAATGGCTTCCATCCACTGACTATCCATCTTACCACCACTTGTAAAGAACTCACCCCAACATAAGAAATCAAGGGTTAGGAAACCTCTGAGCCAAAAGGCCAGATCACAACAAGATAACTCATCTGACAATAACACATAGAAGAAGTCCACTTGTTCCGCACTAAACCTCGAATCGAGACAATGTGACGTTAGGAAACTAACTACTCCGTCCCGGAGTTCAGTTTCCCATAAAGGAAAATAATGATAGGAAAGGTGGTAGAAATTAATGAGACCTAACCCAAACCAAACGCTCTAAAAAAACGGAAAATGGCCAGAAAAGCTAAAAAAAAACATCAATATAATAGAAACATACTAACCAGTCCAAAAACCTAAGAAGGTAACCAAGAAAACCTGTCGAGGAAGGAAAAATTTGATCCAGCAATATTCACAAATTTGAAAAAACCCTGATTCTCGTTTCCCTCCATTTACTCCAAGTTTAACAATATCTCAACTTGATCTTTAAATTTATCATTACATTTCTAAAAACATTAAATTAACAATATCTCAACTTATTCCACTCCTTAAGTTACTTCTCCATCTTACTAAGTTTATATTTTTCATTAAACACTAACATAATTTACTTGCAATCATATTATTCATTATCAATATTTAGATGTATATACTTGATATTAACATGATTTCCTTATTTATATGTATAAACTTGATATTAACATGATTTTTAAGTTATCATGTTATTTTCCAAAATATATATATAAATATATAAAAATTATTAAATATTAAAAAATATAATTTTTTTTAATTTAAAAAATAAATTAAATTTATATCCTCTTAATTTTTTTAAGGTTCCATAAATCATCATCATCCTATATAAAATTAATAATATATTGTTTTTATCTTTACTTTTTTGTTTAACATATTAAATATGACAAATTACAATCATCTAAATTATAACGTCGAGAAAGACAAAATATTAGTATCTACTTCATAAAGGTCACTTCATATTGTACTGAAGAAGGTAATAAAAAAGTTAGCGAAATTCATGGAGAAAAAAGTTGTTTACCTTTTAATATTGCTTAAGAATGGACTACAACGTTCGGTTGTGGTACAATGTTAAGTTGAAAACATTTACCATACAATTATGCACATGAAGGTGTGTTTTCTTACAAAATAAATAATAAGAAATCAAAAAATAGAGGGCTACAATTAGGCACTTGAGAAAGTTTAAAATAGTTAATGTGGATGATTTGGACAAATATATAATTAACTAAAGAATATAAATTCATGGAGTTGAATCCGAACATGTTGACATTTATTAATGGATAGACTAAAGAGTGGAGGCATTCCACTAACTTAGGTTTACATATTTTATCTTCCCTTCTCGGTTTAGATTGAAAGTGGGCATCCCCACTTTCTCCACAAGTTGGGTGATCTCTGATTCAAAAGATGATTGTGAAAACCATTTGGCCTAAGTGTGTGGTTGACCTTGATGACCAACAAGATATGAATGGTGCTATTATTGTTTGGTGGAATGAGTATGCACATTCAGCAAGGTATTTTCGACCAATGGTGGCTAGAAATTTGGTATATTGTTTGTAGGATGGACAACCTATACTTTGTCCTCCAAAAGAGGAGGCTCGTGTAATTTTAGATTGTAGACATTAATAACATGATGGATTCCTAGGTGAAAAGGTAAGTTCAAATTGTACATGTTGTCATTAATATGTTTCAAGATCATATAGGGACCATAGTGCAACAATTTAAGTTTGTGGTATTGTTGACCTTTGAAAGATTGATTGTTTCACTACAACCAAACACGATGACCCACCTGAAATGAGATTGGAGTTGTCCTAAAGAGTCTTATATCATTGTTGAGAGAGGGCCAATGTTGCAACTACCTGGGAATGTACTTGCATGAGCTTCTAAACAAAAGAGGTAGCATTATGTTCTTCTTTTCATTGGTGCAAATTGGTTGTAGGTGAAAGAGTAACTGGAACTTCATAAGAAGCAAGGGGTCCATAACCAAAACATGCTTCAAAAGGAGAAAATACAATGGAGGCATTCACAAATCTATTGTAGTTGTCTTGTAAAACATGAAGATATGAGTCACATTGCTTACATTGTAAGCATAGTATATACACAAAGCATGCACCCAATTGTTATTTACAACCTTAGTTTGGTCATCCGTCTTAGGGTGGAATGTCGAGAAAAATAAATATGACGGCTTAATAAAGGCCATAATGTCGTTCACAAGGTACTAAGGAAATGAGAATCGCGATAAAAAATAATAGTGAGAGGCAAACCAAAATGCAACAAAACATGAGTGAAGAACAATTCAGCAGTTTGTTGGGAAATAGTAGTTTTGGTACATGGTACAAATATTGTTATTCTAGAAAAGTGGAAAACAACTAGTAGAATGCAATCATATTTATGAACTAAAAAATAGATAACTTAGATGATCTTGACAAAGTCATAATTGAATAAAGATCGTAAATGCATAGAGTTGAAGCTCAACATGCTTACGACTAAAGAGTGGGCATGTCCCACTATCCTAGGCATATGCACCTTATTGTAATGCATGTACCATTAATAGAAAATGTATGCTTAGCAATGATGAGGCCAACTTGGGTGAACTTGTCTTTCTATTTATTTTCTATGTTGGAACTCATGATATTATCGACTTTAGTTTGCCAGATGCTTCAGGTCTATTGTAATGTCCCTTTCCAAATGACCATAGTAGTGATGAGGCAAACCTAGATGATCTTGTTTTTCTATTTATTTTATATGTTTGGAAATCATGTTATTATTTTATTTAGTTTGATGATGCTTTAGGTCTATTTAATATGAAAAACAAATTCTTGCATATTGGGAAATGCCCTCAAGAACACATTGTATAGGGTTAGAACTTGATTGGAAAAGTTATATTTGTATGCTAAACAACCCTCCTTTAAGGTATTTTTTTGTAATATTTTATATTACTAATAAAAATATTATGCTTACTTATTGGGAAGAAAATGAAAATATAAATACTAATATTAGAAAATATGTACTAAAGCTAAGTTTTTATGGGAGATTTCTTTGAATTTAATGTATATTTTATTTTATATGGCTCATAGTAATAGTATTATAACAAAAAAATGGTTTTTTGGTGTCTAGCTTGGTCGTGACATTAAAAATAGATTATATATATATATATATATATATATTAGTGAATTAAGCAATGTTTTATTCTCTAAATTTGGAAAAGCTCAATATTTTTTTTTGTAAATAAAAAAGTTGTATTGCCCGAATAATCCTTTGTCACTGTACAAAATTTAATTGTTTCACAGGCTTGCCACCTGTTCCGCAAAACTAGTGGAAACTGAAACAAGGGGGGACCTTTTATGCTTATGGCCAAAAGTAGCAACCGCCACTTGCTCTGCCATATAGTTGGAAACCAGAGCAAGTGGCAGTTGATGGTGTTGATAGTTATGTCTGGACATGCATTCAAAAATTGATAATTCAAATCAACATAAATCCTAAGCAGGAAGACAAGAAAAAAAAAACCCATTTCCATGTAAGTGAGGCGTAGAGAATTGAGAAACTTTAAACATTAGGAGGGTTGTTTGAACAATGGAACCTTCCATCTGGAGAGCCGCCATGAGGAGTGTTTTCGCTAGGTGTGAGTGCAAAGGGTTGTGCGCGGGTCAAGCATCTCTGTTTGACTGGCGTGTTCGAGAAAGCATCGAACAATGTGTCGATTGTGCTTCTAATAAGGGTGTGTCAGTGGAGTTTCTCCATCATATAGCTCCTCATCTCAAAGATGAGCTCCAAGTGCTCCAGAGTGAAGAGATTGGGTGGCCTTTGGTCACATTCTGTGTCTGGGTTGAGCAATGGGGGCCCTACTAGGCGGTCCTTCAGGGGGATTTCCTCCTGGACAATGCAAGTGGATCCCTCCATGGTTGTCTCTATATCCATTGCTGCAATGTTGGTGTTGGGTCTATCCTGGGAATCTGGGACCGTGTAGAGTAGGGAGTTTGGTGGAACCTGAACTGGTTCCTCCGGGATTTCCTCCTCCACATATGCCTTTGGAGGTGTCATCGTGTTCTTGATTTGTTCAATCTGAGCTATCGAGGAAGCCTTCTCCAATTCGTGAAGGCGTATCTTCTTTGCAACATAACAGTACCAGGATGGTCCCCTCATGGGTTTCCTTCTCTCACGCAACATGACAAAGCCTAGAGGCCAGAGAAATATGAGAATGAGACCAGAGAAATCTGAGAGGCCTAGAGTCGGATCGCCGAGCAGAGCAGAGCCTCAATAGAGCAAAGAAATAGAATGATGAATGCCATGGCTAACCTGGAGTAATATCTGAGGGGTTGATACAACCGTGCAACCTCCTCCCATACATGTCGTCATCCCCCTACCATAACTTAGTGAGGGTGCCATTAAGATTGCGCAGGGGAGCTGTCCCTCCATCCTCTATGTGCATTTATGGTCGTCCTCCATCCTAAAATGAGGCTTAGGGCGGCGACCGACCATTGCATGGAGATTGTGTGGTTTCCTCTGTGCTACGTGTCACACCATCTGAAGAGAAAAGTTCAATATTACTAGAGGTTTAAATTCTTAATCTTCTCTTTAATTCTACATTTAATACAATAATTATTTAAACCTCAATTATACAAATTGTTTCAATTAAAAAACATATCATTATTGATATATTGAAAACTAATTATATCCTAATAATTCTTATATTATATATTATATTTCATTATAATACATAATTATTAATAAATTAGATTTAATATATTTATCATATAATTAATATATTATATATTATATTTCATTATAATACATAATTATTTAATAAATTAGATATAATATATTTATCATATAATTAATGTTACCTCCCCCCCACACATATATATACCTTACCATTGTTAATGTAAGAAACTACGAAAAAACCACTGCTTTGGAATTTAAAGGCTTGTCCTTGGAAACATAATTCATACCTTTGTGCAACTTAGATTTTCTATTCATGCTTGTGATGTCTTTCAAGAATTAATGTATCTACTCTACCATTTTTCGTGGATAATATTTTTAAATAGATAATTGATTCCTAAAACTAAGTAAGGATTATGTTAAGTAAGGATTATGTTAAGTTTGGAGAGTTAAGGATTATGTTAAGTTTGGATGGTGTTATAGTTCAATTTTTTTGCATGGTTTATTAGGATTGTAATATAAGTTATTTATTATTATAATTTATAGTTTTTGTTATTAAAAAATAATATGATGATGATGTTTATTATATGTTGAGGTTAGGATGATTTAACATACAAATAAAATGAAAGCAAGCCATAAGGGTAAATATTCTTATGTTAAATTTAGTGAGTTTTTAATCTTTGAATCAAATCTCAGTATGTTTTTTTAAGAGTATCATATGGTTTTTCAATTGACAAAATATGATTTATAATACAAATAAAATTAGCATACCCCAAAGTGAGGAAGGTAATGTCGAACATAGTCGATATGTTGGAAAAGTGTAAAGTATATATATTGGAAATATTTGTTTTTTAATAATAATGACTTGCATTATTATTATTAGATATTTTTTTATGTGTTTTTTTAAAAGTTTATGTATTCTGTAGTTTTTCATTTATACATTTATAGTTATATTACTCTTCTTTTCTTTTAAAAGGAACAACAATCAAAACCATTTTGTTATATTACTCTTCTTTTCTTTTAAAAGGAACAACAATCAAAACCATTTTGATGGTTGAAAGAGGTCAAAATATTAAAAAAAAAACAATCTTGATTGACATAGTTCAAACATAAAGCTTTGTGCTCTCTTGTAATTAAAGATTTAAGGAAGTCATAATTCAACAAGCCTACACAATGTGAAAACATATATCCATCTATTTGGCTAATTAAATATTAGGTATTGGAAACATGTCAAAGATGAAAAATATTACATTCATTTGTAAGCAATGACAACATAATTAAAGACAATGACACATTGTGTCTTCACTCAATGAACTTGTGACATAACATCTATGTTCGTGGGATATTAAAGAATACCCCTAATTTCACTAGATATTGATAAATACCTCCCAAAATCCTTTTTTTGACCCCCCTTCCAATACATCTTTCCAATAAAATAAACCCATATTTTAACTAGATACCCCTTTTATACCTCCCAATACATATAAACACTCCCCCAAATTGATGTAGACCCCCTATCTCTCCTAAGGGCTGCGTGATCTCCTGGTAGGATCTTTGACTCAGGAGACAAAATGGCTCTCCTGGTTCCGAACTGGAACCTTTAACACTAAATCCACAGGTCCTTGTCTGTGTTTTTCTCGTGCAAACCAGCACTATGCGTGAGCCTCCACTCCACGTGACTGTAGGCATGACCACGGGCTTAGCCCAAAAGGCGTGTCGTGTTTCACGACTTCGGGGTTTTTGGTGCAACAACTCTTGACTCCTCCAAGTCTCGAAACCCTGATGAGGGATAACGGAGGTTAGCTCCTCCCCTTCCTCTACTCATGTGACCACACACTCGTGATCGTAGGCTTTACCAAAAAGATGTGTTGCGATTCGTAATGTCGAGACTTTGCGATGCAAGGCGTCTGACTCCTCCAAGTCCCGAAATCCAAAATTGCGATGGTCTGGGATCTATGGTCCAGATATTCCCTTGACTGATGGCTGCGATCAAGTCAATATTTCACGTTTCGTGACTTCGTACTTCACGAAGTTCGCTCACTCATCTTCTCGATCGTCTAAATGTCGATATTTTGGAGCCCCAATCTCACAGTCCTAATTTTCCCATGATCTGACGTCTAAGATCTCATCTTTACGAATCACGATTTCGCATTTCGGGGTTTTGGAAGTCAAGGACCTCTGTCCTCCCAACTCACGATACCCGATATCACGAAATGGACTAACGGTCTAGATCTCCCTTGGATCGACGACTACTATCCCTCCTGAGCTTTGAGAATTGAATAACTCACATTGTTATCCTCCACACGGCTTCACTTGATCCAATGGCCTATGGCTATCGACACTTCCTCCTCGAAGGCTCTCCACCGTCCATTCAGGTCCTCAACTAGTCCTGGCCAAATATCTTGGCACCAACTCTTTTAAGCTTTGATCTTTCGGACTTAGAAGATTTTCTAAGTCTCTGAAGGTTTTTCCCTTCGCTCCTCATGGGAAATGGGATTCCTGGATCTCGCTAACACTTATCTGAAATGTTATTCCTTCTGAGCTTTGTCTTATACAGACATTGATTTCCTATGCACTCCTTGCATCTAAGGGATTTCGATAACTCAGATCAAAGGGATTTCTTACAGAGAAATCCCTCCCAATCTCCTAGCGCTCCCCTTTAGCTCGATGCACACCTTGCAGAGCTTCAAACGAAGAGAAACAATTGAAACTGAAAAAATAACATCCATAGTTCCATTCTCTCCTATTGAGATTCATTCACTTGTTCATAAAAACAGAATGACATGAAATTGCAAACACTGTTCACACACCATGCATTTGGATAAATCCTTCCTCTATTATATTCACAAGTGCCAAAATGGCTACCAAATACATTCAATTTACAACAACTGAAAACTGAAATCTCCTGCTAACTCGCAGTTCTCTTACAACTACTTTTCCTCTGTATTGCAGCTAACCCTATCTGGGCGTACCAAACCTCTATTTAACTCAGAGGGATTTTTAGGGTTTCCCATGCCTACTTATCTACTCTAAAACTTAATCTACTGGCTATTTTAGACCAGTCTCAATCCAGAGCCGACATTCAAGTGTGTCTCAAAGTGTTTTCGGCGCTGAGTTCAGGTGTGCCTCGAAAAACCTGCTGGACTGCCAACGTTGAGGTTCTGGAAGAAATCCCACGTGCTGCGTGGTCCTGCCTCTGCGCGCTTGCCAATGATGCTCTTGCATCACAAATACCCTACAATATATTGACCTTATTTTTCACAATTAAAAAACCCCCTTTATAAATGAACGTGATAGGATATTGGTCAACAGGATGAAGCCCTCGTGATGAGATTCAATCATGTATCAAACATAGTTGGTCACAATTATAAGTGGGTAAAAAACATGATTGCCAAAAAAAAATAGAATGAACTCAAATAGAATTCATAAGTACTTTCTTTATAATATAATTAAGTAGGATACATGGGAAAATTAAAAGTTTAGATGCATTCGAAAGGAATCAATGTGGCCATCATTGAAAAAATTTACCATTTTAAAGTTTTTAGTATTGAGCAAGTTCTCCATAAGATTGTTCTTCTTGTATTAATTAATAGTACACCGCATTTCAAGTAACTCTCATATTATTAATTGGTATATGATTCACTAGTTTTCCTTTCTTTTGATGTTTTGATTTGCAATTTTTTTAATTTGTGTAATTTTTAAAATTAAATTTGTTTTCTTTATCTTTTAATTTTTTAATTTGTAATCTTTAAAATTTAATATGTTTGTTTTTATCTGCTATTCTCCATAAGAGCCTTTACAACAAAGCCATAGAGAAGTGAACTCACAATCCAATATTGTGATTAAGATAGCAACCTTTTTCCAAGCTTGGCATGGATCATTTAAGGTAAACATTCTTATGTTAAATTTATAAAGTTTTTGAATCTTTGGATCAAATTCCATTGTGTCTTATAAGATTATCATATGATTTTTCAATTGACAATTACTATAGTATTAAAATTATAATAGAAATTATAATAAAACAAGAGGATGAAAATTCAAAATATGTTGAATTACATGATATAAGATTTTAATATTTTTGGAAAAAATAAAAATAAAACAAAGTAAATATTTATTGAATATTAATTTTATATTTAAATAAAAAAATTAAAAATATCAAAATTATTGTGGTATTGATATTATAATAATAATAATCTAATTTTAAGGGCACTTTTATATAATAATAATAATTAAATTTTAAAGTTATCATCAAAACTAAATTGGTGTATGAGATTCTCTTGTTTATGGGATAAGGGACTCTTATCTGTGAGACTTTCTTACATTAAATTGGTGTGTGGGATAAGGGACCCTCTATGCTTAAGATTTGATTACTAAAGTCTAAAGAGGTATACATACCCTACTCCCTTCGGATTTAAACATGTGACCTCCTAAAAAGAAACACATATTCTTAACCATTAAACTCAATAATCTTATTTTAATCATTATCACTTTACTTATTAAAATTAATATAAACATAATTTTCTTTATATTTTAAACCTAAACGATCATTACAAATATTGATGGTTGTTATATGTTCTCGTGACATAGTTGTAAGGACCACCGAATTTATTTAACATTGATGCGCATCACTATTATACATAAATGGTCATTATATTCAACATTTATGGTTATAAATGGTCATTATATTCAACATGTTCAACATTTATGGTTATAAATGGTCATTATATTCAACATGTTCATGGTTTCTTAATAATAATAACTAACACTCTCCGGTACAACGTAGTTATAATGTCCAACTAACCCTCGAAATATTTGCCCTTTGGGGTTAATAGTTTTTTTAACATATTTTAACAATTAATTTCAACCACTTAGAGGTACTTTACGCTCCATAGAGATTATATTTAAGATGGTGGTTTTTAGTGGCATCACTTTTCATAAAATCACTTATAAGTAGCAATTAGCCTTTAAAATATTTAGCCTACGGAGCAATGGGCTCATTATTAATTGCATTATAAATGTATGTATTTTTGTTGATTGTATTGTTGCGGGAAGAGAATTAAAGATGAAGAATAATAAAATGTGTTGTATAAAAGGGAAAATAGAGGTTATCCTTCATAATATATATATATAAGAAATAAGTTAAAAAATTGGATAAATTCAAATTTAATAATTTTTTGTTAATTTTTTTTTTCAAATTAAATTGGGTAGGTATTTTGTTAGAAGTTATAGATTCATTTAATTGATGGGAATTTTGATATGGGTTTTTGACCATATAGGTTTTAGTTCGTTTTAAGAAGATTTATATCTTAAAATTTCAAGATAATGAGTGGATAAGGGTGAAATCTTGTGTTATAGGAAAACAATAAACTCACATAAAGATTGAGTTTGGTTGAGTTTGTGTATCTTTTACACACTCTTGCATATAATACACATGAATACATTTGAATTACAAAAATGTTGTTCAATTTCTTAAAGCAATTTGGTTTCATAACTATTGTGGGGTTATTGTTAATTTTTAAGCACGTGTAATTGTGTTGTTGGTGCACACAACCATAATTATCTTTAGCTACAAATGGCATTTTGTGTGTGCACAAGGAACTAAAGCATGTAGATGGAGTTAAAATGTGCATGCCTTAGTTCCATGTTGTTGAGGTAAGGGGCACTTCCCCTTATCATTTAAGATGAATCAGGGACCAGGGTGGCCCAGTTATACTAGGTGGGATAATTACTTTCTAATGTGTATAAGGTTGTGTGTTAGAATATATATAGTTGTGTTTAAAATATTGGAAATTGAAAATTTTGGGAGGAAGATAAAGATTCAATTGTAAATCATGAGAAAAATAAGATTGTAGAGATCACAAGTAGGATTAGTCAATTACTGTATTGGATGTACTACTAGAGTAAAGTTGAGTATAAAAACTAGAAAACAAAACAATTAAGTAGAAAGTCATATGCTTAAGATTGATAAAATTAGTCAATTATATATAATAATGAAAAAACAAAACAACTAAGTAGAAAGACATATGCTAAGTAGAAATTCATATACTTAAGATTGGTAAATTTCTATTGTGGTTCATAGAGTGAAGAGTCTAGAGAACATAGGAGGGTTAAGTATTTCGAGAATATTTGGCTTACAAAGAGTAGCATGTGGCATAGATGAGACCCAAACTTGGGTGGGAAGGAGAAAACTGCTCACCCCAACCAATTGAGCTACAACCACTTGACAATGAAAAATTATATATATATATATATACACACACACACTTTCATAATTGCATGACAAGGACTGTCGGACGCAGAACTTGATGAACCGATCACAGGCTCTGGCAACGAGAACAAATTTTAAAGTAAAATATTTTGATCCTAGAAAATTAATTCATGAATTAAATTTAACCCCTAAAATTTTCCCTCCTAAAAATTAAATGAACAATTAAATGAACGACCTTAGTATAAAATTGAATATAAACTTAAATATCAAGCCCTCTCCTTACAACTCTTGACCTTATTGTGCATAACGTGTCCTTCTCCATAGAACCCTAAAACTTCTTTCATCCACAAATTCGAAGTTGTAAATTGTACGTGCACATGCAGGTGGTGGGGTCAGCGTGCCGGTGATTGTCGGAGTCTCAATGTCAAGGAAGAATNCCAATTTATTGGAGCAGTCTTATCGCCAGATTTATACACAAGTACAGTCGTACTTGATTGGAGATATTTCTATAGTTGATGGACATGAATGTTTTTCAAGATTTGATGATTTAGGGTATGATTGGGGCCCAGTTGATGTAGTCTTCTGAGTTGAAGATCGAGTCTCCAGACTCCGTCGGAATACAATTTGATGTGCTGGATCTCTTCTTGGCCATACTTGCTAATGATGGTCAAGGGAATTGGAACCACTTGTCCCTGACGGGGGGGGGGAATCTAGTTGAGTCGGGTTCCAAGTTTGATTTTGAGTCAGGTTCCAAGTTTGATTTACAGTCTGTGAACAAATGATCAAGTATGTAACCTAGTTCTTGGTATGCAGTCTTGTTCCTGAACATATAATTGTTGATATGGTTTGTGGTCAGCTTAAAACCACCAATTGAGCAGAAAACATGAAGTTTTGCTTGTTACATTTTCATATTTTTGAGCCTTGAGCTCTTGTTAGTTTATGGTCAACTTAAAACCATGCCATTTAGTAGAAGAAATTAGCTTATGCTAGACATTCGGTTTGTGGTCATCCTGAAACCACCAAATGAGTTTGTGGTCACCCTTAAACCACCAATTTAGTAGAAGACATCAACTTCTGCTATTTTTTCAGAGTTCAAAGAACATCTTCAATCAACCCTTTGAATATTCGCTTGACACATGTGATTGACAAGTAGTGGTAGTTTTTCAAGCAAGAATGAACTTATGATTAAGGGGGGATGTTAAAAATATAATCATAAGTTAGTTAATTTACCTAATTGTTATACAGTTACATGACATTTATGGTCTTCTTGTATTATATATGTACGTCTATGTACATGATTATTTGAAGCATTGATGAATATAAAGTATGCCTTTTCTACCAGTATTTATTTATCTCTGTTCATCATGATTTCTTGATTGCTTCAGTTCTTTATATTATGTTTATGTTGTTTTCTTCGTTATGAATCTAACATAATATATCAAGAGGGAGAGTATGGTATAGTACAATTATTGAAATAGTTTGTAATACATCATATATGTAACAATTTCAAGTTATTTTATTGATTTTTAGTTTTAACATGTCCTCACTACCTTATCTATAATAGGCTGGCATAGGCACTAATGACATGCCTATCTTCCTCTCTTTGCTTGGGATTTGGGGCACTCACTCATTCATGCCTCCCTGAACTCACCTACCTCCCTCCTTTGGGCATAGGAACTCATTCATGCATAACGAAACTCACCTAACTCCCTCCTTCGATTATATGTTGCCTACCTAAACTTACCTACCATGGTATGTGGGTATATGGGGGTACTACAACCATGCCTTCCTTCCCTTTGGTTGAAGGTAACTGGCTTGTACTTAGAGTAGTTAGGTGCGTTACATTCCAAAATGGGGGAGATGTTGTTAGTACGAACATATGTATATGACAACATAAAAAATAATTAAATCAACATAGTTTCACCATGATGAGGAGTACATGTATTTAGGTTCAATTATTAACTTCCCACAACCTAATGATAACTTGAAATAAAAAGTTCAATCCATTAAGTAAGAACAATATAACTACAACATCGTAGGGACTTGGATTACCTTGGTTGGCACCATCAAAATAATTATTTAAACTATCTATGTTATACTTGGATTACCTTGGTTGGCACCATCAAAATAATTATTTAAACTATCTATGTTATACTTGGATTACCTTGGTTGGCACCAACAAAATAATTGTTTAAACTATATGTGCTATACTTTGTGAATCTTTCTTGTTTGTAGTTGTTATTTATATCACTGTAAATTTATCTTAAACTAGATCTATCAAACATTGATAGGGATCAAATTTCTTAAAATGTAATTTTTTCTATCATTAAATTATATCGTGTATTAATTCCTTTGTATTAAATAATAATAATAATTACACCTTAAGAAATTTGATCCCTATCCATATTTGATAGATCCAAGTTTAAGATGGATCTACGATGTATCAATATTTTCTTTCAAGTTTTCGTTAGGTCATGGAAAGTCAATAATTGAGCCTAAATACATGTACTCCCCCTCATGGTGAAACAAGTTGGAGATAAAGATATACTTAGTCTTCATGTCATGGGGACTTTAAGTTGGTTATTTAATGGGTTTAAAGGACTGTTAGGTTATAGAACCTAAATTTTTTATCTACATCAAATCTTTAATTCAACATAACTCTTTGAGATAATAATCTTTAATCACGTTTATAAACAACATAATTTTGATATTGATGTTTTATAAAAATAAAAATAAATAATTAAGCTTATTGAAACCCTTACAAGTGGAAGACGTTGGAGCAAGGGTTCAAACCCCATGAAGAAGATAGTCTTCATTATGTTTGGTTATCAATCTTCTAACTCTATTATAATCTTTATTTTCATAACAACTTAGAAAGCATATGCTTCTATTTAAGGATATCTTTGATGTATTTTGTAAAGAGGATATTTTGAAAAAATTGTTGCCTTGAGTCATGTTTTGTTTCTATTTTATATGAAATTTATGGGAGATAAGTTATAAATGATAGGGTGGGAAGAGGGGAAGGTCAATCTATATGGACAATGATATGTCTATGACTAGAGTTTAAAAGTACATGAGGACAAGGATATGTTTGTGGATAGGGTTTTTTCCCTAATTATCAGATCTGCAGGCATGTCATTTCCTATGTCAAAGAATAGTGGGAGAACTTATGGATTTGAGAACCTCCCTTCTCTTGCTGGTGGATTCCAGGGGGGAGGTTTCTCTCTCCATTACTAGTGTAGTGAGTCATGTTGGCTAGGAGCTACGCTATCAGATGAAAAATAGGTTTTCTCAAGGTAAGCAACATTGCGTCTCAATGAAGTTGTAGAGTTTCAGGAGGAGTTTGAGCAACGATGGGCAAAGGAGATAACCAAATTGGTGTAGAGGATAAGGATTCAGGCTACCAACTGAAAGCATATTTGTGGGAATCGAGGAGAGTAGTAGAATTTAGGGCACTTGATGGAAGGTTATTTGTGGGCACCCAGGAGGGAGTCTAAGAATCATCAATTGTTTCTTTGATACTACCAAAACCATATCTCCTTAGATATAAGACACTGAAACTATAATAGTAGGATTAGTAAAGACAACGTCCTGTGTAACTCTTCATACATTCCTTGAATGGTCACATACTCGAATTTATGGCCAAATATAGAAGGAAACCCTAATTGAGAGTCCATCGAGCTAACAAATCCAACCCTAACCAAACCATATAAACATATGCACAGTTATTTCAGTAGACATGAAGTATTAAGTACAAGTCTCTGGACTTTTACAAGTAGCATAATTAAAATAATGGAGCCTAGGGTTACTGCAGGTGATATGGTTTCTCATTAGGATTAGCAATATAATCCACTCTCTAGTGTTAATGGAGGATGAATTGGTAGAATATTCATATGATCCACTAGAGGACCAACATATATGGTCTGACCAAGTGGATATCCATGGCTCCCTTGTCCCTATATATACAAACATAGTTAAGGAGGGAATTATAGGTGAGCTAGAAAAAGCTCAAATTGAATGTCAATATGTTGATCTAGCCTCCTTGAGAGAGTGAAACATGTTTATAGTCTCACCATCATGCCCAGGGTTTCAAGAGACACAGGGAGGTTTCTGGATCATACGCCTTGGGAGATAAGTTGGTCCGAGGAAGGAAAGACTTGCATATAAAACCCCTAAGGGAAATAATTTTTTCACAACAATTTACTCCCCATGCACTTATATTGGCTAAGTCAACACCTCTAGATTTGACATTTGGTGGATTTGGTTCAAGGTATTATGGAGAAATTTTTTATGACTATCGTAATCAAGCTTAAGGTTTTATTGGTAGGTGCTTAACAAGCGACCTCATATTGGATTTTCCTCCAATGATCCCAAAGCCTCAGCTCAAGAAGGATTAGGACCACAAGGAATCAAGAACCCCTGAAATCACAAAAAATGTATCAAGCATTAGATAGAAGTCGTTAATATTTTTCTCAATGAAAATATCAAGCTTACTTAAATCATGGAAATGGAGGATTTTGTGCTTGTTGGTAGATTTCCAAGCAAAAGAATGGGAGGAGACTCTCTAAAAGTCTAGATTGCAAATTTTGGTGTTCAACTTTGCTACAATCTACATAGTATGGTTCTAGTGAAGGGTTGGTTGGATTGGACATTTTAAAACAACAAAAGATGCAGACTTGATCCTTCAGAAGAGGTGGAAAATTCTTTTGGAAACAAGAGAAGGAAAATTCTTTTGGAAAAAGAGAAAGAGTGTCATCTAAAGAGAAAGGAACTTTTTATTTGAGGCATGAGATGATAACACCAAGTTTTTCCATAGATTTTCCAACTACAGGAAAAATATCAACTAAGTCTGGAAGAATTCCAAAAAGGATGGATTGTGGGTTACAAATTTCCCTGATATAGAAATTGAAGGTGTCAGGTACTTTCAATATCTATTTAACAATGACTCTTAAGATGCCATAGATTATATGATACACTTGTCTCATTCCTAGATTTGTGGAACCAAAGGAAAATCAATCCCTCATGGTAGAGGTGGGGAAACAAGAGCTTCTCAAAACTCTACATAGATTTCAGAAGGACGAAAGTCCTAGGCGAGATGGAAATCCTTATCTCGATTTCAAATTTTGTGCATCCAACAAGAATGGAGCAAGGTTAACGGAAGTAAATGCTTGACTTTGCTCCATGTCCATTGTATGGACATAATCTGAAACGGAGTTAAGTTTGAGTGGTCCAAATGGCCTCCCTATTGAATTCTTCCTCAACTACTATTATTTAAGTGAAAATGACATTAGAAGAGTGGTGGAGGCCTCACAAACCTCCCAAAAAGTATTGGCATCTTTCAATATCACGTTCATAGCACTCATCCATAAGACAAACAATACAACCTGCTATGAAATATTTTGACCTATCTCACTTTGCAATATCATTTACAAGATAATCTCAAAAATCATCTCTAGAAGGCTAAAGGAAATTCTTTCTTGACAGATCTCCCCTGAGTATTTTGGGTTCCTAGAAGGGTGACAAATGCATGAGGTATTAGTGATTTCCCAAGAAGCACTCCACTCGATAAAAAACAAGAATTTAAAGGAAATGGAAGTCAAGGTGGGCCTCTCCAAATCATTCGATAGAGTAAACCAATTATTCTTATGCCTTATCCTCATCCGTCTAGGATTCAACTTCCAATTTGTCTAATGGGTAATGAGTTGCATAAGCTCAATCTTCTTCATTGTGTTAATCAATGGGGAAGCCTCATATTTTTTCAAGCCCAAAAGAGGAATTCAACATGGTTTTCCTTTATCCCTGCTCCTTTTTCTTTTAGTAGTAGAAGGGCTCAATAGATCCCTCAAGGCATCCTCAACAACTGATACCTTCAAAGGTATACTAGTTGGAAACTCTTATTATGTTTCTCATTTAATTTTTGTTGATGGCCTACTTATTTTCTACAATGGATCCACACCAATGGTAAACAAACTCAAAGATCTTATGGAGCTCTTTTCTATATCCACAAGCATGAAGATTAACCTGACTAGATCAATGATAACTTGTTGGGGCCTCTCTGACGTTGAGAAACATCATATTACCCCACTCTTCTCCAAGTTTCCTGTAAAACATTTTGACACGAGGTTCAAATATCTAGGTTTTCACCTAAACATTAACCTATATCTCAAGGGAGAGTGGCAATGGCTCATAGGAAAGATTGAAAAAAAATATTTACAACAATTGGTGAACATATGGATCTCCTGGGGAGGGCAACTTGTCCTAGTTAAATATATTCTATAGGACATCCCAATCTGTTGGATGCCCCTTGCCTAGATATTGAAAGGAGTCTTAAAGTGAATCAAACAACTTTGTTATATATTCATTTGGTTTGGAGACTATGAAAAAAATGCATGGCCTTGGTCTCATGGATGAAAATAACAATTCCAAAATTTCAAGGAGGGTGGGGACTCAAAATCATATTCATTTTCTTCAAATATTTCACTGCTAAGAATGTTTGGAGGCTTATACATGGTCATGATCTGTGGGTACAAATCATTAAGGACAAATACCTTTCTCCCAATTCCATTGAGAATTGGGTTAGGAATCCAATAAAATAATATCATAATTCTTCTACTTTCTAGAAGGTTATTGCATCAACATTTCCCTTGATTTGGAAATGGATAATTTGGCAAGTAGGTAAGGGGGACAAGGTTCTATATGGCCTTGATCCTTGGATTGGGAGTAAATATACTTAGAAACTACCAATTCCCCTTGTTCAAGATATCATTTTCAAAGGTTTCCAAGGGCTTCTTTTCAATAACATGGCCCTTACTAGGGATATTCTGCAAAAAAATAAGTTTCAAAGGACCATGAAGATTTTGTCTTTGTGAAGCATACCTTGAAACCAACAAACATCTCATTAAATCTTTCCCTTTCTCAAAGCAAGTATGAAAAGAATTTGAAGGCCTAGTAGGATTTCAAAACATATGGGAAGGAGATTCCATAGAAGAACCACTCAAGAATTGGTATAAAACCAAGGCAACAAAGAGATGCAAAACTCTCCCCCTCACCTTTGCTTGGGGAATTTGGTTGGCCAAAAATGAAAAATTATTTGAGGGAACCGACACTGCATCTTAAATGTGCCACTCAACCTCAACATTTTAAGTGTTTTTCCACAATTCTCCTCTTTTCCTCCTCATAATTGTGTTTCAACATACCATATTAATGAAGAAAATCCATGGGCTTATTTTGATGGAGCCTCTCAAGGCACCCCATCTAGAAGAGGGGCTAGGGGAATTATTTTCCTCCTCCCAAATCACACTATCTCCTTCAAGGTAGGAATAGGACAGACCACTAACAACTACAATGAAATTTTAGCTCTCAAGTTGGTTCTCATTCTAGCCCTAGAAAAAAATGTTTCACAAATTCAAATTATGGGAGACTCTCTTTTAATCATTCAATGGATGACATGCAACTTTACTCTAAGAAATTTTCTTCTACAACCTTTACTTTGGGGCATCAATAATTTGGAGTCATTTTTCTATCATCTCCCATTTGCACATGTTTACAAGGATAAAAACATTGAAGTAAACATGATTTCAAAAGAAATAGGATTGGATCTACAAGAAGGAACCTAGGTGTTGGTTGTGAAGTCTGATAATCTTCCTGATTCAGAGGTATTGTTTTATTCGTGTTTGTATCCCATTACCCGATGAGGTGTGTGGGGGGGTTTGCCTCCCCACATTTGTCGCTAGGGGGGGTTCGGGGGCATCACCCCCGAAGAAATTGTTTTGGGAAAATTTCCTTATAAAACATTGTAATTTCATAGTTAATATGGACTGTCCATTATAAGGTCGCAGATCTGATGGTAGAATTTATGTTAGAGTTTTATTCCCTAGAAGGAAACCCTCTTTTATGAGGAATTGTATCACGATTGTGTGTGTGAGTGAATATTTTATTCTGAAAGAGGAGACTGTGAGAGAAAGAAGAGGAAGTTACAACGGGTATGTTGTAGGTTTTATCCCTTCATTTGTTGGATAATAATAAGGGAAGGACCTGACAATTTCTCTGGTGGACGTATGCCACACTGGGTGAACCACGTATATTTGTGTCTCTATTGTATTGTATATATTTTGTGTTTTATTTCTGCATTTGTTTTACTTTATTGCTCCACAATCCTATTTTTATAACAAATGGTATCAGAGCGAAAGGTAACTCACAGGAAAAGAGGGTTCATGTTTCGAGTGGGAGAAATGACAGAAGATGGAAAGTTTACGGTCAAGAAATATAATGGCCAAAACTACCAGTTATGGAAGAAGCAAATGGAATACTATCTATATCAAAAGGATCTTTTCCTACTGTTTGGAGGAAAAGAAAAGAAGTTAGTGAGTATGAAGGATGAAGAATCAGATATTCTTGACATAAAGACATTGGGAACGATACAACTGTACCTAGCAGCGTCGATGACTTTCAATATTTCAAAAGAAATGAAAATGGAGGATTTGATGAAGGCATTGGATAAACTATATGAAAAACCCTCAACCTCCAATAAGGTATTTCTAATGAGTTTAATATGAAGATGTCAGAAGGTGGGTATGTTGCCGACCATTTAAATGAATTTAATACGGTTACTATTCAACTAAGTTATGTAAAAGTGGACTTTATTGATGAGGTTAGGGTTCTTCTAATCTTGTGTTCATTGCCAAAAAGCTAGAAAGGCTTGGTCATGACTTGAAGTAACTCTGTCTCTGGTTCAAACACTCTGAAATTTGATGATGTTGTTGGTGTTATCCTTAGCAAGGAAATGCTATGAAAAAGCACATGTGAGACATCAGGTAATGCGTTGATCGTGGAGAGCATGGGAAGTCAAAAGTATAGAGGAAAGAGCTCAAGGAACTATGAGAATTCTAGGAAGGGAATATCCAAATCTAGACTAGGAAAGATAGAGTGATGGAATTGTGGGAAGAAAAGACACCTGAAGAAATACTACAGAGCTCCAAAGAAACAAAGAGATGGACAACAGGAGAAAAAAAAGGAAGAAAATGTAACAAGTGACGTGTTACTGTAAATTCTAACCTTGTACAATATCTACTATAAATAGATATTCAGAAAAGATACAATGGAAAATACAAACATTACACAGAGATTTTTCCCCTGGAAACCCAAACCGGGAAAACCTACATATTATATATTCATTCATTGTGATACATTATTTACAATACAATATACATATAGGAGCCAACGACATCCAAAACCCTTACCTGATGACCTGGATTAGTCCAAAACCCTAATTCCTTAACTGGAAATAGAAAACCATCGACAAAGAAACCATGTGCCGAAAAACCACCTAAATATAATGCGGTCCCGAAAAACGCGGTTCCGAAAAATATGGACCCGAAATATGTGTTATATGTTGCTGCTACATTTCATTTTGAAATAGAATAGATGGATGTGAAGACAACATTCCTGCATGGGGATCTGGAAGAATAAATCTATATGAAGCAACCAAAAGGTTATGCTATGAAAGGAAATAAGGAGATGGTATGCAAGCTGAAAAAGTCCCTGTATGGTTTAAAACAATCACCAAGGATGTGGTATCAAAAATTTGATACTTATATGTTGGGAATTGGTTTCACAAGAAGCAAAGATGATTATTGTGTGTGTTTTAAATTAATTGGTGATCATTTGATTTATTTGGTCTTGTATGTGGATGACATGTTGCTGATAGGAAATAACAAGGAGATTATCCATGATGTGAAAACTCGATTGTCCTCTAAATTCGACATGAAGGATCTCGGTGCTTCAAATTTCATTCTGGGCATGGAAATTAAAAGAGATCGAAAAAGGAAGAAACTCTGGTTAAATCAAAGAAAATATGTCGAGACAATATTGCAGAGGTTTAATATGCAGGAATGTAAACAGGTCAAGGTTCCTATTCTTGTTGGTGTAAAGTTATCTGCGGATCAGTGTCCCAAGACACATGAAGAAGACGAGGACATGTCTCATGTTCCATATGTGAGTGCAGTTGGTAGTTTGATGTATGCAATGGTCTGTACTAGACCGAACATTGCACATGTAGTGGGAGTTTTGAGCAGGTATATTTCAAAACCAGGGAAGGAACATTGGATAGTACTAAAAGGGGTTTTTAGGTATTTGTGTGGCACTGCTAGCTATGGATTGTACTACGAAGGAAGACCAGAATTGGACAGAGTGGTGGATATACATGGCTTTGTGGATGCATACTGGGCTGGAGATCTGGATCGTAGGATATCTACAAGTGGGTATGTGTTTAACCTGTTTGGAGGAGCAATAAGTTGGATGAGCAAAAGACGGGCTGTAGTGGCACTTTCAACTACAAAAGTTGAGTACATGGCAGCCACTCATGCAAGTAAGGAATCAATATGGTTACAAATATTGTGTTCATGTATTGGGTTGGTACAACAAGTTGTAAGGATAGAGTGTGACAGTCAGAGTGCAATTTTTCTAGCGAAGAACCCTGCTTATCATTAAAAGACAAAGCACATTGATGTTCAATATCACTTTGTGAGAGACATGATTGAAGAAAAGAAAGTATCACTGATGAAGGTGGACACTTTGAAGA
>JZKD02S0795476.1:0-14590 GCA_000966675.3 Picea glauca
TTCACCCTCAAGCTGAGGCTATAAAATTCACCATGGAAGGCCTCCCAAGTCATACTAAGGTCTATCCACCATGATAAATATCAAGTTAAGGTGCCAAGTACAACAACTATCCTATAGTCTCTCATTTCCCATAGCTTATCCCATGCCAAGAAGTGTGCCCCTCCTCTTCTCAACAGTCCTTCGACTTCCCCACTTCTCTTCTAGGGATTCAGCAATAGGTCGGATACAAAGTGTCAGAGCTCTATAGCTATTACCCAACACACAAAAAAATCAGTTCCCAACATTTGTCCCACCTAGAGATAACGCTCATGGGCCTAACAACCCACTTCTTTAGATTCTCATTGGATTGAAAACCCACTTCTGTGAATTCCCACGGGCCCGACAACTCGCTTCTTCAGCTCCAAATATCTCGAAATACTCCTTGTCAACAACTCCCAGAAGCTTTACCCAAGTACAAATATGAAAATGGTGGTAGTTGTAAGGTATAGATGACAAGAGTGTAAGGTTCGAATGATCAAAGAATGATGAGAAAAATGATGATGAGAACCCTCAAACTCACTAAGTGATCTCTAATATAAGTATGCATACAAACAACATGACAAGTGGCACAAGAGTAACCACTTTCTCTATCTTGGAAATATGTCCCTCTCTAATGACAAAGGATGAAAACATTAGCATGGAAAAACTTAGGATTGGACTCTTTAAGGAATGTTTTATTATATTCCTTGGCTTAGACCCCTAGCTTAAGTGACTCTCTTAAGTCCCTTAGCCTCCTTTCCTCTAGTGGATTTTTATCCCCCCATATTGTTCTTGTCGTGTTGGTCTGCAACAATGATGTATTTTATTAATAATATGAGTGACACATATTACAATAATAGTCTCGCTAGCCTTTTAACATTCTTTCTGTCCAGCCTTGTCACCACATAGGCACTCTAGCCTCAAAACATATTTACAATAGAATTCAGGCCCAAAATATTCTAGATCACCAGCATATATGTACATTTACAACTTGGGTTTCGGTCTAGGGGTATTATAGATACAATGATTGATGTAGCCCTCAATGGTGTACTTAAATCCATAACATCAACTGCTAGGGTTTCTAGGACAAACTGGGAGCACACATCAATAAGGAAGCACACAAAAAAATTTAAAGAAACAATTTCATATAAGGAAAAATCAAATTCTTCACTACTAGATCTTCATATTAAATTTTAAATTCTACGAAATCACAAATAAATTTCTCAATGGGATTCTCTACTTATGGTGTAACTAAATAGGAATGAAACCATTCATTAAAATTCAAAAGTTGAGATATTTCCTATAGGTTTGTGAAATTCAGTAAGAAATGCACAAAAGCATAAATTTCTCTCTAAACTTGATTATCAATACCTTGCTCCTACAACCTTTCAGGCTAGTTTTTTTATAATTTTCTTTTAATATAACCTCCACATTATTCCCTTTTCTTTTTCCAAATCTATGTTCTTTTCCATCATCATCAACATCATCTTCTTCATTTTCCCTTAGTATGTTATTTTCTCATCTTCTCTCTCCTCTTCCCTTCTCCAATTCTATTCTCCTTTATACTCTCTTGTTTTTCTCTTATCAACCTCTCTATTAAAAGGAAATCTCCCTACTCTTATTATTCTTATTCTTTGGGAACAATCTTATCTCCACGAACTTCCTCCTCTTCTATTGTTTCTTTTTCCTTTTAATTTTCATGGACTCCCCCCATCACTCCTTGTCACTCCCATCAGATCCTCCTTTTAATTTTGAATAGTCCTTTTAATTGACAAACAAACCACCATAAATGTTTTTTTATGGGCACGAGAAGCGATCCCATCCACCATTTAAAAAACTTCCAAAGTCACGTGGGCTCTAACCTCAAGTCATTTAGCATTAATGTGTAAGGGTTAAGAAAACCATTGGATTTTAATTTTTTGGGGGAGGGTGGCGTGTCGCGGTGAGATCAATGCATGGGAGGAATTGGGTTGACATCATCCTAAATTTCCCACTACTTTGAAATCTATTCGTGTAGGCTATATCAATGGTTGGGAGGCATTTCACACGACAAACATATGACATCAGCCCGAAGCTTCATGCGCTTTGAAATGCTAGCATAAGTAAGTGACCTGGATCATATTAACTTGAACTACTATCTAGTGCTTGTTTCTCAATAACCCTCCACTGTGATCAAGACATCATAGAAAATGACATCATCGTTGTAAGATGGATTATTAGTATGATTTTGAATGAGGCATTATGATTCATGTATCATAATGGTTTGGATTATTTATTTAGATTTCTTTACAAGTGTTTCTTATATTTGAATTTGTTACATGATTCATTTTTTTTTTAATATTATAAATATGAAATTATTAAGTAATATATTTTAATCTCAAATTTATTAAACAATGAAGATGAACAAAGTGGTTGTATTTTAATAATCTTTCACTAACAACAACACATATGATAGAAAATGACATGAATCATGTTAACTTGGATTATTAATCTAAACAATGGTTAAAAAAAGCGGTTGGCTAATAGGACT
Organism: Picea glauca; assembly: GCA_000966675.3. Lineage (NCBI taxonomy): Eukaryota > Viridiplantae > Streptophyta > Pinopsida > Pinales > Pinaceae > Picea > Picea glauca. The sequence continues at coordinate 2,549 of JZKD02S0795476.1, forward strand.
CAAATCTCTTAAACATAAAGGTTGAAAAAAAAAAGTGATTGTGTCCTAATAGCCTTTCACTAAAAACAACACATATGATAGAAAATGACATGAATCATGTTAATTTGGATTATTAATCTAGACACTGGTTAAAAGAAGTGGTTGGCCTGTAGGACTCAAATCTCTTAAACACAAAGGTTGAAAAAAGTGGTTGTGGCTCAATAAATCACCACTAACAACTACACATATGTTATATATCATGTCGATCATGAAAATTGGGATTATTAGTCTATACATTCTTGGAAAAAAATGGTTATCACTTATGATAAAAAATTATTTCCACCAAGAACAACAAATATGATAGAAAATGACATGAATCATGGTAACTTGGATTATTATTGTGTCTTTGTTATCTCTTGTAGTTGTTGAAAATAGAGGTTGTGGATCGATAACTCTTTGCGAGAAATGATGCATATGATAGAAAAAAGTCCCTCCTTCAAGAACAATCCATCCACCAAGAACATGACATATGATAAAACATGACGTGGATCATACTAACTTTTATTATTAGTCTATAATTTTTTATATCTTCCCACTATTTAAAAAATTGGTTGTGGGTCAATAACCCTCCACTATGAACAACATCATTTACGATAAAAAAAGTCCCTTAACCAAAAAAACAACACATAGAAAACGATATAGTCCTTGCTAACTTGGATTACTAGTTTGGATTTTGTTATATTGCCTCATGAATTTGAAAGTATGATGGATGACATAAAAAAATGATCAATCTCACTACTTTTATAGACAATTTTATTAACATAGCATCATATGTTGGGACTTATAAATTGTTTTAAAGTATATTTTACAATTAATGAATAATAATAGACAAATACTATTTTAAAATGATAAAAACTAGATACCAAAACACCAATTACAACATATCACATTTTGTTATTATTTTAAAATAATAAAACCAGACCAAAACACAACATATCAAATTATTTACCTTCTATCATAAAAAAAAAAAACATAAACAGTCATATATGTCCCACATACACTAATATATGCATCTCAGATAAACAATCACACATATCCCGCATACACTAGTATATATGTCCCACATACACTAATATATACATATAGTAACTCAATATTTATAGAATTAAAATACATATATATTCTCATTTATACTTAATCAATTAAACAATTTAATTCTCCTTTTTATGGTAATTAAAAAACAAAAATATCTCCCTTCTTTATATGGTAATTAAAGAACAAAATCCCTCTCACTTGAGTAAGAGCACAAAATGTTTGTTTGCAATTTTTGTGTTAATTTTTATGTACAAAAATATGGTAAATCTTAAAGACTTTATAGATCTTGTTGTATATTTAAATTAAACTTGTGACTTTAAATCTTAAATCAAAACCATGCATTAATCAAGGTTGAGTTGAAGTCTCGTGTTGAGTTATAATTGATGATTAGTTTTGGAGGAAGGTTATAGCGGCAAACTTGAGGTGAAATATGAGATCTTGCTACTAGAAGTATTCTAGCAAAACTTGTAATTCTGAGTTTGAAGAAGTTTTGAAGGCAATTTCTGAAAACTTGTTTGAAGATTGATCCTTGAGGTGACTTTTGAGTGTGGGCTATATAGAAGCTCTAGTGGACATCAAAGAGACTAGACTTGCAAACCTTGTCACTAGGAGACTAGACTTGTAGCTAGTAATGTGAAAGGGTTCAATCCCTTGTTACTATGAAACTAAGATTACAACTAGTGATGTGAAAGGGAAGAAACATTAGCCACCTCAAAAGAAGTCAAGAAATGTAAGAAAGAAACGACGAGGAGTTCTTCTCTACATCAGTCTTCTCGGGAAGACCAAAAGAAAGATTGAGCATGATTGCATACTAAGGTAAGTCTTGTACTACTTTCCTTAATTGATTTCATCATTACCCTATAGTAGTTTTATTTTGATGATGAAGGGTATTATCTTTGGTACGATATCCCTCATGACTTGGACCATAATCCCTGGTGTGGGAATCCAAATTGTTTGTTTGGTTGGTCATTATCCATTCGAGAGGCCATCTTGGTTATTATTCTAGTACAAGAGGCCGTTTTGGTTGTTATCCCTTTGGGAGGCCATCTTGGTTATTATCCTAGTACAAGAGGCCATGTTGGTTATTATCCCTATTGGAGGCCAGATTTCTTATTTCATTATTGAAGGAATATTATACCTGGTACGGGAGCCCATTTGTGTTGGTTGGTTATTATCTTAGCACATGAGTCCACTTTGATTATTATCCCTATGGGAGGTTATCTTGGTTATTATCCTAGTACGGGAAGCTAACATAACACTATAAAGACAGTAGAGGACCTGAGAAGACATGGGATGTATCCAGGTTAGCAACACATAAAAAGGAAGATGTTCATCCTTTCGACTATAGAGGGAGTCACTTAACTCAGAGGGAGTCAAAATATTTAGAAGAAGGAAGAGACAATGCCTTCTCCCCTTCAACAGTTTAGAGGGAGACACTTATTGATCTAGTTGATCCTATAGCTCTAGATGATGATTCCTAGAGACATTGGCAATAGGGCAGGAGAAGCATACATGGGCTCAACAGACTTTGTTGGAGGCAATGGGACATACAACATCTTGTGGTACATTCCGAGAGAGTAAGTGACCATAGATATTTTCGAGCTATGTTCAACTATGAGCCACATCATTGATATTGAACCTTCTTGTCATGGAGAAGCAACAGGAAAACAGTTTTGGGAAGATGCCATGATCGAAGAGTAGTAGTCCATTATGAAGAAAGATGTGTGGATCTATAAGATCAAACATGCAGCTGATGGAAGTGTCGAAAAGTACAAAGAAATATTTGTGGCTAGAAGATTCTCTCAGGTGGAGGGAATAGATTATCAGGAGACATTTTCTCCTATTGCCCGATACACTTCCATTTGTATGATTATTGATCTTATAACATGTGTGGGTTGGAGACTAAATCTAATGTATGTAAAGACAATCCTTTTTCAATGATGAGATCGAGGAGCGAGATGGATTCATGACACATGAGAAGGAGTCTCATGTACACAAGTTAAAGAAATCCATATATGGACTAAAGTAGGCACCTCGAGCATGATTGATGGACACTTTATGAGTTTGGGATTCAACAAGAATGTTGTTGATCCAATCCTATACTAAAACACTATTGGAGACGAGTGCTTGATTTTTTGGTCCTAAATGATTCATAAATCCTTACTGTTGAATGCAAGTTTGCATTAGATTTTGAATTTGAGATTGAGGACCTTGGTATGATGCACTACTTCTTGGACTAGAAGTAAGGTAGAGGACTGATGAGATTTTCCTGAGTTATGGAAAATATACAATGGAGATATTCAAGATGATGGACTATAAATCCATGCCTACACTGATGGTGATGAACTTGGAGAAGATGAATGAGGCTTATTCTGATTCAGATGAGATTGATCCACATCATTACAGACAACTGATTGGATCATTGATGTATCTGGTTAACACCAGACCTGATATATGCTATGCAGTGAGTATACTCAGTCAGTTTATGAGTCACTCGAGATAAACATACTGGATAGAAGTGAAGCATGTGCTGAGATATATACGAGGCACAGTTGATTATGGCATGATATATGCCTCTTGTGTAGACATGAGATTGTAGGGATATTCCGATGCAGAATCGACAAGGATCATAGTTGACTGAAAAAGCAAATCTGATTGTTGTTTTACATTGTGATATGCCATGCTTTCCTTGTGCAAAAGGAAACAGACTTATGTGGTTTTGAGTACCGCAGAAGTAGAGTACATTTCATTATTTGTGGAAGTCTACGAAGTAGTTAGGATTTGAAATCTCCTTGTAGACTTATTTGGACATGAGATGGATTCCACCATTATCCATTACGATAACCAGAGTTTTGTAAAGCTCTCTAAGAATCTCGTGTTTAATGATAAATTGAAACACATTGAGATATGGTGAAGAGGAAAGAAGTATATGTGCAGTACTTTCTACACGCGAGCATGTTGCATATTTCTTCATCAAACTACTTACCAGGACAAAGTTCGAGTAATTCTATGAGAGACTTGGACTAGTGGAGAATGCCTCCCTAGCTAAGAGGGAGTGTTGATGATTGCAACGTCTTGTGACATTCTCCAGGTCATTCTCCTATGGACTAATTTGAGTTGATCTGTGAGAGGGACCATGTGATGGGTGTTTCGTTCTCCTCTTGATTGAGTTGAGACGATGTGTGTCCATGTGTTGGGTGTTCCCATGTGATGGGTGTGCATCAGACTTTGGACTGAGTTGGTATGACGTGTGGTCTCTTGTCTATTCCTATGGACTGAGTTGAGATGACTTGATATGGTCTCCTGCCTTGTACTCCTCTGGACTGAGTTGAGTCAACTTAAGATGCTATCCTGCCTTGTCCTCTTATGGAATTAGTTGAGTCGGCTTGAGATGGCTCTCCAGATGGTACTCTTATGGACTCAATTGAGTGATTTGTTGAGAGTGTCATATCTGTGGATGAGCACAGGTGGATTTGTCCATAGTGGCTAAGAAATAGAGGATGTGAGATCCCTTGCTATATTGTCAGAGAGTGAGAATTTGGTAAAACCCTAATTTATGTTGTAAAGGGAACAAGTGGGCCCCACCATGAAAATATATTTCATATTGTGTAATTATTAATTATATTATTAAGTTTTACAGGTCAGCGCTATTTTTCCAATAGACACATCATTTGATGTGATAGGTTTTGTATAAATAAGAGTGGATGCCCATTGTGGATCACACTCACTTGTCATGTCATAATTTCATAAGTTTATGTTTGAAATTATGAGGACTACAATTCACACTTCTCTAAGAGTTATTTTTGTCACTCATAGTAGCACCCTATTGTGTGCTAGGTTTGGTTGTGGATGGTGGATATTCTCTTGGCAATATAGCAAAGGATTGTTGGGTTTTTCTCTTGATTAAGTAGGGTTTTACCAGGATATTTTCCGGTGTCTTTTGTGCATGGTTATTCTTCTTGTGATCTTGGTTTAATGAAGTTAGTATTATTTTGTTATTACAGTCATTGTCTTTGGTTCAAGCACATGCTAAATGAATTAAACTACATGCATAAGATTAAACCATCAAAACTCAACAATATGAACATAAGTGTAGATGGACAACCAAGGATTTTCAAGGCTTCTTTTTGAATAAGAATTCTTCTAGAGTCAAACTGCACACATGCTTCTTATCATGGATGTTTCTTCCAATGAAGAACATGAATAGATACTTCATAGTCTTTACACATTCTTCTTCAATGGATCATATCATTCGGGATTAACTCCATCTGAATCGTAGATTCATTCTTGAATGACAAATATGCATGCTCTTATTTTGGAATTATGTGATCAACTCCCTCCATTTCAGAGAGTACATGCTTTCGTCTGCTACATCTCTTTTTGCTTTATGCAAGGTGTCACAAGCCTTTTCTAGTTTCCTTTTGAATCATGCATTCCTTCGATGAGGACTCCTCTAAGTCTCTTTAAGTTTGTTTCTATCTATTTTTATTGTTGCCCATCTTGCAGTTGTGTCGTCCTTATAAACTTCTTATATGAAATCTTTTGTAAGGATTTTTGCATCACAAGGGTACCTGCCCATAATAAGAACAACCAGAGAAAACAAGAAATATCTATCTAGAGGAGATGCTAGTTTATTTTTCGAATAAGTACAATAAGCATCTATATCAATAGTATTCATATGTAGTCAAGTATTCATTTCACCTATAAATAATATAATCTTTCAAAGATTTCTTTCACAATTTGTAATGTATCAACTATCACCCTTGATATATATCCATTTAATCAAACCTGGAACCTAAAGCCTCAATTGCTATGGAGGGTCCACTTGTTCTTCTGAATGCACTGAATCTAAGATTACAACTTGGACAAGATCTCTAGTACTTTCCCTTCAAACACACTCATGTTTTTCTAGATGATATAACTTAGATAACATATACAAGTGCATACCTTTGAAACCTTGTAGCATCATCCAACTTGTCTTCCAATATGAAACTAGATACCATATTGACAAGAAGAGATTATAAATTCAATTAGAAGATTCAATGATTAGAACAATCTAGAAACTCTAAAATTTCAACTTTGACCACAAAATTAATTTGACCAAAACTAAACCTTAAACTAACTTTGACCAAAAATTCAACCCCGACGTTTTTGCTAGCTGAGAGTACCAAGAGGTGCAATAGGTTAGGGTGCACTAGGATGTCAATGAATTAGTTCAAATGATTTACCAGAAGTTCTCGAACACAAGGGTTAGGGTTTGTTGCAGTTGCATAATCAGAAAACCTAGCTGCAACTGTAACTGGTGCGATAACGAGCTTAACAAATAATTTTCGCACTACCTTCTAGTGGTTAAATTGTCTTGAAGGTGGTGTGGGCCCATAAACTGTTAGAATAAAAGATATGTGATCGATTTTCCATAGACGTTGTAACGATATTGTCACTCAACCATAGACACAAAGCCACCCCCAAGCACCTTTAACCTTGACAGACAGAATAATTATGGAAGCAAACCTTAAAACCAATAACCAACCAAGGTACCATATCTCTCTCCAACACTAGTGTACCAAGAAAAGAATCTAAGCCATAACCAAGGTAGAAATTCCAAACTATAACCAAGTAGAAATTCTAACCATAACCAAAAGTGCTCCAACTGCACTCCCTCTCCAAAACTTGCACACCACTATTTTGTGTGAGTTGTGAGAGTGAGAGTGAAAAATGAGCTCTAGTGCCCTCTTATTTATAGTGCTCTTTGTCATCTGTCCAAGATGACTTCTTATTTTATAGGCTAACACTTAATTATTAATTATTTTATTGAGCCAACATGTCTTATAGGGTTTCTACACATCTATTTATGGTTTCTCTTTCTTCTCAGAATATTCTAGTCTTTTCAAAGGTTACATGTAGAGGTTAATAGCTCCCGCAACTACCATAATATCAACAACCTCAATAATAGGTCGAATACAAAGTCTTGGAGATCTGTAGCTATTTCCCAACGCATAGGAAAATTAGTTACCAATAGTTCTCCCACCTAGAGAGAATGCTCACGGGCCTCACAACCCACTTCTTTAAATGTTCACAGGCTTGACAACCCACTTCTTTAAATTCCCACAGGCCTAACAATTCACTTCTTCATCTCCAAAGATATCAGAATACTCCTTCCCAACAACTCCCCAAATCTTTACCCAAGTACATATACGAAAATGGTGGTGGTCATAAGGTACAAATGACAAGAGTGTAAGGTTCGAATGATCTAAGAATGATGGGGAAAATGATTATGATAACCCTCAAACTCACAAGTGATCTCCAATATAAGTATGCATGCAAACAACATGACAAGTGGCAAAAGAGTAACCACTTTCTCTCTCTTGGAAATATTTCCCTCTCCAAAGACAAAGGATAAAAACGTTAGCAGATTAGACTCTTTAAGGAATATTTTATTATATTCCTTGGCTTATCCCCCTAACTTAAGTGCCTGTCTTAAGTCCCTTAACCTTGTTTCCTCTATTGGAGTTCTATCCTCCTATACTCTTCTTGTCGTCTTGGTTTGCAACAATGATGTATTTTATTAATAATATGAGTGATACATATTACAATAATAGTCTTGTTGGCCTTTTAACATTCTTTCTCTCCAGCGTTGTAACCATAGAGGCACTCTAGCCTCAAAACATATTTACAATAACATTCAAGCCCAAAATATCCTATCTCACCAGCATATATGTACATTTACAACTTGGGTTTCGGTCTAGGGATATTATAGATACCATAATTGATGTAGCCCTCAATGGTGTACTTAAATCCATAGCGGCAACCACAGGGGTTTCTAGGACAAACTAAGAGCACACAACAACAAGGAAGCACACTAAAAAGTTTAAAGAAACACTTTCATATAAGGAAAAATCAAATTCTTCACTACTAGATCTTCATATGAAATTTCAAATTTTAAGAAATCACAAATAAATTCCTCAATGGCATTCTCTACTTATGGAGTAACTAAATAGGAATGAAACCATTCATTAAAATTCTAAAGTTGAGATATTTCCTATAGGTTTGTAAAATTCAGTAAGAAATGCGCAAAAACATAAATTTCTCTTTAAACTTGATTATCAATACATTGTTGCTACAACGTTCTAGGCTAGTTTTTCTATAAGTTTCTTCTAATATAACCTCCACATTATTCTCTTTTTCTTTTTCCAAATTCTATGTTCTTCTCCATCATCATCATCTTCTTCTTCATTTTCCCTTCCTATGTTCTTTTCTCATTTTGTCTATCCTCTTCCCTTCTCCAATTCTCCTTTATACTCTCTTGTTTTTCTTTTATCAACCTCTCTATTCTCTTCCTCCTCGCAAAAAGAAAACCTTCCTACTCTTAGTCTTTAAGAACAATCTCATCTCCATAAACTTCCTCCTCTTTTATTAATTTTATCTCCATGAACTTCATCCTCCTGAAAAGGAAACCTTCCTACTCTTATTCTTTAAGAACAATCTCATCTCCATAAACTTCCTCCTCTTCTATTAATTTTATCTCCATGAACTTCATCCTCCTCTATTGTTTCTTTTTCCTTTTAATTTTCATAGATTTCCCATCACTCCCCTGATATCTCTTTTTAATTTTTAATAGTCCTTTTAATTTTAATTGACACACAAACCACCAAAAAAAAAAATTGATGGGCACGAAGAGCGATCCAATTCACCATTTAAAAAACTTCCAAAGTCACGTGGGCTCTAACCTCAAGCCATTTAGCATTAATGTGTAATTGTAAAATGCCTCAAGGGTTACGAAAACTATTGGATTTTAATTTGTTTGGGTAAGGGTGGCGTGTCGCGGTGAGATCAATGCATGGGAGGAATTTCTCACGGGATTAGATGGACATCATCTAATCTTGTAGGCTATATCAATGGTTGGGACGACAAGCATATGACATCAGCCCGAAGCTTCATGTGCTTTGAACTACTAACTAGAACACTACATAAGTGACATGGATCATATTAATTGGACTACTATTTAAAAAACTGGTTGTGGGTCAATAACCCTCCATTATGAACATCATTTACCATTTAAAAAAAAAAAACTCTCTTAACCATAAAAACAACACATATAAAACGATGTAGACTTGTTAACTTGGATTAGTAGTTTGGATTTTGTTATATTGCTTCGTGAATTTGACATGGATTTTGTTATATTGCCTATAAATTTGACATTATGATTCACTACATAATATTTTTTTTTATCGATCTCACTACACATTTTTATTAACATAGCATCATATATGTTGGAAATTATAAATTATTTTAAAGTAGATTTTACAATTAATAAATAATAATAGACAAATACTATTTTAAAATGATAAAAACTATATACCAAAACATCAAATACAACATATCATATTTTATTATTATTTTAAAATAATAAAACATCAAAACACGAAACACAACATATCAAATTATTTACCTTTTATCATAAAAAAATATATATATATAAAAATAAACAGTCACATATGTCTCACATACACTAATATATGCATCTCAAATAAACAATCACACATATCCCACATATATTAATATATATGTCATACATACACTAATATATTTATATAGTAATTCAATATTTATAGAATTAAAATAAATATATATTTTCATTTATACTTTTTTTCTAATAAGAAAATTGCTCAATTATATTAGAAAATATAATTTTTTGACATCTTAGAGATAATCATTGTAAACCTGATTCATAAAGCTTGCTCTTATACATAAACTACCACAGTCCCAAAACATAAAATGAAACCTTAACCACCCCACACCATCCCTTCTCACATGAGTAAAAACACAGTCTGTTTATTTACCATTTTTATATACCAAAATATGGTAAATTCTAAAAACTTTATAAATCTTGTTGTATAAAATTTATGACTTTAAATATTAAAGCAAAACCTTAAAAAGCATGCATTAACCAATTAATCCAACGCTTAACTTAACCTTATAGCACCAGGACCAAAACAAAAACCCCAAAATATACACCCACAACAATCAATACACAAATAAAATGGATATATTTTAGCAAAACAGTTGAGCATTGAGCAGTTAATAATATTCCTAGGATTAGCAAAAGCACTAGGATAAGGCATGTTTTGAAGAAGAAGACGTAAAACGTGGTGGCTGACGGCATGGATTTTACTATCATACCTTTTTTTATGACAAGAAAATCATTCTGGCACACCTGTTCCGAAAAGTTATAAAACGTCAGGGCGGCTTACATTATTTGTTTGAGAGGGAAAATCTAACTGGAAACGGGAATTTGTCAATGGATTTCGGCATCTCATCGCTGCCATATTCATATTAAAATTATTTGTAAATCTCGAAAATGACGTTAGAAATGTCAGACGTGCCAGTAATTTCACGAAGTTCGTCTCATTGGAAAACCAACACTAACAAAATTCCTCTGCGTTACCGAGTAGTTACCTAATTCTAGGGATTTTCTGTTCATTATTTTAATGGCCCACGAGAGCTACAAATAGGCTTTAATGGCGATGATTCTTCTTCACACATGGCAGAGCATACTAATAATAATCGTTGTGATTAGTAATGTCTGTAGCCGATCCGTAGGCTTCTCTTAATATCTGATCCTGTCTGTCGCTGTGGACCGATCATCTGATTCGAAACAATTAAGGGCACCGCGCTTAATATTCTGCAGTCTATGCGAGGATTCAGTTTGTATTGCTGTTAGCATATTTAGAGCTGTGAGATTGTTAGCTATGCGCAGATTGTACAGACAGATCACTTGAATCGTTATGAGCAACGATCCAAAGCCACGGACGAAGATGCATGTGTATATGGTTTATGACAGAGGTTGAGCTCTCAGATCCAAGGAGGTTTAGAGCAGCTTAGTTTTTAGGTTTTTTGAATGGGTATTGAGGTTGTGAGTTCGAATCCCATGCAGAGCAAAGAGAAAAGAAACAGATTGCTGGGTCTGATTCTGAGGAAATGGCGTCGGCCCCGACAGGCCGTGCCCCGGACGAAATCGCTCACGACTTCGTGCACGATGATGCCTCTCATTAAGCTCCGCCGCTGCCATTCATGGCCCGACAGCGACTGGGACGACATGTCTCCTGGTGCTGTGGCTCCTGATGGCTATTTCGCGGTCTACGTCGGGCCGGATCGCGCCCGGTTCGTGATAAAGACGGAATCGGTTAATCACCCTCTGTTCCGGATGCTGTTAGAGGAGGCAGAGAAGGAATATGGTTTCGATTTCGCGGGCCCTCTCACTCTGCCCTGCGAGGTCGCTGTTTTTCGCAGCATTCTGGGCGCTTTGAATAGTACCGATTATGATCGCAGTCACGAGAATTCTCTGCACGGGGAGGACGCCCGCCTGGGGCTTCTCAGCCCAAGGGCTATGGCCATTTCCACCGCTTAGGGTCCAGATCTAAATTAGTATGTGTTTTGATTATGTTTTCTGTGAGATGCAGTTTCACTTTGTTCCCTGATTTGCTTTATATCGCTGCTTTGTTTGTTGCTGTTATTACGCCGACAGAAACTCTGCATGTAAAGTTTTTAGTTTTGAAATTTAATAAGATTGTGCCTTTGTCTATGCTTCTGTTTCATTACCCCCATGTTGTTATGCGATTCTTCATTTGATTGCGAGTTCTTCGCAGATTATCATCATCTATAATGTTCAGGTCATTTTATATGGGAGAAATTAGGTTTTAATAAGCGTCGAAACCTAGGAATTATAGTTGGTATCTCTGATTTTTTTTAATCGAAGTTCAAAGAAAGGAAAAGTTCTTTTGGATACAGTTGTTGGAGATGGTGCCATTTACAAATTGTGCGGATTCCGCTGACCTACAGTGATCTTGTTGCATCCAATGTCAACGCTTCCGCATCTTGCAATTGGTGTATTTATGTAGGTTATGCAGGTATACTTATGTAGAGTTGTGAAATAATAAAAATAAAACAATTTAGGTTACTGTAGGTATA
>JZKD02S0795498.1:0-14590 GCA_000966675.3 Picea glauca
GAAACCATAAACTTTTGCAATAAAAAATTAACCAATGAATGGGTGCCACATGGAATCCCATGACTGGGCCATGTGGCACCTTCCCATTTTACCAAACTGATGCCACATGTCCAAACACCATTGGTCCACCTATTTGTCGAGGTGTCAGCCCAGTCATATGCCATTGTACCTGCCACGTTAGTGCCATGTGTCGTGTTATCACTCCAGGAAACTCTCCTAGGCTATAAGTCAAAGATGCCTCGTAACTTAATCTTTTGGTATCTGTTTTCTTAATAATAAGTGTGGGTTTGGATCAAGTTGGAGGACCGAATCATTTCTCACTCAAATCATGCATAAACACATTTAGATGGACAAGGCTTTCAACCACAAATGTTTAGAGAGTTTACAAATAAATGGATGTATGGAGAAATAACTATTATATCAGTAGAATCACATATAAAGCATATATGAATGGCCAATTACAATAATCACAAGAATACTTGCAAAGTTTAACTTATGAATTCAATGATAATATGATAGTTATCGGGCATAAACAAGCATAACAACATGAATATAATATCCAGGTGCAAGTACAGAATAGACAAGAAGATGAAATATGAATAAGTTATGGAAAAATAAGCTTGTATAACTTAATATGAAAATGAGAAGTTTGAGTACATAATATGAAAAAAAAAGTCTACAAAGTCGAACCCTTAGTTCCTGTTCTACCTTTAGCTTTATAGCTTTACAATGCAGTTTTGAGATCCTAAAAACATGAATCAAATATGCTAAAGATAGAAATTCAAAATTTAGTTTGCAAAAGATGTGGAATGATCCCCAAAAATGAGGTCAATCCTAGATTTCATGGTCTTCATCTCTTGTTGAGTAATGGTGCAGTGCAGGATAGACTTCCAAGGTTGAATGATGACTCTTCAAGAGATACAAATTTGAATTTGTTGATGTGATTAAGCATCCTGATTTTTTGCCTTTGTCAAAGATACCAAAAACGTTTGAAACACCTCTTATTTCCATAATCTATCAAAAATAGCCATTGGAACTATCTTGACAATTCATCAAATGTCCATTGGAAGAGGTTTCAAAAAATTTCAACTCAAAAAACTTCGACCTGTGCAAAAACTCGATCATTCTGGAAGTGACATGCTTTCGGTGTTTAACCTAGAAAGCTCCTTAGTGGATTATCTACCGAAAACTCTATTTTCAAAGGTTAATGAACAGTCGTCCTGTTCGCCTAAACCACCGAAACTTCAGCTTTGAGAAAAATTCAAAATTTGGAAAAATACTTACCTTGAATCCTTTTTTGTTGTTCAAGGTTTTTTGGATGAGGCAGCCCTTGTTCGTGCAGATCTGCAAACTTCAACTGGCTATGTGGAAGGCTTTGGTGTGTCTACCATGGTTGTATCTAAGTTAGCTAGAGTTTCCAAACTAGTTTTCTCCTGTGCTGGTGATTGAAACTCTTTTAACTTCAACCTCAGAATTCTAAGTTGTTTATACAGCTTCATGTTCTCCCCAATCAATACCATGTTCTTATATTTGATCTTGTCATGCTTCTCTTTGAGGGTTTGGTTTATTTTGAAAATCTTTGCATTTCTTTCAATTAAGTCTGTATTAGATTTTTTAATAACTCTTTCCAAGAATTCCATTTCATAGACTTGTTGCAGGAGCTTATTGATTTTCCGTGACCTAGCTACTTTAGGCTTACTTGAGGAGGCTTTTTCCACTGGTGGACTATGTGCCTCTGGAAGAGTTGGTGAAGGTAAATTGGAACAATAGTCTACACCTTGTTCAACCTGTACATTACCCTGTGTCTCTGCTAACTCTTGTTCTAGCTATGAATCACTATAGGGTAGGTTTAAAGAGTTACTTCCCGTAGCAAGGTCCTTGGACTGCTCACCCTCAAACTGTAGTTTTCTTTTGATTATTTTCTTCTTAACAGAGGATGATTCTATCAGATCTCTTGGTGGTGAGATACCCTTCCTTTTTCTATGACTGCTTTTGGGAGTAATAGTCTTCTTAGTGGTAGCCTTTTTACCCTTCTCCTTCTATTACCAATCAGTCTGGAATTCATTCCAGAAGAGGAAATAGTTCCAATCTACCTGCCTTTTCTTCAATGACTCTTTGACAATAAGAATAACGAGTCCTTGATGAGACAATTTTCTTTCCACCTTAGTGGGCATGGCCTTGACCTGTTTAGACATTTTGGTGAGAGTCTTGTGGAAGTAAAAAGGTAGATTAATTGGATCTCTGCCTATAAAATGGTTTAAAAGCTTAAAGTGATAGAAAATCACTCTATTGTACCGCCCTTCACATGTAATGTAGACAAAGATTGCTCTCAACAGTGATTGCCACTTTGGTTCTAAGAAAGACAATGGAATGTCCTTTTTCCTGATAAGATCTTTGTGAATAGGTAACATATATGACCTAAACTCAATATTTGAAGGAACAGTTGATTTAAACCAACAATCCCTTGACCTGGGTAGACCTGTATATTTAGTGATGGCAGCTTCATCAATGATAAACTCCTCCTTTCTTATTTTAGCAGACCTCCCATCATAAGAAATGGCAAAAGACTCGGCCACTTGTTGATGAAAATTGGTTAATTTTTCACAATATGAAAATACTACAGTCTGCTTGAAGAACTCGGCCACCTCACGGTGCACCTCAAGATACCAAACTCCATCCAATTCAGACCTCAAAATTGGCCCTGGTTTCGGCATTAGTCAATGCTGATTGTACCTGCAATTATGGAAATTTGGGTGCCAGGGAGACAAATACTCTAGGATTTAGGATGACAGAGAGTATGACTCATGGAAGAGAAAACGAGACAGGGTGACACAGATTTCAGATCACCAAGCTCAAACACTAACCGAGTTTAGGAAACAAATTGACTAAGAGCATGCCAATTTTTTTTATTTTTGGTGGTATATTCATTTAAAATGAAACAATATGGTTTTTGAACTTGCCTGATAAATCGACCTGGCTTAATTGGCTTTGAGAGAAATTTGTTGGACTCTAATGGTGCTTGACGATTACCATGGGAGATAGGATTATGATCTCTGGAAATTCATTTGATTGATGAAATCATGGACTCACGATTATCTCAGTAACTCCAGAATTCAAATTGATAATGAATGAGGATTAAATAAGGGATTTAATGGGATCATGGTAGATTGTGTACTCGTGACTGGAAATGGAGGGAGGCTTTGTCACAACATGCATGAATTTTTGTATCATCGNAGAGAGTTTACAAATAAATGGATGTATGGAGAAATAACTATTATATCAGTAGAATCACATATAAAGCATATATGAATGGCCAATTACAATAATCACAAGAATACTTGCAAAGTTTAACTTATGAATTCAATGATAATATGATAGTTATCGGGCATAAACAAGCATAACAACATGAATATAATATCCAGGTGCAAGTACAGAATAGACAAGAAGATGAAATATGAATAAGTTATGGAAAAATAAGCTTGTATAACTTAATATGAAAATGAGAAGTTTGAGTACATAATATGAAAAAAAAAGTCTACAAAGTCGAACCCTTAGTTCCTGTTCTACCTTTAGCTTTATAGCTTTACAATGCAGTTTTGAGATCCTAAAAACATGAATCAAATATGCTAAAGATAGAAATTCAAAATTTAGTTTGCAAAAGATGTGGAATGATCCCCAAAAATGAGGTCAATCCTAGATTTCATGGTCTTCATCTCTTGTTGAGTAATGGTGCAGTGCAGGATAGACTTCCAAGGTTGAATGATGACTCTTCAAGAGATACAAATTTGAATTTGTTGATGTGATTAAGCATCCTGATTTTTTGCCTTTGTCAAAGATACCAAAAACGTTTGAAACACCTCTTATTTCCATAATCTATCAAAAATAGCCATTGGAACTATCTTGACAATTCATCAAATGTCCATTGGAAGAGGTTTCAAAAAATTTCAACTCAAAAAACTTCGACCTGTGCAAAAACTCGATCATTCTGGAAGTGACATGCTTTCGGTGTTTAACCTAGAAAGCTCCTTAGTGGATTATCTACCGAAAACTCTATTTTCAAAGGTTAATGAACAGTCGTCCTGTTCGCCTAAACCACCGAAACTTCAGCTTTGAGAAAAATTCAAAATTTGGAAAAATACTTACCTTGAATCCTTTTTTGTTGTTCAAGGTTTTTTGGATGAGGCAGCCCTTGTTCGTGCAGATCTGCAAACTTCAACTGGCTATGTGGAAGGCTTTGGTGTGTCTACCATGGTTGTATCTAAGTTAGCTAGAGTTTCCAAACTAGTTTTCTCCTGTGCTGGTGATTGAAACTCTTTTAACTTCAACCTCAGAATTCTAAGCTGTTTATACAGCTTCATGTTCTCCCCAATCAATACCATGTTCTTGTCTTTGATCTTGTCATGCTTCTCTTTGAGGGTTTGGTTTATTTTGAAAATCTTTGCATTTCTTTCAGTTAAGTCTGTATTAGATTTTTTAATAACTCTTTCCAAGACTTCCATTTCATAGACTTGTTGCAGGAGCTTATTGATTTTCCGTGACCTAGCTACTTTAGGCTTACTTAAGGAGGCTTTTTCCACTAGTGGACTGTGTGCCTCTGGAAGAGTTGGTGAAGGTAAATTGGAACAATAGTCTACACCTTGTTCAACCTGTACATTACCCTGTGTCTCTGCTAACTCTTGTTCTGGCTATGAATCACTATAGGGTAGGTTTAAAGAGTTACTTCCCGTAGCAGGGTCCCTGGAATGCTCACCCTCAAACTGTAGTTTTCTTTTGATTCTTTTCTTCTTAACAGAGGATGATTCTATCAGATCTCTTGGTGGTGAGATACCCTTCCATTTTCTATGACTGCTTTTGGGAGTAATAGTCTTCTTAGTGGTAGCCTTTTTACCCTTCTCCTTCTATTGCCAATCAGTCTGGAATTCATTCCAGAAGAGGAAATAGTTCCAATCTACCTGCCTTTTCTTCAATGACTCTTTGACAATAAGAGTAACGAGTCCTTGATGAGACAATTTTCTTTCCACCTTAGTGGGCATGGCCTTGACCTGTTTAGACATTTTGGTGAGAGTCTTGTGGAAGTAAAAAGGTAGATTAATTGGATCTCTACCTATAAAATGGTTTAAAATCTTAAAGTGATAGAAAATCACTCTATTGTACCACCCTTCACATGTAATGTAGACAAATATTGCTCTCAACAATGATTTCCACTTTGGTTCTAAGAAAGACAATGGAATGTCCTTTTTCCTGATAAGATCTTTGTGAATAGGTAACATATATGACCTAAACGAAATATTTGAAGGAACAGTTGATTTAAACCAACAATCCCCTGACCTGGGTAGACCTGTATATTTAGTGATGGAAGCTTCATCAATGATAAAATCCTCCTTTCTTATTTTAGCAGACCTCCCATCATAAGAAATGGAAAAAGACTCGGCCACTTGTTGATGAAAATTGGTTAATTTTTCACAATATGAAAATACTACAGTCTGCTTGAAGAACTCGGCCACCTCACGGTGCACCTCAAGATACCAAACTCCATCCAATTCAGACCTCAAAATTGGCCCTGGTTTCGGCATTAGTCAATGCTGATTGTACCTGCAATTATGGAAATTTGGGTGCCAGGGAGACAAATACTCTAGGATTTAGGATGACAGAGAGTATGACTCATGGAAGAGAAAACGAGACAGGGTGACACAGATTTCAGATCACCAAGCTCAAACACTAACCGAGTTTAGGAAACAAATTGACTAAGAGCATGCCAATTTTTTTTATTTTTGGTGGTATATTCATTTAAAATGAAACAATATGGTTTTTGAACTTGCCTGATAAATCGACCTGGCTTAATTGGCTTTGAGAGAAATTTGTTGGACTCTAATGGTGCTTGACGATTACCATGGGAGATAGGATTATGATCTCTGGAAATTCATTTGATTGATGAAATCATGGACTCACGATTATCTCAGTAACTCCAGAATTCAAATTGATAATGAATGAGGATTAAATAAGGGATTTAATGGGATCATGGTAGATTGTGTACTCGTGACTGGAAATGGAGGGAGGCTTTGTCACAACATGCATGAATTTTTGTATCATCGTTGTGTCTTCATTTTGAAAAGACAAATGTGGTTGAAAGGACAACATGAGCTCAAATTTTTGGATAGATACAATTAGAACATGCATACCTTCCACCTTCATGAGCTTTTGGCGGTTACGTTTCCATCATTGCGCCAACTGACAGCTGGCTCGTGCAAAAGAACGGGCTTTCAATTTTTCCTGTTGAAATGTTTTCAGTGGTTAACCGCATTTTTTCTTTTCCCTTTTAACTACCGGGAACAAAGGATTTCGGTGGTTAATGAGCGCATTTCAGGCTCGCCTAAACCACCGAAACCTGAGATTTTGACTTTTGCTTGACCAAACCAAATCAAAAATTTCTTTTGATCTTATTTACAGAAAATAGACTCTCTAACCTACCTACAAAAATTTAGGAATAAAATTTGGACCACAACCTATCACCTCAAAAGAAAAATTTCCACCAATTTATTTGAGGAGATAACACTGTCTCCTATTGGGGATGAACGCCTCCATGTGAGGTTTCAAGAACCACAGAACCAATGCCTTTCCTGAAAAATAAAATTAAAAATTGTCTGCTAGTGCTTCCATTGGGCATGGAGTTATTCTGTAAAAGTAAAAACTAAAACTAACATTACAATGTCCAGGCTTCATATCCTTAGAAAAAATAGAGTTTTAAAAATCACTCGTTTACCGGGCCACCAAACATTTCTTCACCTCCCAGACTTTGCAGAATGAAAGTGTTGTTATTCTGTACTTGGGTTATCATGAAAGTACTGGTCCACAAATAATCGAACTTATTATGCTTGCCTTTATCCTGTCTAAGAGAATACCATTTTAGAACCCAGTCACCAACCTAAAAATTATCCACCTTTGCCTTTCTGTCAAAATTAGCTTTGGTCTTCTTTTGATGAGCCTCTGATTTGNAAAAGACTCGGCCACTTGTTGATGAAAATTGGTTAATTTTTCACAATATGAAAATACTACAGTCTGCTTGAAGAACTCGGCCACCTCACGGTGCACCTCAAGATACCAAACTCCATCCAATTCAGACCTCAAAATTGGCCCTGGTTTCGGCATTAGTCAATGCTGATTGTACCTGCAATTATGGAAATTTGGGTGCCAGGGAGACAAATACTCTAGGATTTAGGATGACAGAGAGTATGACTCATGGAAGAGAAAACGAGACAGGGTGACACAGATTTCAGATCACCAAGCTCAAACACTAACCGAGTTTAGGAAACAAATTGACTAAGAGCATGCCAATTTTTTTTATTTTTGGTGGTATATTCATTTAAAATGAAACAATATGGTTTTTGAACTTGCCTGATAAATCGACCTGGCTTAATTGGCTTTGAGAGAAATTTGTTGGACTCTAATGGTGCTTGACGATTACCATGGGAGATAGGATTATGATCTCTGGAAATTCATTTGATTGATGAAATCATGGACTCACGATTATCTCAGTAACTCCAGAATTCAAATTGATAATGAATGAGGATTAAATAAGGGATTTAATGGGATCATGGTAGATTGTGTACTCGTGACTGGAAATGGAGGGAGGCTTTGTCACAACATGCATGAATTTTTGTATCATCGCTGTGTCTTCATTTTGAAAAGACAAATGTGGTTGAAAGGACAACATGAGCTCAAATTTTTGGATAGATACAATTAGAACGTGCATACCTTCCACCTTCATGAGCTTTTGGTGGTTACGTTTCCATCATTGCGCCAACTGACAACTGGCTCGTGCAAAAGAATGGGCTTTCAATTTTTCCTGTTGAAATGTTTTCGGTGGTTAACCGCATTTTTTCTTTGCCCTTTTAACTACCGGGAACAAAGGATTTCGGTGGTTAATGAGCGCATTTCAGGCTCGCCTAAACCACCGAAACCTGAGATTTTGACTTTTACTTGACCAAACCAAATCAAAAATTTCTTTTGATCTTATTTACAGAAAATAGACTCTCTAACCTACCTACAAAAATTTAGGAATAAAATTTGGACCACAACCTATCACCTCAAAAGAAAAATTTCCACCAATTTATTTGAGGAGATAACACTGTCTCCTATTGGGGATGAATGCCTCCATGTGAGGTTTCAAGAACCACAGAACCAATGCCTTTCCTGAAAAATAAAATTAAAAATTGTCTGCTAGTGCTTCCATTGGGCGTGGAGTTATTCTGTAAAAGTAAAAACTAAAACTAACATTACAATGTCCAGGCTTCATAGCCTTAGACAAAATAGAGTTTTAAAAATCACTCGTTTACCGGGCCAACAAACATTTCTTCACCTCCCAGACTTTGCAGAATGAAAGTGTTGTTATTTTGTACTTGGGTTATCATGAAAGTACCGGTCCACAAATAATTGAACTTATTATGCTTGCCTTTATCCTATCTAAGAGCATACCATTTTAGAACCTAGTCACCAACCTAAAAATTATCCACCTTTGCCTTTCTGTCAAAAGTAGCTTTGGTCTTCTTTTGATGAGCCTCTGATTTGTCCACTAACTGTTCACAGGCCTACTGCAGTTCCACCAAATAAATCATTCTTCTTACCATATCATTTGACTTAGTTTGTTCTTCCTGAAAGAATCTAGCCACTGGTAAAATTAACTGAATAGGAAAAATGGCATCAGTCCCATAGACCAATTTGAATGGAGAGGTTCCTATGGAATTTTTGATAGTTACTCTGTCTTCCCACAGAGAAAATTTCAGTTTAGAATCCCAATTCTTTNCATACATGTTATGTGTTTTACTAACTCAACAAAATTTGGCACAAATCTTATAACAAAATTGATCTTACCGAGCAACGATTGAATATCCTTTTTTGACCTTGGCAAGGACAACCTCTGAATTGTTTCCACCCGAGATGGATCAATATTTACACCTTCTGTTGAGACAATGTGACCTACAAGATTACCTTTCTTGAGAGAAAATTGGGACTTTTTGGGATTCAATGAGATTCTGAACTACCTGCATTTCAAGAACACTCTTTTTAAATGCTTTAGATGCTCCTCATGAGTGCTAGAATAAACTGTGATGTCATCAAAATATATGAGGACAAACTTGTCCTTTTCTCCCATGAAAGCTATGTCCATGGACCTTTGAAACGTGGCCTCGACATTCATTAATCTGAATGGCATCTTGGCATACATAAAGGTACCCCAAGGAGTAGTAAATGCAATCTTCTCCTGGTCATCGGGATGGAGAGAAATCTGGTTATAGCCATAAAAACCATCTACGAAAGACATGACAGTAGCCCTTGAAATCCTTTGCAGCAAATGTTCCATTTTAGGTAGGGGATAGTTGCCTTTCTTAGAGCATCTGATTAGGTTTCTAAAGTCCACACATAACCTGACCTCACCATTTTTATTTCTCACTATTACTATATTTTCAATCCATTTGGAATATCTCAAAGGGATTATGATCTTGGCATCGAGAAGCTTTTTAATTTCTCTTTCAATCACAGGCAAAAGAAGAGGACTGATAGGTTTGAGCTTTTGTTTGAAATGGATAGTGTCTTTCTCAAGAGGGATCTTGTGTTCAATGATATCAGGGTCATAAGTCTTTAGATCACTATATTTCCAAGAAAAAACATCAGAAAATTCTTTCAAAACACTGCAATATTCGGACTTCTGATTAGCAGTCAATTCAAAAGACAGATTTATGTATTTAGGCTGGCTTTCTCCCCCTATGTTGTGCTCATGAACAACATGATCTTTCTCCTTTTTATATGGCTTCTAGGGAACATCATTGCAATCGAAAAGAATTTCGAGAGGTACCAAACCTTGAGGTATATAATTGTTAGGTAGTTGAACAATATCATGTTGACCCAATCTTTGTTTTAGCTTAGGCTTTTGGGATTCCTCTACATTTAGATTCTACTGGTTAACATGCATATCAGAAAATTCATCTACCACTTGAAGAAATCTTGTTAAGTTCGTCATCATCCTCAAAAAATTTCCAGTATTTAATATTGTCAGGCAAAGATGGTCTATATTTGACTTGGATTTCATAACTGAGCATGGGGGGCATGGGAGGAATGAACGTGCTGGCTGAAATAGCAAGGGAATTGGCAAGATGATTCATATCCCTGTGTATATAAGAAATCTCAAAAATGGAAAAAGAATATCTTACTTTCCATACCTCATCCCTGTAGGCTTTCAATCTGACATGCTTTGCTTGGAAGGTACTGTTTACCTGTTGTATGATGAGATCCGCATCTCTGAATACCTTTAAACCTTTTATCCCCATGTCCTTATCTGAATTTAATCCCAACAGCAAGGCCTCATACTCTTCTATGTTGTTAGTAGTTCTGAAATCGATCTTAAAAGACAAATATATAGTCTCCTTTGAAGGAGAAATCAAAACTACCCCTGCACCTATTGAATCTTTATTACTGGCCCCATAAAAATACATGGTCCAAACTGAAACATTCTTATCATAAGTTTGTTGTTCGATAGGCTTCACAAGCTGCATGGGAGTTGATTGAGAATCATCTATTTGAAGAATGCAGGAGCCAAAATTTGTATCCACGGCATAAATAGGATGATTTACGGAATTTTTTGCATCGCTGATGATGTAGGCAAGTCGATTCTCTCTATAAAGTCTTTTTAGCTCTCATCCAAACACTGGAATCATAGCATACGAAAGATCCATCTGCAAGGTACCTCCTAACCTTTTGCCCCATGGACGAGACAAGAGGAGCCCAAACTTAGGTGGGATATCAACAACTCCCACATCCATTACCATGCTTCTCATTGGCAATTGGGAAAGGTTTATAACAAGGTATTTTATGAGGCCAAGGCATTTGACTTTCCTAGAATCAAAAGAAAAGATATCATGATATGGTTTGGTGACCTCAAGCCCAAGCTCATCCATCACTACTTTGGGAATAAGATTATGTGACTCCCCGGAATCAAGCAAGCAATTGTGGAGGATCTTATCATGGATATTTAGGGATATATAGAATGGTGGACAAGAATCATCTCGATCTTCTATCATAGGCCCTATAGTTACTGTTGGCTTGTCATCTTGTAGGTTAACAAAATCAGCAGATGAAGAGGTCTTTATGCTCAAGGGACTTTAGGATGGTTGACTTAAAGATATCATTCTTCATGAGTTCGGTTAATGGCATAGGTATCGTTACTTTCTGAATTTCTGATTCGAAATTAAAAGAGAAAGATGATTTATCAGAAGCTCTTACCTTGTTGGAAGGAGATTTGAGAATGAATTTCTTCTTGTCTAGGGGATGTGTTTTCTTCTGATGTTGTTTTGCAGGAGAGGAGGTCTATTTTACATGAGTAGTAGGCTGCTTGGAAACAACTTATTTACTCTTCACTGGAGTAGAAACTTCTTTGTTCTTCACAGGAGTAGCGAGCAATGGTTTTGGGACAACATTCTTGGATATTAAATCATAACCTTTCTGATCATCTGTCAAGTAGACAGATTCTTCGATACTTTCCTCATGAATTTTCTGGTCCATCAGGGCTTCTTCATAATCTACTTGTGTCAAAAAGGAGGAATCATTTTCGTCACAAAAACAATTTATTTCATATGCTTCTTCGACTTTATCGTGAGATGGTTGTTGCTCTTCTTCTAACATTGAATTTTGAAAAGATGGTCTGATTCTCTGATAATCAGTTGCATTCATGTCTCTCTGAAGGATCTGAACTTTTGGATTGTTCCTTCTGTAAGGGAAATCATTCATATTTCTCGGGGCAAAAGTATTTGTCTCTTTTGTCCTCGCTGGTTGTTGATTCTGGATCTTCAATTTTGACATTTCAGATGTCAAGTTGTCCAACATCTTTGCCATCTTTTCCATTTTACTAATAGAAGAAGAAGAGGGCTCAACAATAGACTTCTTTCTCTCGACCTTTCCTTTGAGCTTCTGAGATGCTGTAATGTTTGATTCAACCTCAAGGGCAACATCTTGCATTAAATAAAGTGTGGCTGATCTTCTTTCTTTGAGGATTAGACAAAAATCTAGATCAAAGGCAGCAAAGAATGTGATCTTTGCCGATGTGTTGCTTGGTTTGATCTCTGCAGGGATATTTCCAAACATTCTATTAAACCTTTTGATGAAGTCTGAGACCGACTCTCCATATTCTCTCCTTAAATTTCCAAACTCAGAAATGTAATATAAGAGATCTCTTCTTTCTCCCCAGTGTTTTAAGAATACCTCATCTAATTGTTCAATACATGTGACTGAATTTTCCAGTAGCTCTTTGAACCATTTTTGGGCTTTGCCATCCAAACTCTGAACAAAAACTCTGGTCCACACATCTTCTTCTGAAATGTTAATATTTTCAGCAAAAGCATAAAAAGCTTCAATATGTTCTTCAACAGTATAATCCCCCGCTCCAGTAAACTTTGGCATATATTTCTGATAATCTCCAGTTGGCATAGCAGATAAAGGATTGGGAAATACAAGTGGAGCATATCTATTTGCCAAAATCTGTTCCATCTTGGTTAAAGGGGAAGCCATGACAATCTTGGGGGTTGATATAGAAGAAGAATTTGTAGGAGATGAAGGTGGAGATGGGATGACTGAGTTAAAATAAAATGGTTGTCTCACTTCACTTTGAACAGAATTTTCAGGAATGGGTGAAAAATAAGATGCCTTATAAAAATGACCGAGTAATAAGGCTAAACTTTCTTCTCCCTTAGAGGACAGATCATGTAAAATATCTTCAAGAACAAGCAGATTAGTATGAGTGTAGAAAACACCTTCTGTAGGTTTGGTGGGTGAGGAATTCANCTTCTATCATAGGCCCTATAGTTACTGTTGGCTTGTCATCTTGTAGGTTAACAAAATCAGCAGATGAAGAGGTCTTTATGCTCAAGGGACTTTAGGATGGTTGACTTAAAGATATTGTTCTTCATGAGTTCGGTTAATGGCATAGGTATCGTTACTTTCTGAATTTCAGATTCGAAATTAAAAGAGAAAGATGATTTATCAGAAGCTCTTACCTTGTTGGAAGGAGCTTTGAGAATGAATTTCTTCTTGTCTAGGGGATGTGTTTTCTTCTGATGTTGTTTTGCAGGAGAGGAGGTCTATTTTACATGAGCAGTAGGCTGCTTGGCAACAACTTCTTTACTCTTCACTGGAGTAGAAACTTCTTTGTTCTTCACAGGAGTAGCGAGCAATGGTTTTGGGACAACATTCTTGGATCTTAAATCATAACCTTTCTGATCATCTGTCAAGTAGACAGATTCTTCGATACTTGCCTCATGAATTTGCTGGTCCATCAGGGCTTCTTCATAATCTACTTGTGTCAAAAAGGAGGAATCATTTTCGTCACAAAAACAATTTATTTCATATGCTTCTTCGACTTTATCATGAGATGGTTGTTGCTCTTTTTCTAACATTGAATTTTGAAAAGATGGTCTGATTCTCTGATAATTAGTTGCATTCATGTCTCTCTGAAGGATATGAACTTTTGGATTGTTCCTTCTGTAAGGGAAATCATTCATATTTCTCGGGGCAAAAGTATTTGTCTCTTTTGTCCTCACTGGTTGTTGATTCTGGATCTTCAATTTTGACATTTCAGATGTCAAGTTGTCCAACATCTTTGCCATCTTTTCCATTTTACTAATAGAAGAAGAAGAGGGCTCAACAACAAACTTCTTTCTCTCGACCTTTCCTTTGAGCTTCTGAGATGCTGTAATGTTTGATTCAACCTCAAGGGAAACATCTTGCATTAAAGAAAGTGTGGCCGATCTTCTTTCTTTGAGGATTAGACAAAAATCTAGATCAAAGGCAGCAAAGAATGTGATCTTTGCCGATGTGTTGCTTGGTTTGATCTCTGCAGGGATATTTCCAAACATTCTATTAAACCTTTTGATGAAGTCTGAGACCGACTCTCCATATTCTCTCCTTAAATTTCCAAACTCAGAAATGTAATATAAGAGATCTCTTCTTTCTCCCCAGTGTTTTAAGAATACCTCATCTAATTGTTCAATACATGTGACTGAATTTTCCAGTAGCTCTTTGAACCATTTTTGGGCTTTGCCATCCAAACTCTGAACAAAAACTCTGGTCCACACATCTTCTTCTGAAATGTTAATATTTTCAGCAAAAGCATAAAAAGCTTCAATATGTTCTTCAACAGTATAATCCCCCGCTCCAGTAAACTTTGGCATATATTTCTGATAATCTCCAGTTGGCATAGCAGATAAAGGATTGGGAAATACAAGTGGAGCATATCTATTTGCCAAAATCTGTTCCATCTTGGTTAAAGGGGAAGCCATGACAATCTTGGGGGTTGATATAGAAGAAGAATTTGTAGGAGATGAAGGTGGAGATGGGATGACTGAGTTAAAATAAAATGGTTGTCTCACTTCACTTTGAACAGAATTTTCAGGAATGGGTGAAAAATAAGATGCCTTATAAAAATGACCGAGTAATAAGGCTAAACTTTCTTCTCCCTTAGAGGACAGATCATGTAAAATATCTTCAAGAACAAGCAGATTAGTATGAGTGTAGAAAACACCTTCTGTAGGTTTGGTGGGTGAGGAATTCA
>JZKD02S0795586.1:0-12315 GCA_000966675.3 Picea glauca
TCTTCTTCTTGATATGATAAGTAATCTTTATTTTCTATACATTATCATTCTTAGGAGAACCAAATCCTTTCAAGGCTACCACCTCTGTTTTACAAGAAACAACATGCTGAGAGCACCAAGTCTCTGGTTTCTCTAGCACCCACTAGAAGGAAGCACCAACTCCCTGAGTGTTCCAACACCAACTGGATGGAATCATAAACTTCTAGTTCCACAGGAACCAACCTGTATAACAGAGAACAATAGTTCTCCCTTGCACGACCCTACCACCTTGGTTTTTCTGGCTGCAACCAGATAGAAGCTACAACTCCCTGTGTTCAAGCACCCACTTGAAACTCTGAGGACAACAATCCTCCCTAGCACCACCCTACCACCCTGAGATATAAATATTTGTTACTGAAATTTATATAGTGATACATTATTTAACAATGGCTTACCAGTCTTATCACTGTTCTGCTACGCTGCTGTGCTCTGCAGCATCAGTGTCTTCCTGCTCACATATTCTTGCGCTTTTTGTTCTTCTACTTTGTCTCTGCATGTGCACCTAGGCTTTCTCTTCCTTTATCATATATGTATCTCTATTCTATCTTTTTCTTTTGTGCCTTATGCTATTTGCACCATTTCCATTCTATGTGCTATGCCTCTTCTGTGCACTTCAGCTTCTACACAAAACATGCTTCTACCCGCATGAACAACTATCAAAAGAAGCAATCGTCTCTTCTCTATTCTGCGTATATTTATTATGCCAAGTCCTCTGTCAGATCATACACTTAACTCTTCATTCTCTCTGAAGATTATGATGAGTTTGTTCTTCATCAGTGGTCGTTATCCTAAGACTGTTCGTCATCAGTGGCCATTATACTGAGATTCTTTGGCTTCTCTAGCAGTTACAGTCTTCGACACTTTTTCATCTATCAATTGTCTCTATGATGAATATTCATTCCACTGGAAGTTATCTGGAGACTCTTCAGCTCCTCTGTCGATCACCGTGAAGCTCCTCGAATTCTTTGGCAGATATAATCACTCAGTTCCGTTAGCTACAAAGAGTCATTTTGGCTTCTTTGGCTTCTAAGTCCATTCCTTCACGTGACAATTGGCAGTGACCATACGCCTATTTAAAAGGTGCTTCCTGATCTCAGTCTGGTGAGTGCTATCTCTGTTGATGTGACCTTGGTGATGCTCTCATGTGACCACGCGATTATGGGCATGACCAAAGGTGGTTTGAGGGAAACCCTCTTTTCACCCCGCAATTCACTATGGAACTCCATGTATGCCTTTGGCGATACCATGGTTTTGATTGCGGCCCACTCAAAAAAAATTAATACCCGAGCATGCTCTGATCCCGTAATGTGACAGGACCATCGATCTCATGATCTTGATGGTGCTCCTGAACGGATGGTTCATATTTGTTCTTTCACGATCTGTGGATCAAATCTAACCTCCTTAAATCAATGGCTGTGATTTATTTCATGATCTAGGCTCTGGGAGTTTCAAATCTCAAACCATGCTTTCCTCTGTACGCCAATCTTCCAAAGTCGATGATCTGCAGATGCCTATCCTTCTCAATCAATGGATCTACCTCTACTTCAGGGATTTTACCTCTCAACTAGATCAACGTTCCTATGTCCCCTTTCTCAATCAATGATCGAGATCTGATTCGCTACTCCGGGCTTTGGCGATTTCAAGTCTCAACCTTCACACTCTCCCATAACGCTTTTAGTTGTAGTCCATAGTTTCCTGCCACATGTCCTCCTCAAATCAACGTTCCTTGTTCACTTCGAGACTTCGAACTTCGAGAGATTAAAATCCTTTACACTCTCTTGCTTCCGGAGTGTTTCAACTGGAGTACATGATCTTTTGACATGTGTCCTCCTACAGATCGACAGTCCTCAACTCCTTTGGATCTTCGAGTCTTTAGGGTGACCGCTGCTTCATTCTCCCCTGGAGTGGTCACCTGCTGAATAAGTCATAGGAGGTGGAGACTTCTTGCTCTCGGTTAACACTTCCACTTACACTTTCCTTCCATTGTACTAGATCAACGATTGAAGATGCACCCGAAGTTTTCTTTATATCGGATGACCCATGTCCACTTTGGGACTTCGGCATTCGGGACTTCGAGACTTTTGTCATTTTTTGGTGGTGAAACTCCCAAAGTAAATCACTGGGAGTGACGTAACATTACACATGTCACCTGTTGACCTGGAACAGGCCGAGTGGTTTGCACATGTCACTCGCTAACATGGTCTACCACATGTCCTTGCTGACATGGTCTGCCACATGTCCTTGCTGACATGGTCTGCCACATGTCCTTGAATCAGACGGTTGAGGCTTACTTCAGGTTTTTACCCAGAGTCCACATATTTACGCCACATCTCTTCTGGATCAGATGACCCAGATCCACTTTGGATGATCTGATGCTTGAGATCTGCTTCATAGGATCTGACGACTGATATATACTTTGGATGATCCGACGATCGAG
The DNA here is from genome assembly GCA_000966675.3 of Picea glauca. NCBI lineage: Eukaryota > Viridiplantae > Streptophyta > Pinopsida > Pinales > Pinaceae > Picea > Picea glauca. The sequence goes on from JZKD02S0795586.1 coordinate 2,477, forward strand.
AATTTATTTCAGCTCTCTGACTCTCCGGGCTTCGGGGATTTCAAATCTCAAACTGATGCTCTCAAAGTGATATCTCTAGAGCTCATGATCCATTGTCAGGTATCCCTCTAGATCTGATGGTTGATATTTACTCCATCTCTCTAGACTTCGGGGATTTCAAATCTCAAACTGAAACTCTCGAAGTGATTTGCTCTAGAGTTGTGGATCATGTGCCACTTGTCAGTCTTGACGATGGATGATCCTTGCTTACTTCGGGACTTTGACAAGTTCGCTCTCCTATGCTCATCCAAAGGCTTAACCTTCGTACATTTATCTCTGGATCCAACGACTATTAATCCTCGACGCTCAGATCCAACAATCGTTGTTTCTCTTCCTCCTGAGTTTCTGATCTCTCTGACTTAGAAGGTTTTCTAAGTGTTCAAGGGTCTTGACCTTTTCTCCTTCTACGAGTCCTGATGAATTTGGGTCTCCTCTACGTTTCTAAAAACACTATCTCTCCTGAGCTTTGGAAATGAAGTTAACCTCGACCCTGGCACACACTTTTTCTATGAGTGTAACCCTGTGCTATTCCTCCTAAGATTGATTCCTTCTGCAAACTCACAGATTCTAAGGAATCCTGCGCACACTCCTTAATGCCTTCATGATAACCTCTGGCTATCTAGAAACTCCAACACTCTGCCCTGTGCTCATCTTCTTGATCTTGTAGACAACAATTTCTCATGGTCTCGTCATTCTCGATGATATCATTGCTGCTTTCCTGTTTGCCGTCATTGCTGTCAATATGCCATTGTCGTTGTTGTTCTTGCCAGTAAACATGTCATCGTTGCTGATGTTCTTGCCATCAATGACAAGCACACTCTTCCTGTAAACATGACAATAATGTTCCCCTTTGGCATTTATGGCAACCCTGAAGGACTGCACTATTCTACTTAGACCTCCAACTATAGCATCCATACCACACCTTTTCTCCCCCTTTGACATCAATATCAAATAAAACATGCTCCCCCTGAGCTGTTGCAGTACTTTTCGGAGGTATCATATTTTCAACCAACACAAACTCCCCCTGACAAGATGGACTCTCTTATTCGAGTCTTGTAGAGTATTTGCATCTAACTCAGAGTCTTCTCCTTCTAATTCTTGGACCTGTTCATCTTTAGCTTCAGCTATGTCCTATGTAGTAGACTCAATATTGCTCACCTCTCTTACTGGGACTCCTTCATCAACCTTTTCTTGTCATAATTAAATGAGTCCCCCTGTCACTCTTCTCTCTCTGCTTCTGACTGTTCTCCCCCTTTGTTAAAATTTTATCTCTTTCTGACAAGGTTTCTCCTCTTGTTATCTCTACAGGATGTCATGTATATCATTTTGTACATCAGACTGTTGCTACTACAGATGCCGATGTCCTACTGGAACATTACGCAATTGTAGCTCATATTTTTCAAACAACCCTTGGATCTACCCATCGATTCTCATCGATATCTAACCATATGTATCCATATTTATCCAAGATGCTTCTTTACTGTACATTGCTCTAAAGTCTTCTAAGAAAGTTTATACTATGCTTGTCACATGACTGCAATTCTTTTTGCAACAATTAACTTTACTTATGTTAACTTGTTCAGTCTTTTCTATCCACATCTATGAGTGTCCTAGTTTCTTGAACTTTGTTCTCTGATCTTCTATTATTGGAACTTCATTTTTCTTCTATGATTCCTACAATCCAAGGCTTTTATGACCATATTCCTCATGAGGAAAAACAATAACCATTACAAACACTCTCATACCTCCTTTGATTCATCCATAAAGGTGTCTCTCTTCTAAACTTACTTTGAGGTGTATGAGTAGATTTTTGGTTTCTTCCTTGATCTCATCTTCTAAATATTGTAGTATTGCTTTCATTCTTTGAACATGAAGAAACTGAGTCATACCTACTTTCCCTTTTTACAAATGAAGGACCTGTGTTAGATTTGTCTTCACCCTTTACAAATGAATGACTTGCATCAGTTTTCTTAGGAGTACTGATTTCTTCCTTGTTGTATCCAAGACCAGATTTGTCTTTTGGTGATCTATGACTATCCAAGATCTCATCTAGGGTCATGACATTGTTCAATAAATTGATTTGGGTGTTTTACAACTCAACCTTCTTTCTAAGATTCACAACTTCTGCTTCCAACTTATGACACGATTCATCTTCTACTTCTTCCATGGGATAAATACTAACAGAAAATTCTTTTATTGTATCTGAGTCTTCTTATTTACTTGCAGGGGAAGATTCAATATCAACATCATTATCTGTCCTTATGACTTTAGCCACCACTTGTCCTGAGTGTAAGACTTTATCTTACAAGATTTGGAGGTGAACAACACTTCACATTCTCTGTCACATATTTGACTTACACTGAGCAAATTATGTTCCAGCCCATCTACAAGCAGAACATCCTGGGCTTTTCCTTTGCCATTACTCAGACTCACCATCCCTTTACCCTTGATTTTTCCTGGTTCGTCATTTCCAAAGGTCACATTTCCTGTTTTTCTTTTACTTATAGACATAAACTTATCCTTGTCTCCAGTCATGTGCTTGGAACATCCACTATATATATATCGAGGGTATTTTTGTTTTTGAGCTGAAAGTACTAGACCACATTTTTCACTATCTTTCTTTTTCCATGTGCTGACATTTCTAGATAAGGGTTTTATCCTTGGATCTACTTTGTAATTCTTTAGATGGCAGTTTGCAGCTTTTTGGCCGAAGTTATGACAGTTATAGCAATCGAGCTCATCGTTCAATAGGTCAAAGTGATTGGTGCAATGTTGTCGACTCATTGACTATTTATTTCTATGTTGCAAGGATTGTTTATTTCTTGACCTCCTCAGTTGCATGTCTCTAAACTTAATTTGAGAAATTGCAATCTTATGACCAAAATTAGAGTAGTAAAAATAGTAACCATGGAAGAAATTTTGGTACCTAAAGGATGGCCTTCTTCTTGGCATTGGTTGCTCCATCTTCTGATATCTTTGTTTTTTATCAGGTATCACTTTGTCTTTATTAGCTTTTGGTGGCATAGTACTCACATGGTTTGATTGTCTACTAACTTGGAACTTGATCATATTTACTGGCTCTTTGCTTTCTGGTTGTTTGTTTCTTGAACCACTTACATAACCTAAACTAGTTTTCAACAAAGGAGATCTATGTTTGCTCAGAATGTCATTTAGTTCTGTTGAGGCTTTAATGCTTGGAATATTATGGAGATACAAGGCTTTAAACTTCTCCATCTCTTTTCTGGTTTTTACTACCTCTTCTTCCAAGGATTCACATCTTGCATTCTTCTCTAATAACTGTTGTTTCAGAATGTCCTCTATTTTATTTGCCTCTTCTAATTCCACTTTTAGTAGGGGCAAAGTCTTCATCAGGTTTTTTACTGTCTTTCTCGAACTGTATCAACAATTGTTTTTTCTTTCTCTTCTTAAGTCTGAGTCTGTCAATCTCTTCCAAAGCACTGATCAACTCTCCTTCCAAGTCAACCACAACTTATTCATCATTAAAATCACTTCCTTTGCTTTTATTATCATACTCCTATTTGGCCATAAGCATAAATTCATTAACTTTTTCTTCACAAGAAGAGTCATTATCTATGTCTCCTAAAGAGTCATCATTGTTTACACATAAAATTTTCGTTTTACCAAATCTCTTGGATTTGTACTTCTCTTCACCTTCAGAGTTCTGGGCCTTCTTCTTATGTGGACACTTAGATGCAATGTGACATATCTTTCCATAGTTAAAACATTTGAAGGGCAACTTGCCTGATCCTTTCTTTAGTCTTCTCACAAATTTTGATTCAATTTCATCAGGCTTAGAATCCTCATTCTTATCTGCTTTAAATGATAATTCTCTAGTGGTGGATTTATCTTTACTATTCCTCACTTCATAAGCAGTTAGAGTTCCTAGAAGTTGATCAATAGACAGAGTCTTAAGATCATTTAGTTCTTCTATTGCATAAACTTTTGGATTGAATCTATTAGGAAGAGATCTTAAAATCTTCTAAACTAAAAATGTGTCTTCAATCTTCTCACCAAGACCCTTCATGGAATTCACAAGTTCTTCAACTCTCAGAAAGAACTTCCCAACAATTTCATCCTCCTTCATCTTTAGCTGTTCAAACTATAATCTATAGGTTTGAATCTTGGCATCCTTTACCTTTTCATTACCTTCATAACTGCTACTGAGTTTGTCCCAGATTTCTTTGGCAGATTCTAAGTGCATAACTTTTACAAATTCTTCTTCTACAAGACCACTCAGAATAGAATTCATAGCCTTAGCATTGAAGCTGAATTCTAGCTTGTCATCCTTAGAAGCTAGTACTACTGGCTTTACATAACCAATATCTACCACATCCCAGATATCTGCACCTAAATCCATTATGTAGGTTCTCATCCTAACTTTCCAAAAAGAAACATTTGTTCCATCAAACAGAGGGGCTTTGTTGGTTGAAGTTACTTCATGGCTAGTCATGTTTAAGCTCTAGGATCTACCCTTAAATAAAGGGAACTGGATCTGATACCAATTGTTGGACAACTGAGACGGGGGGGGGGATGAATCAATTTTTACTGTGCTTAAACAATTATGCCCATTTTAAACTCTTTATAGAACACTCAATGAAGATCACAATAATGTAGGGAAGTAAGCAATAGAATATTCAACATCAATCACACACATGAGATATATATAGATATTTCCTGAGAAAACCCATAAAGGGAAAAACCTCTTCTTCTTGATATGATAAGTAATCTTTATTTTCTGTACATTATCACTCTTAGGAACACCAAATCCTTTTGAGGCTACCACCTCTATTTTACAAGTATCAACTTGCTAATAGCACCAACTCTATGGTTTCTCTAGCACCCACTAGAAGGAAGCACCAACTCCCTTTGTGTTCCAGCACCAACTTCCAGTCACACAGGCACCAACCTATACAAGCTGCAACTTGTTGAGAGCACCAACTCTCTTGATTATCTAGCACCCACTAGAAGGAATCATTGACTCCTTGAGTGTTCCAACACCAACTAGATGGAAGCATCAACTTCCAGTTACACAGGAACCAACCTGTATAACAGAGAACAATAGTTCTCCTTTGCACCACCCTACCACCCTGGTTTTTCTGGATGCAACCAGATGGAAGCTAAAACTCCCTATGTTCAAGCACCCACTTGAAACTTTGAGGACAACATTCCTCCCTAGCACCACCCTACCACCCTGAGATATAACTATTTGTTACTGAAATTTATACAACGATACATTATTTAACAATGGCTTACTAGTCTTATCACTATTCTGCTACGCTGCTGTGCTCTGCCTGCATCAGTGTCTTCCTGCTCGCATATTCTTCCGCTTTCTGTTCTTATTCTTTGTCTCTACATGTGCACCTAGGATTTCTCTTCCTTTCTCATATATGTATGTCTGTTCTATATTTTTCTTTTGCGTCTTATGCTCTATTCACCATTTCCATTCTATGCACTACGCCTCTTCTGCGCACTTTAGCTACTGCGCACAACATGCTTCTACCAGCATGAACAACTATCAAAAGAAGCAACCATATCTTCTCTATTATGTGTATGTTTATTATTCCAAGTCCTCTACTAGATCATACATGCAAATCTTCATCCTCTCTAGCGATTATGATGAGTTTGTTCTTCATCAGTGGCTGTTATCCCGAGACTGTTCATCATCAATGGTCGTTATACTGAGATTCTTTGGCTTCTCTAGAAGTTATAGTATTCGACACTTTTCTTTGGATTCTTTGGCTTCACGATATGCAGATCAGATCTAACCTCCTTAAATCAAAGATTGTGATTTATTTCATGATTCGGGCTCTCGGAGTTTCAAATCTCAAACCATGCTTTCCTCCATACGCCAATCTTCCAGAGTCAATGATCTATGGCCACCTGTCCTTCTCAATCGATGGCTCTGCCTCTACTTCGGGGATTTTACCTCTCAACTAGATCAATGGTCATGTGTCCTCTTTCTCGATCAACGGTCGATATCTGCTTCGCTACTCTGGGCTTCGATGATTTCAAGTCTCAAACTTCATGCTCTCCCAGAACACTTTTAGCTAGAGTCCATAGATTCCTGCCACGTGTCCTCCTCAAATCAACGATCCTCGTTCACTTCAGGACTTCGGCCTTTGGGAGATTCAACTCCTCTACCATCGCTAGAATCACTTGATCCTTTGGTAGTACCTAGTCTTCATGAGCATAGTTCTTTTGTTTTGTCAAGTTCCTTAAAAAATGAAATAGATGCTTACGAGCATAGTTCATTGTATCTGTCAATATCGTTAAAAAATTAAATACACCCCCCCTCCATTCTAATCAAATCTCACTCTAGATTGAATACTTGAAACTGTTGGGTATGTGTTATATTCTTTTCATGTCTGTGTGTGGGCGTGTCAGATTCGACAACTACTTCTAACGATCCCTCTAGTGGTTTTTCCCGATTGAGGGTTTCCAGTATAAATCAATGTGTACTATGTGTATGAGGGTTTCTGGTATAAATCTCTGTGTACTATGTTTCCGGTAGTTTTCCCCGGTTGAGTGTTTCCAGTATTTTTTTCTGGGCGGTTTTTGCTATTTTTAACGGATTTTGCTATTTTTAGCAGTTTTCTAAATTAATCCCGGATTAAGGGATTAGGGTTTTGGTATCTACGAAATACCTAAAAAAATTGTATATATTGTATGGTGAATGGTGAAATTAGATATAATGAATATAAGAAAGGTTTTCCCCAGTTGAGGGTTTCCAGTATAAATCTATGTGTACTATGTGTATGAGCCATTTGATTAAATTCTGTTTTTCTTAAGAATCTATAAGCATTGCTTTACTTCACAGGTTTAAAACTTACATGTGGTATCAGAGCTCGTTTTTGGCTTCATAGGGATGCCTTTGTTGTTGAGGGTTTGGCTCGGTCTTGATAGATCAAGGTTATCTTGGGTCTGTGATAAACCTGGGTTTAGTGGGAGCTTTTGCAGTGGTTATTCGAGTGTAGAAAGAGGAATGGTGAGCACTTCTAGAATCGAGATAGAGAATTTCAATGGTAAAAACTTTGAGCTATGGAATATAAAGATGGAGGACCTTCTTGTAGACAAAAAACAATGGATCGATGTGGATCCTGGTACACAACCTACTGGTATGCAGCCTACTGGCACACAGACGATTGGTACACCGCCTACTAGTACACCACCCACTGGTATGTCGAAGGAATATTGGGAGAAGTTGGACATAAGAGCAAGGAGTACTATTCGACTCTGCATAGCAAATTCGGTGTTTTTGAATGTCTCGAGAGAATCTACAGCCAAGGAACTATGGGATAAGTTAGGTAATTTGTATCAATCAAAGTCCTTGGTAAACAAGTTGTTTCTTCAAAAGAAGTTGTATCATCTTAGGATGGAAGATGGAGATTCTGTGAAAGAACATCTAAATGCCTTTAATACTCTGGTAAGTCAACTTGTCTCTATTAATATTACTATTGCAGAAGAAGATAAGTGTATTACTTTATTATGTTCTTTGCCAGACTCTTGGGATAATCTAGTTGTAGCAATTGGCAGTACCACTCAATCTACATTTGAAGTATGTGGATGTAGTTGCATCCTTGTTATCTGAAGAGATGAGGCGGAAAATCATGGATGGTCATAGCACATATGCTTTATTTGTAAGAGGTCGTACTCAAGATAGGAATCCTGGTAAGTCTTCGGGGGGGACATCTAAATCTACAGGCAGATCTAAGTCTCTCGAAAAATATTAAGTGTGGTAAAACAGGGCATTATAAGAAAGATTGCAAGTCTAAGAAGGTTGATAAACCAATGGGATCTGATAGTACCTCTTCCACAGAGGCGAAAACATCCACAGAAGAAGGAGGTGATGTTTACCTGGCATCTACAGGTACACATGCAGACTGTGATGTATGGTTGATCGACTCAGGAGCATCATACCATATGACTCCTTACAAGGAGTGGTTCTCTGAATATGAAAAATACGATGGTGGTGATGTATTCCTAGGAGATGAATTGACAACCAGAATCATGGGATGTGGAAGGGTTAAGTTGCTTCTAAAATATGGAAGGATTAGAACTCTCCCTGGGGTTCTGCACATTGCAAAACTAGCCGGGAGCCTAATATCTGTAAGCAAGTTGGATGATGCAGGAGTGGATACTGTATTGGGAAAGGGCACTTGCAATATGGTACGAGGAGAAATGGTGTTGATGAGGGGAGTTCAGAGTGGAACTCTATACAAATTGTTGGGGAGCATGTATACTAATGGGTTTAACAGTTCTGTTGTCCCTAAGCAGACAAATAAAGAAGACAAGACCAATACCGTCCCTGAAAAGAATACCATGCTATGGCATCAAAGACTGGGGCATATTGGAGAAAAGGGCCTTCAAACACTACACGATAAAGTTATATTTGAAGGTATGTCTAAGTGCACTCTGGATTTTGATTTATGTGAACATTGCATATATGGAAAAAAAATCGAGTTAGATTTCCATCTGGTGCTACAAGAGAAATGGGGATCTTAGAGTTGATACTCAATGATGTGTTTGGACCTGTTCATGTTCCATCCCTAGGTAAATATGTGTACTATGTTTCATTCATAAATGATTTATCAAGGAACACATGGATTTATTTTCTTAGAAATAAATCTTAGGTATTTGATAAATTTAAAGAGTTTAAGGCTCTGGTAGAAAATTAGACAGAAAATAAAATAAAGGTATTGAGGACAGATAATGGTGGAGAATTCTGTGGAAATGAATTCGAAGAATTTTGTAAGAAGTGTGGTATAGCAAGGTAGAAGACTACTCCATACACACCTCAGCAGAATGGAGTTGTAAAAAGGATGAACAAGACACTGATGGAAAAAACAAGGAACATGCTTAGTGGTGTCGAGTTAGGACAAGAATTCTTGGCAGAGGCAGTGGGTACAACATGTTACTTGGTGAATCGATCACCCTCATCAGTGTTGGATGATAAAATGCCACATGAGGTATGGAATGGTAAGACACCCTCTCTTAAACATCTCAAAGTGTTTGGTTGTGATGCTTATGTACATGTTCCAAAGGAAAATAGGAGTAAGCTGGATAATAAAGCTGAAAAGTGTATCTTTATGGGTTATAAAGATGGTGTGAAAGGTTATAATATTTGGAACCCAGAAACTAAGAATATTGTTTACAGTCGGGATGTTGTTTTTAGAGAGGTAAAAGATGTGTCCAAACAAGAATTCCTACCAAGGCAAGACAATCCTAAGAAAATAGAGCTGGAGTTGGATGATGCAAAATTTGAATCATCTGAAGAAGATGAAGCAAAAGAAGAAGAACCTCATGCCCCAGTATTGAGGATATCAATGAGAGAAAGAAGGAAACTAGAAAGGTATAGTCCACCTGATTTTCATTCTAATTTTTCTTTATCTATTACTGATGATGATCCCAGAACTGTTAGGGAAGCAGTGAATTCAGAGGATAGTAAACTTGGAAGAAGGCCATGGTTGAAGAAATGGATTCCTTGGATAAGAATGAGGCATGGGATATAGTAGACTTGCCAGCTGGTGAAAATTTGTTGGTAGAAAATGGTTGTTTAAGAAGAAGTTTAATGCAGAAGGAAAAGCGGATAAATACAAAGATCGGCTAGTAGCAAAAGGTTATTCCCAGGTAGAGGGAATTGACTTTGGTGAGATTTTTTCTCATGTTTCTAAGTTAACTTCTATTAGATTTCTTTTATCTATTGCTGCTTCTTTTGATCTTGAAGTGGAACAAATGGATGTGAAGACAACATTCCTACATGGGGATCTGGAAGAAGAAAT
>JZKD02S0795586.1:27459-43930 GCA_000966675.3 Picea glauca
TGTACTGTGTATGTGTGTGATTGTTTATTTATTACTTCTCATTATTGGATAATAATTCTACATTGATATAACATTTGAAGAAAAAGGATTATAATTACACTATTACTGATTCACCTCCCCTCTCAGTAATCCAACAAATTTCTGGATCTTGAGGGGAGTTGCAGGAGGGGCAGAATTGGTGGGTTTAGGGAAAGGAGGAAAGGATGGTTTGTGGATCTGGGAGGAGACAAAATGTTGTGCTTCCTTGGCTCGTTGAGTAGCTTCCAACCAAATCTGGGGATGTTCCATGAGAACATGAGCACATATTTCATATTTTAGGCCACTAATAAAGCATTCCCTAAATAAATCATCTGACATGCACTTTGTTATGAAATCCAAGTGCTCAAATGCTATGATAAAGTTTTCCACTGTCCCAGACTACTTCAACTTGGTCAAATGGCCTAAGTGGTGGGTGTTATATTCAAAGCAATCATAAATATTTGCAACAAACTGTGTCTAAGAAACATACCCTTGGTGTGACTTTTTATGCCATTTCCAGTGTTCCAGATCTAGATGTAGGATACCATAATGAAGCTTTGCTAAATGATCAATAATGTCATGCAAAGAGAAATAATGTTCCATTTGAATGACCCAGCCTATGGGATCCGAGGCATCAAATTTTTTCACCTCAATTATGGGTATAATGAGGACCTTGGTAATGCGAAGAGTCATGGGCTTCCTAATAGGATGGTTGTTCGGAAGAGGAAAGGTTCTAGGAACTACCCATCAATTGGTCAAGTGTGGATTTGATGTCTTTGATGTGGGCACATTGGTTTCTGAGGATTTGAACAAAGGAATTGAGATAGTTAATGTTGGCATTGATATTCTTGATGTCCTCCTTGTTCTATAGGTTGTCAACAACCAATGCATTGAGTTCTTGGGTGTGGGTGGTGGCCATGTGGAAAAATGGTCAGGAAAATGGGATAGGGGGGGATAGTAGGGGGGCGAGAGAGGTAGGTGGGACCAATGATAAGAATGGTGTCAAGTGATAGGTACCACTGTGATCAGGGAGAAAAAGGGAGTCCAATAGGATAGGGGAAAAATAAGGGTGCTTGAAAAGGGGTTGGATCCACAAACAAAATGTATTAAAAATAATAGGTACCATGGGAATCAGGGCGAAGAGAGGAATCCAATGGGATAGGTCCCAAATAAGTGTGTTGGTGGGACCACCTTTTTTTTTTTTTTTACTCTAGAGTTATACTCTAAGCTGAAGAATAATGCAGTGTTGAAAGACCCAAATTATTAACAGGAAAAAATGTGTAGGAATTTCGTAACTAGAAGGAAGGAGGTAAAGTTGCATGTCAATATATCTTATCTGTTTTGTTTCTTTTTATGTATCTTCCTGAGTGCTTTTCTCAGTGGCACTATATCATTCAGGTGGGAGATTAGTTTATCTATGGAGGGCTTCAAGATATATAGGTCGATCTGTATACATGTGTTGTATGATGCGCTACCACTCGAAGGGGTACCAATAGGGGTTACAAGGGTGGACACCAATGTGCCCTTAAGTACCACTTGTAGTTCCTGATTATATGCTTCCCTAACTACATATTTATGCACAGAATGACATATCTTTGTAGCCTTAATATGTTGGAATACATATTGACAAATGTCTGCCAAGGAAAGTGCTCTAATACCACTTGTAAGGTGCCAGATATATTATAATAGTTGAAAAAAAAAATATTGCAAAGAATAAAAACATAACAACACAATATATGAAACCACAGAACCAAAATAATACCTTTATTGATAGGATTTTTTTTTCACTTGCCTCTTCGAGTGGGCAACCCATAGAAGAGCAGAGCTCTATTACAATAATTCTCAAGACAAAACTTCTCATACTCTCTACTCCTATTTATACTAAATATATCTGCCCAAAAGAACCATCTAGAGGAAGATCCTTCTAGAAGAGAAAGATTCTATTAGGTCTTCTTACATTTGACTTATTCTTCCTTATTTGTAGGCCTTATTAATATAAGCCTTTATTACATGGAAATATATTATTATACCTACATGAGGGGTTAGGGAGGTTAGGTTCCTAACACTGGACCAAAAAGTGCTCAAGAACCTACTGTCTTGATTTGAGATAATGGTTCATGGGAGCCCAAAATGAACTGAAACATGTTCAAATAAGAGCTTAGTGCTAGCCTCAGTTATGATTCTCTTCTTGCAGAGTGACAAAACGTCCATCTTAGAGAATTGATCAACAAACACGAAGACACAATCGTTCACATGCTTGGTTGAAGGAAAACTAGACATGTAATCCATGGAGATGGAATACCAAGGCCTATATGGAGTAGGTAGAGGGGTTTATAGCCCATGTTTCTTTATGGTGGGCTTGTAAATGGCACAAGTAGTGTAGGATCATATGTACTTGCAAACATTTTATCAAAGCTTTGACCAATAAAAATTCTTTTACAGAACTACCATTTTTATGTCTACACCAAAAATTCTTGTTTCTAGACTGTAACGAGCTTCATAGATTAGATTTTCATACTCACTTGAATCAACATGGATATGGCTTAAAAAATACAACAATCCATCCTAGAGATGAACGTATGGAACTGTTTTTGATATGCTCAATGTTCGATAGGAAATAGCAAAGTTAAAGTCATTATTGTATAATTGTGGCCACCTAGACATCTCATTCCCACAGGAGTTAAGAAATGTGGTTAGCACCACAACTAGGGGTTGACTGAAGAAATCTATAACATGGTTGGTGTTTCCCTTATTGTACTTGATTTTCAAGTGGGTGGAACACTTCTGATGGAGGTCATTTTGTAAAATTCCTTGTGTCTACATTAATTGCAAAGGAATGTGATCAATGTGGATGATCGTTTCCTTCCCTAGAATGTAATGTTTCCATTGTCAACATGCCTACAAAATGGATTACATCTCTATGTTGTAGGTGGGGTATCCACGAACAAAATCAGATAATTTTTCATTGGAATAGGTTGTTAGATTCCCATGTTGAGTGAAGACTGCATCGATAACATAATCTGAAGCATCTATCTCAATATCAAATGGTTGTTGTGGGTATGGAAGAATAAGAACTGGTGCTGAGAAGATGCATAATTTTAAATCCTCTAATGGTTTCTTTTGGGACATAGCCCATGCAAACTTATCCTTTTCTCCACCCTTGGTCACCTGGCTCAGGGCCCAAGCGATAAGAGAGAACCCCAACACAAACATGTGGTAGAAGTTGGTGAGGCCCAATAAGTTGTGGAGATCGCTCATTGCCTTCGGGGATGACCAATCAAAGATGACTTGGATCTTGTTTGGATCCACATGCACAACCTTCTCATCCATGATGTATCCTAAATATTGGATTCTCTACATGCTGAAGAAACACTCCTCCAAATTGGCATATAACATGTTTTTTCGTAGGGTGCCCAAGACCTATCGAATATGCTTCAAATGTTCCTCCCAAGTTTTTTTGAAGATGAGGATGTCATCCAGATATACAACCACAAATGAGTCTGTGAATGGTTGCAAAATGTCATCCATCATTAGCATGAATGTGGTCAGGGAATTAGTCAAGATGAAAGGCATGACCATCCACTCGAAGAGACCTTCTTTAGACTTGAATTTTGTCTTCCATACATCAGTTTGATCAATCGACACTTGGTGGTAGCCTGAATTTAGATCAATCTTATTGAAAAAATTGGCTCCCTTGAGATGATCAATAAGATCATAAATCCAAAGGATTGGGTACTAGCTCTTGAATGCAATCTTGTTCAGGTCTCTGTAAACAATAAAAAGTCATCATGTCCCATCCTTATTTTGTACAAAAATAATTGGGCTCCCGCAAGGTGAGGAGCTTGGTTTAATGTGGACATTCAGAATTAGCTCTTGGATATAGCATTTAATTTATTCATTCTCCATAAAAAAACGCCTATACATAGGTCCATTAGGTAGAGGAGAACTAGGTGTCAAATCAATTGATTGCTTTACCTGACAGTACACAGGAACCCAAGTAGGCATGTGATATACCTGGAACAATTAACATAGAAAGCAAATATATTGCGCAAGTAACAAGAACATCAAATATAGAGTAGAAATATAATAATTATATCACAGAAATATTAGTTCACTTGCTTCTTCGAGGGATCAACCTCCAAATGGGAAGAAATCTCTTACAATAATCTTCAACCACTTACAATGGAGATATACATTATTTAAATACAACTCACAACAAAAACTACCACGATCCAATACCAAGGGCCAATACCATGGTCCAATACCATAACTAATTTATAGCATTCTACTAACCAACCTCATAACTACTTGTGGTACCGATAATAAAGAGGGTTGAACACTTATTACAATGACAACTAACTAATGAATAACTATGAGGGGTTATGAATGGATCCTAACATACTCTCCCCCTTCAAAATCAGCCTTGTCCTCAAGGTTGAACATGTGGAAATTGTTGCAAGATGGACGTTAATTCCAAAGTTGCATCCTCTAGAGATGTGTCCTTCCATTTGATAAACACTTCTTTGATAGTTCGGCCCTGCATATGATTCTCTCACATGTTGAGCACAAATTCGGGCTGCAGCCAAATGGATCCTTCTTCATCTAGTTTAGGTAGGATGGTTTGATCCCGACAATTCTGACCCACCTCTTTCTTCAAACAGGAAACATGGAACACCAGATGTATTTCAGAGGTAGATGGAAGTGCAAGTTTGTAGGAATTTGGACCAATGCATTTGCGAATCTGATAGGGACCATAAAATTTGGGTTCCAACCTGTGATGGCCTTGAGATTTGAGTGATTTTTTCTTGTAAGGTTGGAGTCTGAGAAACACCTGATCATCCTTGTGGAAATCCCTTTCTGAGTGCTACAGGTAATCTTGTTTATTCATACAATTTTGGGCCATGTGGAGGTTTTACTTTAGAGCCACGATGGTAAGTTCCCTTACTTGCAGCAAATTGTCAATAGCCTAGACTTTTGATGTGGCTAGAAGATAGGAAGTTACTGTAGGGGTTTGTTGGCCATACATCGCTTCATATGGTGTCATGTTGGTGTTTGTATGATATGAAGTGTTGTACCACCATTCTTCCAGTGGTAACCATTGCACCCAATGATATTTTTTGTCTGAAACAAAACAACGCAAGTAATTTCCAAACACTTATTGACCACTTCTGTTTGGTCATCTGTCTGTGGGTAATATGGCATGCTCATGTTCAATTGTGTGCCTTGTAATTTGAACAATTCCTTCCAAAAGGTGTTGGTGAAGGTCGGGTCACAATATGATACAATGGATGTTGGCATGCCATGGAAGTTGAAAATATGATCAATGAAAACTTGTGCAACTAGGGTTGGCGTAAAAGGGTGTGGTAAGGCATAAAAATGGGCATAGTTGGAAAGGCGGTCGACCGCTACCATTATGAATGACTTGTTACCTGCTTTGGGAAGTCCCACTATAAAGTACATGGAGATGTCATTCCAAATAGAAGATGGAATGGGTAACAATTGGAGAGATTTGGGGTTCTTTACAGTTTCACCTTTATGGAATTGACAAATATCACATTTTGTGACATAGGTGAGGATATCCTTCTTCATACCTTCCCAAAATAAAGAGTGATGAGAAAAATCATAGGTATTTTGGAATCCTAAGTGATCCACAAGAGAAGAAGAATGAAACTCATTTAAGATCTTGGGCTTGAGTGTTGAATCTAGAGATAGAACAAGGTGATCCTTATATCTAAGTAGATTGGCTTGCCAATTATAGTTGGTGGGATGACTAGTGTCAGTTTGAATTCATTGAATTATCTTTGAGATAGTGGGATGGGAGAGTCATTCACACTGAACTTCATGAATCCAATGAAGGATTGGTAATGATAGAGAAAACAAGGAACCTTCATATTCATATTGTCTGGATAACGCATCTACCACAACATTGTCTTTTCCTTTCTGCTATGGGGAAAATCCCCCTAATATGGGTCTAGTGACTAGGTAGAGCCTCGACACCCTAAAAGACATAAAAGCTTATATTCTACCCCAAACTAAACACAACCTTACGATAATTAAGGGAAGGGAAGGAAGATATACATGTGTACCTTAATTCCTTACAATTGATGTTGATCCATTTCGGTTGTTGTCTATTCCATGATTGTAGGCCTCCTCCCAAAGATGGCCTAAAACAATGTTACAGAACAAAATATGAAAACATATGCTTAGTTATCAATATTGTCTAAAGAGTTAGTTATACATGAAAATATTCATAAGAACAAACACATAGACATAAATATATGGGGCAAGAAATTTTCTCTTTTATTAATAACAAAATCGGAGGTTACAACCTGAAATTTCTTGGCGCCACTCCATGAACCTCGCTTGGGTTTCTCTACTTTGTCTCCAAGTGCACTATTCCCAATACTATCTTCACCACCAACATGCCAATATAAGGGGAAAAGGATGGATGGAAGGGAATGTTGAGGATAAAACTCAAGGAAAAATTGAGAAAGCTTAGGAAACAAGGGAGAAATTTTGGCAAAGTTCTCTTGCATTTAGTTTGATATATCCAAATGAACCCCCTAAGGCCCTTTTTGTATGAGAAAAATATGGTTAATTCGTTTCCAGAAGGGCTACAGGAGGTAATATGGTTGAAAAATCTAAGATAGTCCGTAAACTCTGTCGGAAAGCACAGATTTTATATTTTTTGTCACTTTTTAGAGTACACACGTGATTTTAGTAGTGCATCTAACATATGTATGAGAGCTATCAATTATGTAGCTAGCATATGTACATGCTATGCATATGCAACAGGGCACGTATGCCACATAAAAAGTTGTTTTTTGAGAAGAAATCCATCAAAATGGGTTGGAAGATGTATGAATGAGTAGGCCAACATCAAGGATGCATATCAGTGGAATTTTGAGTTATAACAGATGCCCCTTAATGTGTGAGGTCAAAAGAGAAACTGATGGCTAAAATACATTTCAACATATTTAATAAAGTGGGAAAGCATTGGAGTCGAGTAAACCCAAACGAGTATCCGTGAGTGCGTCATTTGCGATAAGATAATAATAATCATCGAGGTAGACATTCTGATGCTCAGGATAAACTAAGCATGGTTTCCAATCAAGTACACTCCAAATATATGTCATATATATTAATCATGGCTACATAACCAATGTGTATTCCAATATAAAGTGTAGCCCCAAACAATACACAATGAATCTACATTTCAAAATCATCAGAATGTATACATTGTCATAGGAATATTTAGGAGGTATTAATGCCTGTGGCTGGAGATGATAACTTCATAACTTGAGAAATAGCTTCAATATCTTCAAAACTCAAGTAGAAGTATCATAAGAGTACAATAATAACTACTATGAGGTCTTTGACATGTCTTCGTGGAAAGACTATAGGACCTCGATCACTAGGCACCAAACTTCATTGATTCTGAATGTGAACTTGACAGGACTCTCGGGATGGGCGACTCATGAAGGTCAAGAGACTTATTGCAGAATAGTCGAATCAGGCTGTAATAATTCCCCTTGGACAAGAGAATGATAGATTAAAATACTCAGACAACATGTTATTGACATAATTTTGTGGCATAGGAGGCACCACAAACTCTCCATGTGTTTGGAAAAGTAACTAAACGGAGGAGGACACAACTCTATGTAAGGAGAACAAATTCCTAAGGCCATACTAGATCCCAATGCTTGGAGAACAAATAGAAGGATGTTCTTTGTCCAAGGGTGACTAGATTGCTGCCAACAAAAGATAATTTTTCCCATCCCCTCTTTTTGGAATATTTGTTTTTTTTTGTCTTTTTCACGTATTTAACAAGCTTGAAAAAGAATAAAAGAATGCTATGTTACAAAGAAAAAATGAGTGTCGCAGGCAAGCAAACTGGTTCCAAGTTCATGGAACATATTGTTGCTCAGCTCAAGGAGACATGTGTAGGATAAGAACACTCGGGAAAAATTCCTCCATAGGTCAAGGTGTCAAATCGCAAGGGAAAAAATGATACAAGGCTTGCACCTAAGGAATTCTATAAAGGCTCAGCAATAGAAACATGAAGCCGACATTAGGAAAAATATGGAAGGATGAGACATGCGATGTGATTACAGCATGACACAACAAGACTCCTTGCATGTAAATTTTTACGAGTCCAAATAAGGTAAGCTTGATGATTTTTCACTTTTAGAGAGTCTGAAAAAAACTAAAAGAGGACTCCAGAGTGATCTTTTTCATAAGGTTAGTCTCTAGGGTTTGAAAAAGAATAAAATCATACCAAGGAGAAATCTTTTGGTCACTAGGGCCAGAGTATTCCTTTTTTGTACTTAGTCCAGTCAGTCCGGAAAAGGGTTAAACTTATACTGAAAGGACGTCTCTTCAAAACCATTTTAACAAGTGTGATAGAGACAAGATCACTCAACTATATTTTCAATTTTAAGGAGTCTGAAAAGAGCTTAAATATGGACTCATCGCCTTATTCGTAATTTAGTCCCTTGAGCTCGAAAAAGTATAAAACATAACTTAGGAGAACTCTCCCAGTGAGACATGTCTCCCGAGACATACCTTTTTCCTGGGTAATCTATTGGCCGAAAAAAGGGTTAAACTTATGCCAAATAGATATTCCTTCTGAACCAATTAACGAGTGTGAAAGGAACAAGGTCAATCGGTGATATTTTCTTATTTAGGGAGTATGAAAAGGGATTAAATAAGATCCAAGGGATTTCCTTTTTCGTAAATAATCTCCAAGGCCCAAAAAAGTGATTAACCAAAACTAGGGAGAATGGCCCTTTTTTGCAAATTTAGTCCCTTGGGACCAAAAAAGGGTTAAACCTACACCTGAGAATACTCCCCTAGTGAACCGTAGCTCCTAGGGCGTACATTTTTCGAACAAATAATCATCTAGACCAAAAAAGGGTTAAATTATCATCGGACAGATGTGCCTTCAAGTTTTACTTTGACAAACATGAAGGGCAACAAGATCACTTGACAATCTTTTCAATTTTAGAGATTCTGAAAAGGGATTAAAGAAGACTCCAAGGGGCTTCCTTTTTGTATGTAATCTAAGCGAGGAAAAAAAGGATAAATAATCTCTCGCTAGATGTTACTTTCATAGTTTAAATGAGCTTGAAGGGAAACAAACCATGCTCTAGGGGAGTCCCAGGGGTTGAAGTCAGAAATATCAAAGAAGAAAAATGAGACGTACAACCGATTCATGATGGAGATAAAAGGACTCTCGTGCCTATGAAATACTTCCTCATGGGAACCATGTTGTATTAATGAGAGGTGGGGTGAATCAGTAATAGATAAATAATCCTTTTTAACCAAAAAATGCAAGTGTTATATCAATGTATCATTATCATCCAATAGTTGTAGAGTAAATAAACAATGAACAAATGAGCAATCATACACATACACGGTACACCAGTGTTTTTACGTGGAAACCCAAAGTGGGAGAAAACCAAAAAATGTTTTTTCTTATATGTCTTTAAGAATTACATTCATTGGAAGCACCAACTTCCTTTCTTTTCCAACTACAACTGGAAGGAGGATTGTTGGCATAGGGGCAGACCCAGGGTTCAATGCTACAACAACACACCAACAAAACCCTAACTATCATCCCTTTCAACAACACCTGCGAAGTAGATGAAGTCTCACCTGAGGTAGAGGCAGGGGTGGTTGTAGGACTCCAGTGTCTACAACCTTAGCTGGGACAAAGATCTATGATTCTAACACTTAATAGAGAACTTATCAGTTAACATTCATCAATATCCAGTTCTTAGTTACAACGCGGTAAAACCCTAATTACAGAGCATCAGAGTATTCAACTAGATCTAGCACATAGAATAAAGAAACAGATCAGATCTAGCAGATTCAAGCACTGAAAATATTCACATAGGTTAGATCTAGCATTCATCCACATTATTAAATACAAAGCAATATCATATCTATCTAACAGTCATCTATATCAAATAACTTAAGAAAATCACACATAGACACATCAATCCATAGCACAAAGCATAGAAACACATCATGTACATGGTTCACCCCCACTCTGGGGCTACGTCCACCAACTCTTCTTCTCTTCTATTATCTTCTGTTAATCAGTTACATGCACAGAGAAAAAAAACCCTACTCCACATAAGACAGGAGATCTGTGCACTTCGCTAGATCCTCCCTTGTCGAATTAGGTTTAGCACAAATCCTCCTCTTGATTTCTTACAGTCTCTTGCACTTAGCCTTGCAAGCCTCACACAGTATGTACAAAGCACTTACAATACTTCGAACACATAGATCAAACACTATAACTTAGCACATTGGCTCTTCTTACATCACCTAGCCTTCTATTTATACATTACAAAATGAGCCTATACATGGGTAAAAACCATGGGCCGACATTCCCATACCTGTTACATAAGCCCAAAACCCAAAAATACCTAAAAGGGGCCGATATCCCTCGATCTCTGCTTCGTCTTGCGCTCCTCCTTCGATAGACTGTCGAAGTCCCAAAATTGGTCAAACTTGACCAAGGATCTCCCAAAAATTGGTCAAGGGCCAACATGCCCCCAAAACTCACCTGTGACTCGTCCCGAGTCACTCTGATCTGATTAGTTATGCTTCAAAAGACTCGAGCTTAGCTCGATTTGCTTTGACTTGTTGTTGTTTCATAGCCTCCTGGATGACTACTTCTTTGGCAGGTCCCTCTAGGCATTGTTCAACTGTAGTGACGACCTATTCCAACTCTGCTCCTCGGCCTTCGATCTCAGCAAAAAATTGGCAAGCCTCATCCTATACAGGTTGGAGTCTCTAAGTCACTTCCATGACTTTGCTCTGGATAGTGTGGACCTACTGCTGGGTAGTTCACTACTCCTGGGATTGTTTCATTCTTTCCACAACTGACAGGGGCTTCAACTGTGCCTATATTGTCTCTGCTTTTTTCTTCGCTTCCTAGAGCTGTGAATCCAGTGCCTTCAGTTATGGGTTCTTAGTGAGTTGCTCATACATTTGGGCACTGCGATCACTCGGTTTCTTGTATTCTATGGAAAGAGCCTTTATTATGTCAACTGCTCTTTGAGAAGTTGCTTCTCTTTAATCCCTCACATCGTGCGGTGTGTCAGGCACTGTGCGGAGCTCTAAGTCTGTTATTATTTATTGTAGCTACTAGATAGCTTCTGCTAGATTCTCTACTTTGTGGGTGACCCAGTCTTCTGCCTATGGCTCTAAGCCTGTCACAGAGAGAAGTGCTCTATTGACCGCTTCTTTCACTTTGAGTTTCTCCACGAGCAACTATTATTTTCCTTGTTTCATATGTGCTTTTTATTCATCAAACTTTTCTTGGAGAGAAACCTTCTCCTGCTCTGAAACTTGACGTTGTTCTACGAGTACTCCTTGCACTTTCTTCAAGGCCTGGGTGGCTTTTTCAGTTTCTTCTTGTGCACAATGAAGGCAAGCTTCGACCGCATCAACTGATCGGTGGAGTTGGGATGGTTCATCTCCCAACTCTGGTTCTCCTGATGGAAAGGGAGCAGTGGACACTACACGACTGGACTGAAGGGCCTACTGTACCCCTTGGAGTTCGACCTCAATTCTATCATACATTTCCTCTTGCTTGGCTCTCTTTAGCTGGAGGTAATAAGTATGAAAAACAATGTTTGACTACCACTGTTTTTTCATATCGCTTGAATACCAAGGTGTGGTGAACTTCGATGGCTCTCTTCAGCTGGAGGTAATAAGTATGAAAAAAAACGTTTGACTACCACTGTTTGTTCATATCACTTGAATACCAAAGTGTGGTGAACTTCGCAGCAAGTGGTTCGAACGACTCTATGTCTAGGAAGGTGGCACCTTCTAGCATCTCCCAAGCAACAAAGGAAATTAGGATTAGGAGCCAGCTGAAGTGAAACACGTAGCCCTGATCCTACACTTCGTGGCACTCTAGTTCAAGTTGATTGAATAGGTACTTCGCCCAGTTCATCTGTAAGCCTTCTACACACTTCCCCGTGAGGTCAACGACAAAGCCCGTGACCTGCATGGGTATGTTCTTTTGCACCAGATTTCCAGCTATTAACTAAAATAATAGGTGCACTGTGCCATTTTGGATGGAGGCTACCTTCTATCCTCATGTCCCCTTATCGACATTGCCGTAGGTATAGTTGATCTTTTGTGCTAGCATGCGATCTGTGGATTTTCCTGGATAGAAGTCCCGCGGGTCAGGTCCTTGCATACTTAACCCTATGATCCTATGGATCAATGACAGATCAACTGTAATATGGTGGTCTATCCATAAGTAGCCTCCATGGTAACATGATAATAGAATCTTAACATAGGCGTTCACTTCCTGGTGCCTTCCAAAGTGTGGGATTTTCATTACATTCAGCAGTGTGGACTACCCGAGGTTCATCGTCCATGACTGGGGGATTATCTTTGAGTTCTTCCAATTCATCCTGGTCAGGTACTTGTACGGGGAAAGCATGTTATGATTCTTGCAATCTTCAAGGTTGAATTCGCTAAACTTCAACGTTGTGATCTTGTCTTGCTGTGTTCAAACTGCATGTATCCCCTTCGGGAGGTATGCAATAACCAAGGTGTATTCAAAATCTCATGGCACACTATCACAACTCAGCATGTCGGCCAGAGGCGGGATATAGTCGTGTAATATAGATGGGATCAACTTCACATTGGCTAGATCGTCTCTGTGTTTGGTTCTCTTTTCTGTGATGACTCAGGAAGGTTCGGTTCCGCGAGCAGTGGACAGAGAGGCTTGCACTCCTCTTGTCGATGATGCTTGTACACCCAAATAAATTACTCTCTCAGACATTACTTGCTAGTTCATGAGGTCGATGAGAACTTTTGTGACTATTTCTTCTACGACACTGAGCTCGCCCAACATGCACACTCATATCGGGTAACTCAGATGGATGGATGGGTGCTCAAAGTAATGGAATCAGTGTCAATATTACTAATCACAGTGTAGTAGCAATGAGTTCTCTTTGATACAATTCAAAAAAGTTTTCTCGGTGCATGGTTCGACGGGATAAATAGATAACTTGGCAACAGATCTCTTGCAATGGGTGAGAAACCTTCATTAATTAAGTTCTGTTCGCTGTGGCGTGGTCTCAACGGTCTGGTGGGAAACTTTCTAACCATAAATTCCTTTATATCTGTTCTGGCCATTGGTTGAACGGTTATATTGTTCCCAATGAATATATTGCTTTTCCATGGTGAAGTTCCATATGATGTTGTTCTGATATCCTAACGAAGCTCCAATTTTGCAAATTTTCATTCTGCGTAGTTCTCTTAGGAACATTCTATAAATTTTCAATATTATCTCTCTTGTTACTCAACTTTCTATCCTTCTTTCTAGTGAGGTTCATCTCGGTATTCCCTTTTCCATTTTGATTCTTATCTTCTTTTGACAGAGTAACTTCGCGTTGGTGAGATTCTTTCTTAGAAATCAGAGTTAATACTTCATTTGTAGATGGAATAGGTACTTCAGTCTTTTGTGGTTCTTCTAGTGTTCTTCCAACTTTGACATCCAAATATCTGGCTTGAAATAGCTTCACTTGGTTCTTTTGTTCTTTAATCAAGTGTGCTATCCTCCTAGTCATGAAATCTTTCAACTCTTGCTTCTTCTATTCTAAGGTTGCTTCTTCCTTCCTTCTGGTCTGATCTCTTTCAATCCAAGGTTTTCCTAGTAACATAGCAAATGGGGCGATGTTCTCAATAAATTTAATAACTTCAAATTCTTCCTCTGTCGAAGTTCCATTGACATTCATAGATATCTGGGTGAGCTTTCCACATAGGGTTATCGACTTTCCTCTAAATAATCCTATTCCTCCCAATGAAGGAATCATAGTAGGCTTTCCTAAAGTTTCCCAAGTTCTTTCTGTCATAATATTCACTTGTGTTTCCTCATCCAAAACACAGTCAATGTCGAAGTCTCATTTTCTTTCTTCTATGTATTCTTTTTCTTTGAATATCTCTGATAAGATGACATGTCGGTGGTCATTTAGGGTTTCTTTCCTCTGTAGCAATACTTTCTCTGATTCTTTCTGGGGTTCTGTCATGATCTCAGTTTTTGGATCTGCTTTAGGGTTTTCTTGGTTCATATTCATTCTTTCAACCTTAGAAATCATTCTAGGGCAATCCAATACTTCATGGTCCAAAACTTTACAATAGAGGCAACTAGATATTCTACCTAGGCATTCCTTAGCCAGATGTCCTGGTCTTCTGCAACTATAACAAAGGGTTAATCCTCTTTTTCTTTTAAATGATCCCCAACCTCTCCTATACTGCGCGTTAGGATCATAGTAGCTAACCTGCAAAAATTTCTTTCTAGGATCCTGCATCCAATTGTTAGTCCAAACATTCTCTCTATGCATAGGTATAACATATCTTTCACTATTCTTACCGGATATACTCACATCAAATCTTCTTTCATCTAGATGTGTCCTATTTTTCAAGCTAGGACAAGTCTTATTAAACAGACCTAGATCCATACTTTAGAAACACAAATTTCCACTTATCTTACTTCTACAAAGCACAAAGATTACATATCTTACCTTTTTAGTCTCACTCTCACCTTTATCAGGGCACAAAGCTCCCAGATCTTACCTCTTTTCTTCATATATGACCCTTCTTCTTGGCACAGAGCTTCACAAATCAAATAGAATGATGTGCACTAGGGCAACAGATCTTCTCACAAATCTTTCATAGTTTCAGGTCGGATCTTTGCACAAAGCTTCTTCTTCCTCATTTCCCAGCAATCATAGTTTTAGGTCATGACAACAGAACCATTTGTTGGCATAGGGGCAGACCCAGGGTTCAACGCTACAACAATGCACCAACAAAACCCTAACTACCAACCCTTTCGACAACACCTGCGAAGCAGATGAAGTCTCACCCGAGGTAGAGGCAGGGGTGGTTGTAGGACTCCAGTGTCTACAACCTTAGCCGAGACACATATCTGTGATTGTAACACTTAACAAAGAACTTAGCAGTTAACATTCATCAATATCCAGTTCTTAGTTACAATGCGGTAAAACCCTAATTACAGAGCATCGTAGTATTCAACTAGATCTAACACTTAGCATAAAGAAACAAATCAGATCTAGTAGATTCAAGCACTGAGCATATTCACATAGGTTATATCTAGCATTCATCCACATTAATAAGAACAAATTAATATCAGATCTATCTAACAGTCATATATATCAAAGCACTTAAGAAAATCACACATAGACACATCAATCCATATCACAAAGCATAGCAACAAAGCATGTACATGGTTCACCCCCACCCTAGGGCAACATCCACCAACTCTTCTTCTCTTCTATTATTTTCTGTCAATTAGTTACATGCACAAAGCCAAAAAACCCTACTCCTCATAGGACAGGATATCTGTACACTTCACTAGATCCTCCCTCCCTGAGTTAGGTTTAGCACAAAGCCTCCTCTCAATTTCTTACAGTCTCTTTCACTTAGCCTTGCAAGCCTCACATAGTATGCATAGAGCACTTACAATCCTTTGATCACATAGATCAAACACTAGCACTTAGCACATTGGCTCTTCTTACATCGCCTAGCCTTCTATTTATACATTACAAAATGAGTCTATACATGGGTAAAACCAATGGGCCAACATTCCCATACCCATTACATAAGCCCAAAACCCAAAAATCTCTAAAAGGGGCCGAGATCCCACAATCTCCGATTCGTATTGTGCTCCTCCATCGATAGGATGGAAAAGTGCCAAATAGGTCAAACTTGACCAAGGATCTCCCAAAACTTGGTCAAGGGCCAATAAGGCTCCAACCCCCTATTTTCTTAGGCTACAACCTGAAGGAATCTCCAACTCCCCAATTCTATGGCTATAACTAGAAGGAGGCTACAAACCCCTAGTTTCTCAAGCTACAACCTGAGGGAAGCTCTAACTGCCCAATTCTATGGCTAGAGCTAGAAAGAGGATACAACCCCCTATGTTCTCCGGCTACAACTGCAAGGTGGCTACAACCACCTATCCTTGCCCCGTCCAACCACCCTGATGTAGAAGTAGAATGATGGAACCACTGTCACAATATCACTGTGAGATATACTACTGTAAACTTGTACCAATCAACATGTAATCAACCTATAACAACCTGTACCAATAACCTATGCCAACATGTACCATACATCAACCTCTACCTCAATCTGTACCATAAACAAATGTATCAACCATGCACCAAACCCGTAGAAATAACATGTCACAATAACCTGTCCAAACAACCTATAATCAACCTGTACCATAAATAAGTGATCAACCATGCACCAACCTGTACCTCAACATGTACCATCAATGAGTGCATCAACCATACACCAAATATGTACCAATCATGCATCAAATACACATAAACTATGACTCATCAATATGTACCAACATCATCAACTATACACCTCATGTATGTGCCAACTC
>JZKD02S0795586.1:86321-97764 GCA_000966675.3 Picea glauca
CAAAACAAATCCATATTTTTAGGATCTGAGAACAGCTTGTAAAAGCTATAAAGCTACAGTCTGAAGACAGAGAGAAGGTTCGAACTTGGAGAGACTTTGCTGTATGTTTTGGTTGTTTTTTCTAATAAAAAATCACAGTTTTCTCTTGTTGTTGTGATCAGATATTTTCATCCACCATTGTTCTGCACTMTGTTCAAATTAGTTTAGCCTRTGMTCATAATTTRGATTGAGGAAATTCCTATTTGYTGTGTGTGACCCGATGTTATGCATGTATTTGGTTGCATAAACCCTGCATGTTAATGTATTTGGTTGTCTCAGCAATATTCTGCATACCATCTCTGTTATTTATCATCTGATTTACAGCTTCTAAGAGCACTGGCTCATTTAACTATTTGATAAGCAACCTTTCCATCGAGTTATTGTGGTATCCCTTCGATCCATTTGCTAAAAAGGTATTGAATTCTTAAGTTACCAGGCATACTTATTTTACAACCCTAAGTAGTTCCCTGGAGTGATAACAGAATTAAATTGGGAAAATCACCCCATGATGAGTTTTCTTCGAGATTTTTTCCATTCTGTGAGATATGATAATTTATGGGGACCCAACAGTCAAGCCATGGAGGGTATATGTGTGAGACTCTTGAGTAAATCTCATATATAACTCCTAATAATCCATGGTAATCGATCCCAAAGTGCACAACCATTCAACACCCAAGACAATATCAAAACCATCCATGGAAATGGAAAACATGTGAGATTTCATGGTATAATATCCCATTTGGAGCTTGACATTCTCACAACAACCCACACATTTAATTGTACCACCATTAGCTATGATAATTTGAAAATTTGAAACTGGTTGAATAAAACAATTGACATCCTTGGTGACCCTATGATGAATAAAATTATGAGTGTTGTCTCTATCAATCAACACTACTACCGATCATTGTTTGATGTAGACTTTGATATTTAATGTCTATGGAGAAGAAATACCAGCAAGGGCATGGAGAGATATGACAGGTTCTTCCAGTTCCACAGAGGGTGCAACACCTTCTGAGAGGGGTGGAGTGGGCCCAATATCCTCTAGCTTGAGGGCCTCATCTGACATTTAGTCTTCTGACCCATCAATTTGGAACAATTTTTGTTCATGACATCTATGTCCTGGTGCATATTTTTCATCATAGTAATAACAAAGCGGTTTTTTCCTATGTTCTACCATTTCTACTGGAAACACCTTTTGAACCTTCAAGGTTTTAGTGGGAGCAGTGGGAGCCCCTAGACGAGGAAGGTTTAGGAATGAAGAATAGAGGGGTTTTTCATGAAGAATGGTCTCATATTCCAATTCTGATTTTCATGCCTGAAACCAAGTAATAGGATGATGCATGCAAATATAAGCACGAATTTCCTCCTTTAAGCCACTTATGAAACATTCCAGATAGAATTCATCAGATAAGCCCTCTATTATGATATCCAACTATTCAAATGTTTCTATGAAATCAACGACCAAAACTATTTCTTTCAACATGGTGAGGTGCTCCAAATAATGAGATTCCCTATCAAAATGTGCACAAATGGCTTTGATGAACATGTTCCAATTGGGATGTCCTGGATATAATTTTTTATGCCATTTCCACCATTACCAACATTCTTGGTCTAAGTACAGAACTCCTACATGGATTTTGGTCTCATCATCTCGAATATCATGGAGGGAGAAGTAGTGTTCCATTTGGGAGACCCACCCAACTAGGTAAAATACATCACATTTATGTATCTCCATTTTTGGCAGCTTATTCCAAGAGTTTGGAGAACCCCAAGGGGATTGAGAATTATGAGTATTCTCATAATGAGAGGAATGAGAGGCTTCAAAGTATTGATTACCATTTCCAAACACTCCAAGGTGTTGGGAAATAAATTTCAAGATTTTATTTATGTCATACATGTCTTGAAAGCATTGTTGGATTTGTTCAAGGTTCCCCAGGGTTTGTTTGATCACAAATACATATTCATATAGTTGGGTGACCTTAGTGTCCCACTCTTCCTCGGTGTGAGAGCGGGTGGCAAGGACCATTGTGAAGGCTTAAGGAGACTGCTACCACAGTGATCAGAACAAGATAATAAGTATGATGTGATATGTGCCAAATAAGGGTGTCGGGAAGGAGTTCAGGTCCACAGAAGGGATTAAAAATGATAGGTATCATTGTGATCAGGGATAAAAGAGGAAGCCGATGGGATAGGTCGCAAACAAGTGGCTAATGGGATTGGGTCTAAAAAAAGATGTAAAAATGATAGGTATCACGAAGATCAAGGAAGAAAGAGGAAGCCAATGGGATAGGTCTCAAACAAGGGTGTTTTTTTTTAACTCTCGTGGAGTTATACTTCAATCTGAATAATTCTGCAGTGTCAAAATTTCCAAATTATTAATAAGAAGAAAGATGTAGGAATTCTGTAACCATAATGTTGTTACTTTTATGTTCTGTGTCTTTCCAAAAGGTTATGTTTTGTTTCAGGGTACCTATAAACAATGGTTTTCCCTATGTCATAGCTCCCTTATATATGTGTGGGGTCGACAATAGTACTCGGTCCAATATCTTAGGGAAACAACTAATGAGGCTCAATCACATGCTTAGTCATACTACCCGATTATACAGATACTAGAGAGTATCTTCTCGTGTATTGTTCTTGATGACACTATAACAGTCAGGTGCTTGATCAATTGAGCTAGTAGGGTTCCAAAATTCCTAGGGAAAGTTCGTGCATAGGTGCTATCTGATGCACTACCACTCAAAGGGGTACCAACATGGGTTACAAGGGTGGAAAACATATGTGCACTTAAAAACCACGTGTATTTCCTACGTGTATGCTTCCCCAATAGTGGATGTGTGTGTTGAATGACAAATCTTTGTTGTTTATTGACGCCAGAACACATCGCTACCCTAGAAAAAACAATTTTCCCACACTTCCTACCCAGGAAATTTCTCTGATACCACTTGTGATATACCTGGAACAGTTAACAGAACAAACAAATATACTACGCAAGTAAGAAGAAAATCAAATATAGATCATAAATACAATATTGATATCACAAAAAGCTTAGTTCACTTGCCTCTTTGAGGGGGAAACCTCCAAATGAGAAGAGATATCTTACAATAATTCTCAACCACTTACAATGGAGAGATGAATTCTTTAAATATAGTTCACAACCAAAAATACCATGGGCCAATACCATAACTAATTTCTAGCATTCTACTAACCGACCTCCTAACTACTTGTGGTCCTGATAATAATGAGGATTGACCACTTATTACAATGACAACTAACTAATGACTAACTATGAGGGGTTAGGAATGGATCCTAACAAGGTGAGGAAAATATGTCTTTGTGCTCTTCTATTATCTTGTCCACTTGTTGTTGTTGTGTAGAGAGACCCTATGTAGAGGTTGTTAAAGTTTCAGTGAGCTATGGCTCATGTGTTCCTTTTAAATTTTTTGTTTCAACAATTACTTGAACCATAACTATTGCAACAACCAATATAACAAGAAGAATATCCATGCAAAAGTACACAGGAAGTATCCTGGGAAACCTTCTCAACAAGGGAAGAATACCCAGTCAATCCTTTGCTATATTCCTCAAGAGAAAGACTTCCCACACCATCACCAAAACTAGCACACAAGAGGGTGATGCAATTCTAATAATTTCAGACCACAAGTTCTAAAATCATGAGATGACACAAGGGTAAGTGTGTTTCCTCAATATGGGTTCACCTTTATTTATATAAGACTTTTCACATCAAATGGTGTCTATTGGCACAATAGGGAGGACCTCAATAACTCAAAATATAATAAATATTTTCCATATTAATTATCTTTTATATTAATTATTAAATCACATTAAGATGGGGACGACCTGTACCCTTTAAATTACAATTAGGGCTACAGATAGGTCTGACTCTTGAACAACATATCAAGATATAATATACACCCACTAGTTCTCATCCACTAGGGGCACATCCTTAGGGATGTCCATATCCATGGCTCACTGCATTACACAGAAGAACCAGTTCTTCACACGTTCACATGTGCTCATCCATGGGCACGTCCCCTCAACATATCTTCTTTCCCTTTGTCTCACACAAGAAAATCATCTGTAGTTCCTCGTCAACTATGTTTCTCAAAGGAGGCTAATACATCATATTCATTTCTTTTTTACATGACGATACACCTAACACTTTGGGATTTCACACGTTCACCTTGTGCTCAGTCATAGGCACTTATAACTCAACATATCTTCTTTCACACTGGATAATCATCTGGAGTTCTTATCAACTCTCCGAATGGAGGAGGTCATCTCTACATTCCTATCTCTATCTCAGACAGGAACCACGTACCCATCTTAGGGGATTTCTCTCAGGTTTGCAAGCTGAGAGAAAGAATCACATAGTTGTAATGATCCACACCTCACAGGATTGTAAGCTAGAGAATGTCTCACATAGTTGCATTCATCAACACTCCCTCTCAGCTAGGGAGGCATTCTTCATCATGCCAAGTCTCACACAGATGTACTTTGAATTTTTTCTTGGATGGAGTCATCAATACTCCCTCTCAACTAGGGAGGCAATCTTCACCAAGTTAGTCTAGTGAAGATGTATGTAATCTTCTCATGTGTAGGAAGGTACTGCATGTGTACGATTTTCCTCTGCACCATATCTTTGATATAAGAATATTTCATCTTATTTTGTTTCGATCCATCAGGAAACATTGGGTTCTCAAGGAGATTTACACAAGGCTCTTGGTTATCATCATAGGATCCATATCATGGTTAAGTAATTTTGTCAGAATCTTGTGAAGCCATATGGCTTCTCATATTCGATGCTATATACTTTGCTTCTATTGTACTCAAGGCCACAAAGTTTTGTTTCCTCCTGCTTCAGGAAATCATGGCAAACTTCACGGTAAGACAACAATCGGATGTGTTATTCCGGTCCACTGTAATTTCTGCTCAATATGAATTGGCATATCCTGTAAAATCAAGTTCATACTGGAGGCATATCTCAGGCCATATCCAACTGTGCCTCGTATATATCTCAATACATGTTTTTTTGTTGTCTAGTGAGTCTGTCTCAGTTGACTCATGAAATGACTAGGCACATTCACTGCATGGCATGAATCAATTCTGGTGTTAACCAGATACATCAGTGATCCAATCGTCTGTGTATCAGTCTCATCTGAATCATCATCAATCTTCCTCTTTAAATCCATCACGATAGATTTTTCATTCTGTCATACTGAAATTCTTTGATATTTTCACTGTATATTTTCCTTGACTCGGGGAAATATCATTGGTTCTTTGTCATACTTCTTGTCCCAAGAAGTAGTGCATCATACTCAGATTCTTCATCTCAAATTCATAAGTCAAGGATTACTTATATCCAACAACAATGCTTTTTGAATAAGTCATCAGGATCAGGCTCTCATCACCAAAACTTTAATGATATAGGTTTGGATCAACAACACTCTTGCTGAAATCCAAACTCATCAATAATCTATCTATCTGATATAGTTTCCAACTCATGGATAGTAGTACAAATGGAAGTGTATCGAGTTCACTAGATCAATTGGATCATTTTTTTTCTCCCTCTGAACTACTGAAGGAGGAGAAGGTATTGTCTCATTGTCAATCTCCATCTGAGATTCTCTGGATTTTGAAAGACTATCACTTCTTCAAGGACAATGTATCTGCTTGTCTCAATCTGTCTTTGACTAAGGATGTCGATCTGGAATGTTTTTGAAGATTCAATGTATCCTTTCTTTCTAAAGAATCTATCTTGGATTTCTTTTCTTTGGGTACATGAAAAACACTAGGCACTCAAATAACTTGAAGTGTTCAATCTTAGACTTTATTCCGGTGAAGACTTCTTCGAGAGTTATGTTTTTCAAAGTCTGGTGAAGACTCTTGTGCTGCACATATACTGTGTCATGCATGCTCCTACTCATGGAATCATAGAAAGATTCCGATCATGCATTATTGCATTGGTTGTCTTAATTATGGTTCTATTCTTCCTCTTTCTCAAATAGTTTTGACTCCCTCTGAAGGATAAGCATCTTCTTTTGTTCTTAACCTATCTGGAACAAGAAAGCAAGAGGAACCAAAGAAAGAATATCTCCTAAAGGATAATAATGGGTACATATCTAGAATAAAAATAATTTAAGGATTTTTGTCCCATCTACAACACCTAATAGTAATGTAGCAAGATAATCAAACAATCAAACCTGAGGTTTTTACTTCCAGTGTGTTGTTATTCTGAATGCACTGAGACTTCTCTGGGTCCATGATTTGCACTAGGGGTTCCTTCCTATTGCAAATACTTTTATGACAATGATGCAAATAATATATATATATATATATATAAGTGCATACCTGAGGGTGTACACCGAAGGAAGTTCTTCTTGTTTTGTCAAAGTCATGATGGCCAATAACGTTTTCTTCTTGTCTGCCTTGTAGCCACCAATACTACACAAGTTTCTGATGAAGTCTGCATCAACCTTTACTACTGCATCAACCTCTAGTAAAGAGATGATGGCACAAATGGAATTTTCCCATAATGCGGGCTGTCGAGATTTTTTTAAGTGCAACAATGAGCTACCTTTCTCCAACCTAATTTTGTTTGCATAGAATCAATGCATTTTAGGGTACCCAACTTTTTCAACAAGGCTTGTTCAGAAGGATTCATACATTCATCCCAGTAATAAGATTTCCTCTTCATTTTCTTAATAGCAACTATTTCATTGGTCTTCCTACTAATAGCCTTCCAAACACTTCCATAGGTGTTGTTCCCAATTGTTTAATGATATTATATTGCTCCATGTGCTTAGAAAACGGTAGATGGAAGTAATGGACTTTAGAAACAAAACCTTGGATATTTCTTATGCTATTGAAAGTTATGCGTGTCACAAACAGACATATGTCATTCTCTAGATTTTTCGTTCTTGGAATGTGCACCCACCTGTCAAGTCTACTTTCCCATCCATGCTTCACAATACTATTTAACTCATTTTTATATAGCTCGGATCAACGCCTTTCCCCGCTGTCTTTTACTTTACTCTTCTCTCATAATGGACCAGGTTGTGTGATCCTATAAGGTAGAAAATTTGTCCTCAACCATGTCTGGATGCATATCAACATGCACGAAGAAGAAGGTTCAAACTTGAATTCAAACCCCACTAAAAAATGATATAAATTGCCGAAATTGAATTCCCTTGATTTCACATTTTGTTGTACTGAGGTACTAGTGTTAATAATTCATGTTTAGATTTTGGATAATAATGTAAATTATCTCTATAGTAATCACATCCACAACAGACAGATTTCATACTTCCCACATTTTCCCAGAAGATAGAATTTTCTTTTCCTTCAAAATCTGGTTTGAAATTTGTTGTTAAGTCTGTTGTTTGGTACTCTTCTATATGTGGCCGTTCTGGACGGTTTAAGTCTATTTTTTGGTCTGCGGCAACCATAAATAAGTCTCCACCTTAAAAAATTTCCATAGAAGAGAGGTTTGGCCTCAAGTTCTAGCTGATTTAGGGATCCTTCTGGGCTGCCATAGTTTTAGAGTTTGAGTTTGTTGTAGGTCTCTTTGGTGGCAGCCTAGAGGGCTTCTCTTATGTTGTGTTTTCCTTTAAGAGAAAGCCTACATCCAGATGAGAGTTTAGGTATAGGTCTGGCCCTATACTTTAAAAGACTACCTGGAATACAAAAGACTGTAAAATGCAAAGCACACAAGCTACCTAGAATGGTGGAATCTTATCTCTGAAGAGAGATGTGCCGGCTACACTCATTCATAAGAATTTGAATACAATGAGGCTCCAAAGACTTTTTAACATAAAGAATAAATGAGAAAAACATCAACATCCAAAACCCTAACACTGAAATATTAAACACCAAAAGGTTTGTGGGCCCCAATGGGGGTAGTTGATACTTCAACTTCTCGAGGGCACACATTTTGCATGCGATATTCGTTTGGGGCGCTCGGTACCCCGTTAGAAAGGACTAGCTGAGGAGTACACATTTTGAATAACCCAATACATCCTAATAAGGATCTATTGAGTGCTTCCAAGTCAAAAAAACATCATTTAGGGCCTCAAAACAACCTCAGAAGTTTGGGACCCGAAAAACTGTAGAAAATCTGCCAAGATGGAAAATGTAATTTGAGCTAGTGGAATAGGCGGTGGCCACCAATGTGCATGTGGATCAAATTATATATTATTAATTTCAATATAAATTTATGATTATTTGTATTTTTTATTGAAAATATGATAATAATGATGTCTTGTTTTTCTTTAAAATTAATATATAATATTATAATATTGATAGAAAAAATATTAAATATTTTTCAAAATGTCAATTTTAATATGTAAATATAATAAAAATAAACGTGTCAAGATCATTATAATTTTTCTAATTTAAAATCTTTTAAAAAAAAATTGAATTATAAAATTAAATTAAATTATATCATAGTATTAAAGATGGGTTCTAGAGTAAGACCTAAAATTGTTTTTGATTGGTTAAGAGCTAGTATTCCTCAGACATAAGGAAACAAGTTAATGGTCCGAGACCTAAAAGCATATTGCAAGAGTGGAAGTCCCCCCTTACGGACCACCAACGAGTTATTTTAGGTGGCATGGTTTTACTTGAATAATGATTATGAGTGTTGGTTTTCCTCACTGCTAGTTGACAACTAAGTTATGATAGGTTTTTCCACCTTCAAGGAAAAAAAACCTCTAGATAAGAGGTTAAACTGCAATGGAGTAGAATCTAGTTTTATTTAGAAGAGAAAGGTTAGATGTTGTTTAAAACTATATGACCCCATTGTTGTAGACTCAACTACTCGCAAATACTATTTACATTGAAACCATCTTTTTTAATCATGAAGTAACACCTAAAATTGCTTTAGATTGACTAAGATCTTGTGTTCCTCATATGTAAGCAAATATGTTAACAACGCAAGACCCAAAGGCAATTTGTAATGTCCCCAGGGATGAGCCCTGTTGTCAATCATGTATATGAAGTATAAATCTTTCATTATGAATTGTAATTATGTTTTATAGGATGGTGAGCCAAGTTTATATAAGCTAGTGGGCTTATGTGTTATTAGGCCAGAGAGACTAAGTGTTAAGGCCGAGAGACTGCTTTTGTATATGTAATCATGCAAAACATTAACAAAAAATATAAACATTGTTGCGTGCAGACCGACCACGATGAATGAGTGATGGTGGACTAAGCTTCCACATAGTAGGTAAGGGATTGGGGGCTGGAAGGCTGGAAAGAGAGGCTAAGTGTTGAGCCTAGGGGATTAAGTTCTTGGGAATAATATTTTAATATTATTCCAAAAGCCATGTGAAATATATGTTTTGTCTGAAGTTCCTAGATAGGAACGCATGTTGATGGAGTGCATGCAACATCATAGGTGACATGTGTCGACCTAGGCACATGCAGTTAAAAAACTGCAGAAGTCATTCATGGGGGGGTCGATCATTCTTTCATCCTCTGCCTGAGTTCACCGTGATGCCTGTCTGAACTCGTTTTGCCTCTACGTCTGCATTTTCTTACCCATGCACCGTGAAGGAAACCCTCATGAGAAAATTGTTTTCTCTTGCATTTTTCCATTCTCCACCTGAGTCGCTTTGTCATTCCTCATCCTTCGTGAATTTTGTTCAGCTCTGCGATCAATCTTTGTGTTGATTGCTTGTCACGCACCCTAAAACTAATGGTAAACTCACGGACTGAGCTGTGTCTCCTATGAATTCCGAGCACCCTGTAAATGTCTGAACCGTGTCGTGTCTTAGTGTGGACTGTTGTCATTTTTGGATGTCCATACCCAAATTCCTATTGCTGCTGTCACTGTGAGTTAACCAAATTTTTATTGCTATTGTGGTTATCCTCACCATGTGGGAATTGAGTCAGAAGAGGCTGAGGAACCAGATTTTAAGTCCCTTAGTTGAAGAGGCATTTTGTTAGGCCTATGAGAAGCTATTTCTAGGTGAAGGAGTCTACTGGGAAGTGGTATTCTTCCAGAGAGAGTCCAGCACTAGCTACAAAGCTCTAAGATTTCCTGATCCAACCTATTGTTGAGACCCAGAGAGGGCGGTGAAGCACTGATGGACTATGCTTGTGAAGGTGTATACTCCCGGGCGAAACATGCATGTGGGGAATGAGTGTCCATGAGTAGTGGGCATAAGAAGGCATCCTGGGAAGAATCCTTCTGGTTATTCTATGTAGTTTTCCCTATAACCTCAGCCTAGACTAGGATTCCTTGCCTTGGGTGGAGCTTAGTCCCAGCTCGGGGGTGACCCACTACTGAACATGATGAGTAGCATGGTCTAAGGCTAGGAGGTTCATGGAAGGCCTGCACATGGTTGGTGGAATTACCATGGTTTCAAAGACAAGTATCAACTTATGTTTAATATTATGTTTTGCATGCCTGTGATGCTTATATGTATCATGTATTCTGTTGTGCATATGAATTATTGTTAATGCCAGGGATTATTTATGTTAGCAATAATCTTGTGATTACTCTGAGTTAAATGTGTTTAATATGACTTAAATGCATGTTATTAATTAAGTATGAGAATGATCTTGTTCCGCACAGTAGCGTTTTTCCGGCCAGTGGGATGATGACCGAGGGACGTTACAGTATGGTATCAGAGCCTAGTTTCAATGCTGAGCCTGGATGGGCCAGATAAGTCATCTTTGGACCGAGGTTTTGAGAATAAATTGTGTCTGGAGGACTAATTTCAGACCTCAAAATGTTTCTGAGTGTCAATGGACTACTTGACCGTGTTACAAAGCTCAGGAGGTGTAGCGGTATTATAAAACTTCAGCTGATGTGGTATATGGCCACAGGGAGAGAGAGAAATCCACACTAGAAGTGTTGGATCAAGTAGATTAAGGTTCAAAAGGAGGGTACCAAGTCATTGGCCAGAAGTCCTTGAGAAGCAGAGTTGGGTGGTCAGAATTCTCTGTGGAAAACTCGCGAAATCGCGAGGGCCGTAAGATGGCCAGAAGTTGCAAGGTGGTTAGTGTATGGAGAAACTCGCCACCCTATGATCCAGAATAAACGTGGGTCATTGATCGTGGTTGGTTTGAGCCCTTGGATACGATCCCCACTATGATTGGTCTAGATTTGGAGGGGCTATCTCATCTGCCTTTCCTCACGTGACCTTGTGTTTATCCCCTGTATTAGAGGGGGGTCCCCGCTAAATTTTATGAGAAATGGACTTCAACACTCCTTAAATAAGACTCTTAAGGTTGTTTATCATACTTGGAGAGTTTCCCGTAATGTCCCCCACCTCTTAGAGAGGTGATGAGGAGACTCAGTGGCCTGGGCACCCCCACTAGGTCATAGTCTCACACTGAAGGGGGGAAACTCAAGAAGTTAAAAGTTATATTT
>JZKD02S0795586.1:104330-119894 GCA_000966675.3 Picea glauca
CCTTGTTCCGCAGCTTGGTCTCGGGGATGAAAGACTCCTCCACACCATTCTAGTCTCAGCCCATCTCCATCTAGCGCTTCAGAAGGTAGCAAGTCATACTGTTCTTGTGTTTCCATCAAGGGCGTACAATCATTTGGAGGGAGGTTCAATCCAGCTTATCCTGAGGGCCTGGGGCCATTCTGACAGTTGGGTTTTGTTTGCAGGGGTAGGACCTTCAGTTTGAGGGGTTTTCTAGAGGGTTATCATCATTCTACATTTGTCTGCAGATTGGGACGTCTTGGAGCCATAGGGGACATCCTGTAATTCAATAAAAATGAGATCTAGGGAGATCTGCTTGAGATCTGGGTCCGAAACTTCTCCCACAAGATTCTCATAGCCCGATCTATATTCTTGGAGAGTTTCAGAGAATTTGGAGGCCTCCTTCATTAGGGCTGAACCAACTAGGGTTTCATTCATCCAGTGGGGCACCCCATTCAGTGGGAAATTCAAATCTACGAGGTTTGAGAGTGGATTTGGGAATTTGGCCATCTGGGTTGTCCTTATAGTTGCCTGATCTATCATTTGACATATTTCTTGGGATGATTGGACACTTTTGGTAGCAGGGCAGAATTATTGAGGGCTTCAACATTCTAGCAGGACGTGGCACTTTCCATCTTGGAGGTTGAGCGTTAGTACGGCTCAGATCTGCTTGATTCAGTATTCATTGTATATCCATCCTTTGAAGGTTTATTTTGTATTGTCGGGAACATTTTGTAGCAGCTCATATCTATTGCTTGTACGACCATCTGAGGTTTATTCCAGATCAGCCATCTATTTTATTGATCTTACATTACTCATAATAAAAAGGTCAGACCCTTGCTTGTGCTTCTACATCTTGAATATATTGTGATCTCCATGTGTTGATGAATCTTGTATGCACTTAATAACTCAATAAATTAGTAGTAGTTAGCGATTCCAAGAAAGAATTTGGCTTGGGATCATTACATTTCCTCTCTACACCTAATCGAAGGCCCTAAAGCCTAGTCTAATGGGTGTACCCTACAAAAACAAATGTCTAATTGATTTTAAATTAAGCATTCATTTTAGTGGTTTGATTACTCAGGGGTGTGGTAGTGAAACTGATGTTGTTTCAGAATCTTGCAAAAATGAAACTTATTAGAACACTGGAAAATAAAACTTTACACTAATCCTTCAAATGAAAAATAATTTCAAGAAAGAAAATGCGTGAACAATCCTTCAAACCTAAAGATGCAATCTTTTCTCCTTTCCATGAAAAATGCACAATGCAACTTTCGAGTGAAACAAAAGAGTAGATGAAAGGATTTTGTTTCTTATTTTTCTTTTGAAATGATTTAAAGATGAGAAGAAAACACAACATTATGTTAATTTATTTTTCTTTTTCAAATAGCAATGCAAAGAAAGAAAGAGAGCTAACTAGCATAAAAACTAGGTTTTTTTCTTTTTTTCCTTTCAATCAAAGAAAAACTAACAAAATATGCTAAAATAAACTGTAGAATACATGATTCATGGCCCCTCCCAACCATAAGGGGAACTTTTTTTTTAAAATGCAACTCATTTTTCTTAAAAATTCAAGATAAAAATAAGCCAAGAATTCTTGGAAACACAGAGAGACAAGAGGATTTCTTTGCAGTTTCATAGACAATATGAGCCTTGAATATAGCCAAACCAGAGTCAACAAAGGCCCCTGGAACTTAAGAAAACCTGAGAATGCAAAGGTTTCCTGAAAGAAAAGAAAATCCTTTCAAAAAAAATGTTCAAGATGAAAGGTACGTGTATTGTGCACAGTCAACCTGCGTATGTACGCGAGTTGTGTATTATACATAATACGTATGTATGCGGGATGGGTAGAGAGCAGGGTGCGTACACCACTGAAAATTCTTAAAAAGAGAAATATTTAGATAGAGAACTTAGATCATGGAGGTTGGAAAGCACCTAGAAGGTGACCAGAGACCCAAAAAGACTCAGAAAACACAACAAAAACAAGAATTCAAACCAAACAAATATCTCCCAAAAAAGACCCTAGAGAGACTCCCCAATGGAGTTTCCAATTCTTCTGTGGGGAAAATCCCCCTAATCTAGGTCTAGTGACTAGGTATATCCTTAACACCCTAAAAGACATAAAATCATATATTCTACCCCAAACCAAACACAAACTTATGATAAGTAAGGGAAGGGAAGGAAGATAGAAATGTGTACCTTAATTCCTTACGGATGATGTCGATCCCTTTCGGTTGTTTTTTGTTCCACGATTGTAGACCTCCTCCCAAAGCTAGCATAAAACAATGTTACAAAACAAACTATGAAAACATATGCTTAATTACCAAGATTATCTAAAGAGTTAGTTATTCATTGAAATATTCATAAGCACAAACACATAAACATAAAGATTTGGAACAAGAACGTTTCTCTTTTATTAATAACAAAATCAAAGGTTAAAACTTAAACTTTGCTAGCACCATTCCACGAAACTCGCCTGGGTTCCTCTACTTTGTCTCCAAGTGAACTATTCCCAATACTATATTCACCACCAACATGCCAATATAAGGGGAAAAGGATGGATGGTATAAGGAAGATGGATGGAAGGGAATGTTGAGGATAAAACTCAGAGAAAAATGCAGAAAGCTTGGGAAACAAGGGAGAAAATTTGGTAGAGTTCTCTTGCCTCTAGTTTGATATATACAAATGACCCCCCCTAGGGGCCTTTTTATATGAGAAAAATATGGTTAATGTGTTTCCAAAAGGGCTACAGGAGGTAAGATGGTTGCAAAACCTAAGATAGCCTGTAAACTTCACCGGAAAGTGCATATTTAATATTTTTTTGTCACTTTTTAGAGTACACATGTGCTTTTAGTAGTGCAACTAGCGTATGTATGTGAGCTTTCAGGTATGCAACTAGCATATGTATGTGCTCTCCATATGCAACAAGGTGCATATTCCATACAAAAAGGTTTTTTTATATAACAACTCCATAAAAATGGGTTGGTAGATGTATGAATGAGTAGGCCAAAATCAAGGATGCATAGAAGTGGAAATTTGAGTTATAACACTTTCTTATAGATGATCTCATAATCATAGCCCAACATTTCGGTCAGCCACCTTTTTTTTTCTGGGGATGAAAATCGATACTCAATGAAATACTTGAGACTATGGTTATCGATTTTGATATGTAAACGAGGCCCCAATGGAGATGGTCACTATGTGTGCACAACATGGAGAATGGCCATCATTTCCTTTTCATATGTAGATTTTCCCAAATTGCGACCACTCAAATCCTGGCTAGTGAAAGTAAGAGTTCAACCTTCTTGAGTGAGAACTACACCAATGCCAGTTTCAGATGCATATGATTCAACCACAAAAGTTTTGTTGAAATCAAAGATTGCTAAGATGAGAGTAGTACACGTGGCCCGCTTCAAGTATAGGAATGCTTGCTCGGCTACAAGGATGCACTGGAATACATTCTTCTTAAGAAGGTTTGTCAATGGTCGAGAATTTTTATCATAATGGTGGAAAAATTTCCTATAATATCCTGTGAGGCCAAGGAAACCCCGAAGGATTTTCAATGTATTAGAATGTGGCCATTCTTGCATAATTGAATTTTGTTGGGGTCCACGCATACTCTTTCATGGCCGACAATGTGTTCCGAGTATTTGACCTCACTTTCCCCAAAAGAACACTTGGAATTTTTGACAAACAACTAATGGTCCTATAATAATTAGAGTAGTTTTTACACATGTTGAAGATGGAGATCCCAAGTGCGACTATAAATAAGGATGTCATCAAAGAAAACTAGAACAAACTTTTGAAGATAGGGCTTCAAGATTTTATTCATGAGATTCTGGAAGGTAGATGGATCATTTCAAAGCCCAAAAGGAATTACCAAGAACTCATAATGGCCTTCATCAGTTCTAAAATAAACATTCAGAATATCTACTTTCTTCATCCTAATCTGGTGATAATTGGAGTGAAGATCCAATTTGGTGAAGAAACAGTCACCCCAGAGCTTATCCAACATATCATCAATGACATAAATGGGAAACTTATCCTTAATGGTCAATTTATTAAGGAATAAAAAATCTGGACACATACGCCAAGAACCTTATGTATTTAGGACCATTACAAGAGGGGAGGATGGGATGGTACTTGGGAGAATTAGCTCGGCTTCCAATAATTCCTGCACTATTTTTTCTATTTCATTTATTTAGCAAAGGGGTACCTATGTGGGCGTACATTCGGGGGATGATTGCCCGAGAAGAGAGGAATGTTGTGATTATGCTCACCCTAGGATGGGGGTAAGTTTGTGGGTGTCTCAAAGAATCGATGTTTCTTTTCCATGACGATTTGTTGGTCAGGATGGATTTTTGGGGATGATGGATCTTGTACCTGGATGAAATTAAATTGGGAAAATCACCCCATGATGAGCTTTCTTCAAGAGTTTTTCCATTCTGTGAGATATGATAATTTATGGGGACCCAACAGTCAAGCCATGGAGGGTATATGTGTGAGACTCTTGAGTAAAGCTCATATATAACTCCTTATAATCCATGGTAATCGATCCAAAAGTGCGCAACCATTCAACACCCAAGACAATATCAAAACCATCCATGGAAATGGAAAACATGTGAGATTTCACGGTATAATATCCCATTTGGAGCTTGACATTCTCACAACAACCCGCACATTTAATTGTACAACCATTAGCTATGAGAATTTGAAAATTTGAAACTGGTTGAATAAAACAATTGACATCGTTGGCGACCCTATGATGAATAAAATTATGAGTGTTGTCTCTATCAATCAACACTACTACAGATCATTGTTTGATGTAGCCTTTGATATTTAATGTGTATGGAGAAGAAATACCAGCAAGGGCATGGAGAGAGATGATAGGTCTTCTGGTTCCACAGAGGGTGCAACAACTTCTAAAAGGGGTGGAGTGGGCTCAATATGCTCTAGCTTGAGGGCCTCATCTGACATTTAGTCTTTTCACCCATCAATTTGGAACAAATTTTGTTCACGACATCTATGTCCTGGTGCATATTTTTCATCATAGTAATAACAAAGCGCTTTTTTCCTACGTTCTGCCATTTCTACTGGAAACACCTTTTGAACCTTCAAGGTTTGAGTGGGAGCAGTGGGAGCCCCTAGACGAGGACGGTTTAGGAATGAAGAACGAAGGGGTTTTGCATGAATAATGGTCTCATCTTCCAATGCTGATTTTCACGTCTGCAACCAAGTAATAGGAAGATGCATGCAAATATAAGCATGAATTTCCTCCTTTAAGCCACTTATGAAACATTCCAGATAGAATTCATCAGATAAGCCCTCTGTTCTAATATCCAACTATTGAAATGTTTCTATGAAATCAACGACCAAACCTGTTTGTTTCAACTTGGTGAGGCGCCCCAAATAATGAGATTCCCTATCAAAATGTGCACAAATGGCTTTGATGAACATGTTCCAATTGGGTTGTCCTGGATATAATTTTTTATGCCATTTCCACCATTGCCAACATTCTTGGACTAAGTACAAAACTCCTACATGGATTTTGGTCTCATCATCTCGAATATCATGGAGGGTGAAGTAGTGTTCCATTTGGGAGACCCACCCAACTAGGTAAAATACATCAAATTTATGCATCTCCACTTTTGGCAGCTTATTCCAAGAGTTTGCAGAACCCCAAGGGGAGTGACAATTATGAGTATTCTCATAATGAGAGGAATGAGAGGCTTCAAAGTATTGATTACCATTTCCAAACAATCCAAGGTGTTGGGAAATAAATTTCAAGATTTTATTTATGTCATACATGTCTTGAAAGCATTGTTGTATTTGTTCAAGGTCCCCTAGGGTTTGTTTAATCACAAATACATATTCATATAGTTGGGTGACCTTAGTGTCCCACTCTTCCCCAGTGTGAGAGCAGGTGGCAAGGACCTTTATGAAGGTTTAAGGAGACTGCTACCACAATGATCAGAACGAGATAAAAAGTATGATGGGATAGGTGCCAAATAAGGGTGTCGGGAAGGAGTTCAGGTCCACAGAAGGGATTAAAAATGATAGGTATCATTGCGATCAGGGATAAAAGAGGAAACCAATGGGATAGGTCGCAAAAAAGGGGCTAATGGGATCGGGTCCAAAAAAAGGTGTAAAAATGATAGGTATCACGAAGATCAAGGAAGAAAGAGGAAGCCAATGGGATAGGTATCAAACAAGGGTGTTTTTTTTTAACTCCCGTGGAGTTATACTTCAACCTGAATAATTTTGTAGTGTCAAAATTTCCAAATTATTAATATGAATAAAGATGTAGGAATTCCGTAACCATAATGTTGTTATTTTTCTGTTTTGTGTCTTTCCCAAAGGTTATGGTTTGTTTCAGGGTACCTACAGACAATAGTTTTCCCTATGCCATAGCTCCTGGATATATGTGTGGGGTCGACAATAGTACTCGGTCCAATATCTTAGGGAAACAACTAATGAGGCTCAATCATACCCTTAGTCGTACTACCCAATTACCCAGATACTAGAGAGTATCTTCTCGAGTGTTGTTCTCGATGACACTATAACAGTCAGGTGCTCGATCAGTTGAGCTAGGAGGGTTCCAAAATTTCTAGGGAAAGTTCGTGCATAGGTGCTATCTGATGCACTACCACTTAAAGGGGTACCAACATGGGTTACAAGGGTGGAAAACATATGTGCACTTAAAAACCACTTGTATTTCCTGCGTGTATGCTTTCCCAATAGTGGATGTGTGTGTTGAATGACAAATCTCTATTGTTTATTGATGCCAGAACATGTCGCTACCCTGGAAAAAACAATTTACCCACACTTCCTACCCAGGA
This sequence comes from Picea glauca, assembly GCA_000966675.3. Lineage (NCBI taxonomy): Eukaryota > Viridiplantae > Streptophyta > Pinopsida > Pinales > Pinaceae > Picea > Picea glauca. Next base: position 111,188 of record JZKD02S0795586.1, read on the forward strand.
AAGTTCTCTGATACCACTTGTGATATACTTGGAACAGTTAACATAACAAACAAATATACTACGCAAGTAACAAGAAAATCAAATATAGATCATAAATACAATATTGATATCACAAAAAGCTTAGTTCACTTGCCTCTTTGAGGGGGAAACCTCCAAATGAGAAGAGATCTCTTACAATAATTCTCAACCACTTACAATGGAGAGATGAATTCTTTAAATATAGTTCACAACCAAAAATACCATGGGCCAATACCATAACTAATTTCTAGCATTCTACTAACCGACCTCATAACTACTTGTGGTCCTGATAATAATGAGGATTGACCACTTATTACAATGACAACTAACTAATGACTAACTATGAGGGGTTAGGAACGGATCCTAACAAGGTGAGGAAAATATGTTTTTGTGCTCTTCTATTATCTTTTCCACTTGTTGTTGTTGTGTAGAGAGACCCTGTGTAGAGGTTGTTAAAGTTTCAGTGAGCTATGGCTCATGTGTTCCTTTTAAATTTTTTGTTTCAACAATTACTTGAACCATAACTACTGCAACAACCAAGATCACAAGAAGAAGATCCATGCACAAGTACACAAGATGTATCCTAGGAAACCTTCTCAACAAGGGAAGAAAACCCAGTCAATCCTTTTCTATATTCCTCAAGAGAAAGACCTCCCACACCATCACCAAAACTAGCACACAAGAGAGTGATGCAATTCTAATAATTTCAGACCACAACTTCTAAAATCATGAGATGACAGAAGGGAAAGTGTGTTTCCTCGATATGGATTCACCTTTATTTATATAAGACTTTTCACATCAAATGATGTGTCTATTGGCACAATAGGGCGGACCTCAATAGCTCAAAATATAATTAATATTTTCCATATTAATTATCTTTTATATTAATTATTAAATCACAATAAGGTGGGGACGACCTATACCCTTTACATTACAATTAGGGCTACAGACAGGTCTGACTCTTGAATAATATATCAAGGTATATTATACACCCACTAGTTCTCATCCACTAGGGGCACATCCATAGGGATGTCCATATCCCTGGCTCACTGCATTACATAGATGAACCCGTTCTTCACACATTCACATGTGCTCATCCATGGGCACATCCCCTCAACATATCTTCTTTCCCTCTGTCTCACACAAGAGAATCATCTGTAGTTCCTCGTCAACTATCTTGCTCAGAGGAGGCTAATACATCATATTCATTTCTTTTTCACATGACAATGCACCTAGCACTTTGGGATTTCACACGTTCACTTTGTGCTCAATCACAGGCACTTCTAACTCAACAAATCTTCTTTCCCACTAGATAATCATCCATAGTTATTATCAACTCTCTAAATGGATGAGGTCATCTCTACATTCCTAGCTCTGTCTTAGGCAGGAACCACGTACCCTTCTTAGGGGCTTTCTCTCAGGTTTGTAAGCTGAGAAAAAGACTCACATAGATGCAATGATCCACACCTCATAGGTTTGTAAGCTAGAGAATGTCTCACATAGTTGCATTCATCAACACTCCCTCTTAGCTAGGGAGGCATTCTTCATCATGCCAAGACTCACACAGATGTACTCTGAATTTTTTCTTGGATGGAGTCATCAATACTCCCTCTCAATTAGGGAGGCATTCTTCACCAAGTTAGTCTAGTGAAGATGTATGTAATCTTCTCATGTGTAGGAAGGTACTGCATGTGTACGATTTTCCTCTGCACCATATCCTTGATATAAGAATATTTCATCTTATCGTGTTTCAATCCATCAGGAAACACTGTGTTCTCAAGGAGATTTACACAAGGCTCTTGGTTATCATCATAGGATCCATCTCATGGTTAAGTAAATTTGTCAGAATCTTGTGAAGCCATATCGCTTCTCATATTCGATGCTCTATACTCTGCTTCTGTGGTACTCAAGGCCACAAAGTTTTGTTTCCTCCTGCTTTAGGAAATCATGGCAAACTTCATGGTAAGACAACAATCGGATGTGTTCTTTTGGTCCACTATACTTTCTGCTCAATCTGAATTGTCATATCCTGTAAACTCAAGTTCATACTGGAGGCATATCTCAGGCCATATCCAATTGTGCCTCATTTATATCTCAATACATGTTTTTTTGTTGTCTAGTGAGTCTGTCTCGGTTGACTCATGAAATGAATAGGCACATTCACTATGTTGGCCAAGGAAGTCAATTCTGGATTGCTTGCAGGAGCAGAGCCCGACCCCCATCATTTTTATGTCACGGTTGTTTGTAGATGGGTGATCGAATGGAGGGAAACTCAAAACAATAGTGTTCCAACTCTGAACCCAGGCCAGGTATGCATGAGCAAGTGAGGTCTTGCGTAAATTTCAGACAGTGAGTTGTAGTAAAGGGTGAACAGGCGGAAGACTTATACAAGAGAAAAGCGGAGGTCTGTTATAAGCAGCAGGTTTCTAACAGACTGTAGAAGAAGGCATTTAAACACAAGATTGGCTTACATTCAAATGAAAAGCTAGAGGACACAATTATGTAATAATAAATCCTTTATCATAATATAATTGCAATAATTCGGACGAGTCAGTCGTTCATGAACCCCCTTAGCATGAGATGAAAATTAGACGGAGTAAGAAGAACTGTCTGTCATAAAACAAGAAATCCCATATACAAATGCATAAGCTGAAAGCTAGAATAGAAACTAAAACATTACAGTAGGGAGATCTTCTCAACCATCGATGGATTACAAAATACAAAGACTGAGTCTATATACTTAGCGAAATTCGCCTAACAGAGGCGTGCTCGTCGCCCAAGGTTCTGTGTCCCTTCAGTCAAATTTTAGACAGATTTTCTTTGTCAGACGCGACCTTGACTGCGCGTGGCTACTGCCTGCTTATTTTGTAGAACTTGCTATCTGCCTGCTTATGAGGATTTCCTCTCTCTTAGTAGGAAGACTAGCTCTAGATGTTGAGCCATGATATAGTACACCATAGCAGCAGTCTTTGTGGGTCTGATCTCAACATGCAGGCTATGATAAGCACTAAAAACTATTCTGTTGAAAATAACCAAGGCTTCATCTTCCCCTCTCCTCATGGCATTAAACTCAGACCAATATTGATCAAGGGACTTGTTCTCACCCCAACCTTTTAAAAAATCATGGTATAGTTTGGTCCAGGAACCAATAGAACCGGTCTCCAGACATCTAAACCACGCTGCAACATCTCCCGACAGGGAACGTGAGAACATCCTCATGACAAAATCCTCGTGAATGATCTCAAACTGATCAATAAGGGTCTCAAAGGCCTCCATATGATTCTCAGCTGTAACATGACCTTCCCTAGAAAATCGAGGAAGATACTCAAAGAAATCATGAGGATAAGGGTTAAGGCGATATGGCAGCCACATAGGTTTAAACAACCTATTTCTGATTTTGACTTGAAAAGTAGTGAGTTGATCACGGGATTCAACAAGAGGCTAGGAGGGCTCAGTAGGAAAAACAGGGGGTAACAAGGCCTGAGAAGACTATGAATTATCCTCAACCTCCTCAGGACTACAAGGGCATTCGACTCGAAGAGGAGGTGTGATACAGATCTCATCTTTAAGGATAGGCAGAGGTGAAGGCACACGATCAATATTTGCAACACAAGAAGAGGGTATTCTTTCTTCTTCCAAGGCTGAGTGGATAAGGGGAGGCTCAAGAACATAAGAATGCACAAAGCAGAGGAAAAAATTCTCTATAAATGAAGGGAAAGAGAAGAATGAGCTGATAAATAAATACAGAACTTCATGCAGTAAGCTCATAAACTGATACCTAGTCTTTCCCTTCGACATGGACTTCCTTCTGTCAACAGAATCCCCTCCGGTGGAGTCTTTAAATGTGGAGTCACCAGGTGAATGCTATTTATAACGAGTGTGTCCAGTCTTCGTTCACCATCAAAGACTGGAACTGAGCTTTGTGTCTCCTAAGTGCTACCAGGTGTAGCCAGAGGCACTGCAACAGAGGAATTACCAAGTGTAATGACCTCAGAGGAGTCGCCAAGTGCAAGTGCAATCTTCAAAGGTTCTGATATCTGATGCACCCTCAGAATCAGAAGCTTGTTGTCATTCTACCCAGGGAAAATCTTCAATTTCGTCCCCGGCAACGGTGCCAGAAATGTTGGCGACGGAAGTCACTCCTGGATTGCTTGCAGGAGCAGAGCCCGATGCCCATCAGTTTTATGTCACGGTTGTTTGTATATGGGTGATTGAATGGAGGGAAACTCAAAACAATAGCGTTCCAACTCTGAACCCAGGCCAGGTATGCATGAGCAAGTGAGGTCTTGCGTAAATTTCAGACAGTGAGTTGTAGTAAAGGGTGAATAGGAAGAAGACTTATACAAGAGAAAAGTGGAGGTCTGTTATAAGCAGCAGGTTTCTAACAGACTGTAGAAGAAGGCATTTAAACACAAGATCGACTTACATTCAAACGCAAAGCCAGAGGACACAATTATGTAATAATAAATCCTTTATCATAACATAACTGCAATAATTCGCACGAGTCAATCGTTCATGAACCCCCTTAGCATGAGATAAAAATTAGACGGAGTAAGAAGAACTGTCTGTCATAAAACAAGAAATCTCATATACAGATGCATAAGCTGAAAGCTAGAATAGCAGCTAAAAAATTACAGTAGGGAGCTCTGCTCAACCATCGATGGATTACAAAATACAAAGATTGAGTCTATATACTCAGCAAAATTCACCTAACCGAGGCATGCTCGTCGCCCAAGGTTCTGTGTCCCTTTAGTCAAATTTCGGACGGATTTTCTTTGTCAGACGCGACCTTGACTGTGCGCGGCTGCTGCAAGGGGAGTAGATGAGCCATTAAAGGCTAAGCTAGCATGTGCAGACCTCCTCCAGCTAAGAACTTGACCTGGCCTCTTGGAAAAGAGGGTATGCAGGACCCTTTCGAGCAGACTGCTTGCCAGACCCTCCATACCTCATACTTAATGAATGATGGGAGGCTTCAACCACCCCTTCTGGCTGTCATTTACTCCAGGCGTAGACCAAGATTGAGGTCGATTCTGATGGCACCTGGAAGTCACGGATAAGAGAGGAGCAGGTCTTCCTTCCCCAAAATCGCGATGGGCAAAATGCCGGGAGACCCTAACGGTCACCACGCATCCCCCCACTGATCTGATGGTTCAGGATTGATTTGGCAATATGGCAGGCCCGGGTGGCCAAATGAAGAACATAAACGCCCCTCCCCCAGGCCTCCTTCTTGATGACCAGGCACCAAAACCATGGGCCCGATTCTGGGCGCCATCAGAAATTCAGGGTTCGAGGTTTCAAAATGCAAGAAACGAGGGGTGCCTGCTCCTCGAAACTTCGATACCTGATATGTCGACGGGTTGCCATCTGTCCCAGTTGGATCAGACGGTCCAGATTTGTTTTGAACCATGGCGCTTCCCCTTAATAAACCCTGGGCAATTGGTCGGCCCCGAAAACCCGATGGCCATCGATCCGCTTCTATGGATGGATCTTGGCCGCCGATGGAAAAACTTTTCCCACTTGCTTGACTTGCTGCTAAAAAATGGGAGTCTCTCGTGCTATGCTCGGGTGCTTCCCGTACAACTTACAGACCTAGATACACCTAATCCTGAGACAAGAAATATCGCTAACACACTACATGGCATGAATCAATTCTGGTGTTAACCATATACATCAGTGATCCAATCGGCTGTGGATCAGTCTCGTCTGAATCATCATCAATCTTCCTCTTTAAATCCATCACGATAGATTTTTCATTCTGTCATACTAAACTTCTTTGATATTTTCACTGTATATTTTCCTTGACTCGGGGAAATATCATTAGTTCTCTGCCATACTTTTTGTCCCAAGAAGTAGTGCATCATACTTAGATTCTTCATCTCGAATTCAGAAGTCAAGGATTACTTGTATCCAACAACAATGCTTTTTGAATAAGTCATCAGGATCAGGCTCTCATCACCAAAAATGTAATGATATAGGTTTGGATCAACAGCACTCTTGCTAAAATCCAAACTCATCAAGAATCTATCTATCTGATATAGTTTCCAACTCATGGATGGTAGTACGAATGGAAGTGTATCGAGTTCACTATATAAACTGGAATAATGTTTTTCTCCCTCTGAACTACTAAAGGAGGAGAAGGTATTGTCTCACTGTCAATCTCCATCTGAGATTCTCTGGATTTTGAAAGACTATCTCTTCTTCAAGGACAACATCTCTGCTTGTCTCAATCTGTCTCTGACTAAGGATGTCGATCTGGAATGTTTTTGAAGATTCAATTTATCCTTTCTTTCTAAAGAATCTAGCTTGGATTTCTTTTCTTTGGGTACATGAAAAACATTGGGCACTCAAATAACTTGAAGTGTTCAATATTAGACTTCATTCCGGTGAAGACTTCTTCGAGAGTTATGTTTTTCAAAGTCTGGTGAAGACTCTTGTTCTGCACATATACTATGTCATGCATGCTCCTGCCCATGGAATCATAGAAAGATTCTGACCATGCATTATTTCATTGGTTGTCTTAATTATGGTTCTATTCTTCCTCTTTCTCAAATAGTTTTGACTCCCTCTGATTCAAGTGAGTCCCTCTGAAGGATAAGCATCTTGTTTTGTTCTTAACCTATCTGGAAAAAGAAAACAAGAGGAACCAAAGAAAGAATATCTCCTAAAGGAGATTAATGAGTACATTTCTAGAATCAAAACAATTTAAGGATTGTTGTCCCATCTACAACACCTAATTGTAATGTAGCAAGATAATCAAACAATCAAACCTGAGGTTTTTACTTCTAGTGTGTTGTTCTTCTGAATGCACTGAGACTTCTCTGGGTCCATGATTTGCACTAGGGGTTCCTTCCTATTGCAAATACTTTTATGACAATGATGCAAATAATATATATATATATATATATATATATATATATATATATATATATATATATATATATATATATATATATATATATATATATATATATATAAGTGCATACCTGAGGGTGTACACCGAAGGAGGTTCTTCTTGTTTTGTCAAATTCATGATGGTCAATAACGTTCTTTGCTTGTCTGCCTTGTAGCCACCTATATCACACAAGTTTCTGATGAATTCTGCATCAACCTTTACTGCTGCATCAACCTCTAGTAAAGAGATGATGGCACAAATGGAATTTTCCCATACTGCGGGCTGTCGAGATTTTGTTAAGTGCAACAATCAGCTACCTTTCTCCAACCTAATTTTGTTTGCACAGAATCAATGCATTTTAGGGTACCCAGCTTCTGTAACAAGGCTTATTCAGAAGGATTCATACATTCATCCCAGTGATAAGTTTTCCTCTTCATTTTCTTAATAGAAACTATTTCAATGGTCTTCCTATTAATAGCCTTCCAAACACTTCCATAGGTGTTGTCCCCAATTGTTTAATGATATTATATTGCTCCATGTTCTTAGAAAAGGGTAGATGGAAGTAATGGACTTTAGAAACAAAACCTTGGATATTTCTTATGCTATTGAAATTCATGTGTGTCACAAACAGACATATATCATTCTCTAGATTTTTCATTCTTGGAATGTGCACCCACCTATCAGGTCTACTTTCCCATCCATGCTTCACAATACTATTTAACTCATTTTTATCTAGCTCAGATGAACACCTTTCCCCACGGTCTTTTAATTTACTCTTCTCTCACAATGGACCAGGTTATGTGATCACTAAGGTAGAAAAATTGTCCTCAACGATGTCTGGATGCATATCAACATGCATGAAGAAGAAGGTTCAATCTTGAATTCAAACCCCACTGAAAAATGATATAAATTGCCGAAATTGAATTCCCTTGATTTCACATTTTGTTGTACTGAGGTACTAGTGTTAAGAATTCGTGTTTAGATTTTGGATAATAATGTAAATTATCTCTATATTAATCACATCCACAACAGACAGATTTCATACTTCCCATATTTTCCCAAAAGATAGAAGTTTCTTTTCCTTCAAAATCTGGTTTGAAATTTGTTGTTAAGTCTGTTGTTTGGTACTCTTCTAGATGTGGCCATTCTAGAGGGTTTAAGTCTATTTTTTGGTTTGCAGCAACCCTAGATAAGTCTCCACCTTAGAAGTTTTCCATAGAAGAGAGGTTCGGCCTCAAGTTCTAGTTGAGTTAGGGATCCTTCTGGGCTGCGATAGTTTTAGAGTTTGAGTTTGAGTTTGTTGTTGGTCTCTTTGGTGGCAGCCTAGAGGGCTTCTCTTATGTTGTGTTTTCCTTTAAGAGAAAGCCTGTGTCTTGCTAAGAGTTTAGGTATAGGTCTGGCCCTATACTTTTCCACAGAAGGAAGAGGCTCGACCTTAATTCTACCACAGATTTTAAGGAGAAAAATATGGCCCTCCTATGCTAGCAGCCTCAATATTTCACGACCTTCCTTTATCAATGTGCAATGCGTATTCTCCAGGATCCACTCTGATACCATGTTAAAGTTTCAGTGGGTTATGGCTCATGTGTTCCTTTAAATTTTTTTTTTTCAACAATTACTTGAACCATAACTATTGCAGCAACCAAGATCATAAGAAGAAGATCCATGCACAAGTACAGAATAAATATCATGGGAAACCCTTCTCAACAAGGGAAGAAAACCCAACCAATCCTTTTCTATATCCCTCAAGAGAAAGACCTCCCACACCATCATCAAAACTAGCACACAAGAGGGTGT
>JZKD02S0795586.1:120625-134766 GCA_000966675.3 Picea glauca
AAGAGAAAGACCTCCCACACCATCATCAAAACTAGCACACAAGAGGGTGTTTCAATTCTCATAATTTCAGACCACAACTTCTGAAATCATGAGATGACACAATGACAAGTGTGTTTCCTCAATAGGGATTCACCTTTATTTATATAAGACTTGTCACATTAAATGATGTGTCGATTGGAAAAATAGGGCCGACCTCAACAACTCGAAATATAATTAATATTTTCCATATTAATTAACTTTTATATTAATTATTAAATCACATTAAGGTGGGGCCGACCTGTACCCTTTACATTACAATTAGGGTTACAGGAATGTCTGACTCTTGAACAATATAGCAAGGGATCTTATACACCCACTAGTGCTCATTCACTAGGTGCACATCCATAGGGATGTCCATATCCCTATCTCATTGCATTACACATAAGAACCAGTTCTTCACACGTTCACCTATGCTCATCCACATGAACGTCCACTCAACAGATCTTCTTTCCCTCTGTCTCACACAGGAGAATCATATAGAGTTCCTCGTCAACTTTGTTGCTCAGAGGAGGCTAATACATCATCTTCATTTCTTTTTCACATGACGATGCACCCAACACTTTGGGATTTCACACGTTCACCTTGTGCTCAGCCATAGGCACGTCTAACTCAACAGATCACTTTTCCCACTGGATAATCATCTGGAGTTCTTCTCAACTCTCTGAATGGAGGAGGTCATATCTAATTTCCTAGCTCTTTCTTAGGCAGGAACCACATACCCTTCTTAGGGGATTTCTCTCAAGTTTGTAAGATGAGAGAAAGACTCACATAGCTACAATGATCCATATCTCACAGGTTTGTAAGATAGAGAATGCCTCACATAGCTGCATTCATTAACAAAGGTTTTGGTGGTTATAGTGACCTTCCGTTCACCTTCTGACCAAGCCATAAAGAGGAAAAATCTCTTGGTTTGAGAAACCACCTTTCTGCACTACTTCATGGAGATAAAAGAGACCGCAGTAGTTGGTATTTCCTCTAGTACCCTATAGAGTTAGTCTCCCAAAGAAATAATGACACTATGGGGCCTAGATTCATAAACAACATGATGCTTCCACATAGATGGATGTCCTAACAAAACATCACAAAATTCAAGTGGGGAAACATCACATAATACCTCGTGGATGTCCCATCCTTAGATGAGCCAACCCATGGTGTAAGGTTGAGAATGCAACATCGTTGTCAAGTTCAACCTCTTGATGACCTCTTCTGAGATTAGGTTCTTCTAGTTACCATTGTCAACAATGAAATGAAGTGGGGTCCCCTTCACCCACATCTATGAGTGGAAGAGGTTCTCCCCTTTTTCAAGATCCTATGTTTCCTCTGACTGGAATTTTGTGGCAGTGATGGTGACACTGGGTTATGCATCAATTATCCTTTTTCCCTTTTTTGGTTCTAAATCAAATTCTAATTCAACATCCGACCATGAGGCTTTCGTATTAGCCAACAATGATTGTTTGGAATGACATTCATCAGTATTGTGCCAAGGGAGTTTGTGGAACTCACACCCCTTTCTGGTGTCCTTCTTTAACTTCCCATTACCCTTCTTTGCTGGTGGCTTCAACTAGTTGTCTTGGGACTAGCCATCCTTGATTTTCCCTTTTCCCTAGGAGTTAGGGCCAACCTTACTAGGCTTCTATTGCGATGGGTTTGCAAAAATGAAATATCACATATTCTTTTGCTTGAACTTCTGCTCAATATTGACATCATATCGGTAAACATCTCTCAGTGAGGAGATTTCCAAGAACTCCAATTATGTTTGATCTACATGTGTAGGCCACTGCGGTAATTTAGAACCAGGTGTTGTTTAGAGTCTTTAATACCAAGATTTGTCTGCAAAGTATGGAAGATGTTGGTGTACTGTAGCACCGTATGGTCTCTCTCCTCATGCATATTTGTCCATCTCATATATTGGTAATCATAGTTTCCAACAAGGTAGTATTGCATCTTGAGGGCATCAACAAAATCCGCCCAAGTGGGTGTTGGCCCAAAAATTGTAGACTCATCCTTAAGGAGCTTGGGGAAGGGCCTTAAGGAGCATGGAGGTTATTTTTTCATTGTTAGAATATCAAAGCATTGGTGTCTATATGACCTTCAGATAAATGAATATTAAATTTAACTTGCACCTTAAAGGGCGTCTCACCTCCGAAGTGACTGTTGGTTCAAGGTGCCTCCATTTTTGTTGGTAGTCGTTGAAGGATCTAAGAGAAATTATTCATCATCTCATTCATCTATCACGCAAGGGTTTCCTCGAGGAATAGATTGATACAATATCATACTCTATCATCCCTCTTTTCTTTCACCATGGGAGGTTTCTTGGGAATGTGAGAGAATTTTTCCTCGAGACAAACAAGCTGAAGACCCAACTCTCTATACCCTAACCTCATCGGGGACATGCACTAAGAACGACAAGGAGCAAATTACTTTGATACCACTGATCTAGATTATTTTGAGAATGACATGAAGGAAGAAATATAACATAGATATAACAAGGAAATACACAAAGATATCACAAGGAACACAGTAATATAGTAAAACTCAAATTCTATTAATGACTACCTAGAATACAAAAGACTGTAAAATGCAAAGCACACAAGCTAGCTAGAATGGTGGAATCTTATCTCTGAAGAGAGATGTGTTGGCTACACTCATTCATAAGAATTTGAATACAATGAGGCTCCAAAGAAATTTTTAACATAAAGATCAAATGAGAAAAACCTAAACATCCAAAACCCTAACCCCGAAATATTAAACACCAAAAGGTTTGTGGGCCCCAATGGGGGTAGTTGATACATCAACTTTTCGAGGGCACAAATTTTGCATGCGATATTCGTTTGGGGTGCTCAGTACCCCATCAGAAAGGACTAGCCCAGGAGTACACATTTTGAATTACCCAATACATCCTAATAAGGATCTATTGAGTGCTTCCAAGTCAAAAAAACATCATTTAGGGCCTCAAAACAACCTTAGAAGTTTGGGACTCGAAAAACTGTAGAAAACCTGCCAAGATGGAAAATGTAATTTGAGCTAGTGGAATAGGTGGTGGCCACCAATGTGCATGTGGATCAAATTATATATTATTAATTTCAATATAAATTTATGATTATTTRTATTTTTTATTGAAAATATRATAATAATGATGTCTTGTTTTTCTTTAAAATTAATATATAATATTATAATATTGATAGAAAAAATATTAAATATTTTTCAAAATGTCAATTTTAATATGTAAATATAATAAAAATAAAAGTGTCAAGATAATTATAATTTTTCTAATTTAAAATCTTTTAAAAAATAATTGAATTATAAAATTAAATTAAATTATATCATATTATTAAAGATGGGTTCTAGAGTAAGACCTAAAATTGCTTTTGATTGGTTAAGAGATAGTATTCCTCAGACATAAGGAAACAAGTTAATGGTCCAAGACCTAAAAGCATTTTGCAAGAGTGGAAGTCCCCCCTTACAGACCACCAACGAGTTATTTTAGGTGGCATGGTTTTACTTGAATAATGATTATGAGTGTTGGTTTTCCTCACTGCTAGTTCACAACTAAGTTATGATAGGTTTTTCCACCTTCAAGGAAAAAAAACCTCTAGATAAGAGGTTAAACTGCAATGGAGTAGAATCTAGTTTTATTTAGAAGAGTAAGGTTAGATGTTGTTTAAAACTATATGACCCCATTGTTGTAGACTCAACTACTCACAAATACTATTTACGTTGAAACCGCCTTTTTTAATCATGAAGTAACACCTAAAATTGCTTTATATTGACTAAGATCTTGTGTTCCTCATATGTAAGAAAATATGTTAACAACGCAAGACCCAAAGGAAATTTGTAATGTCCCCAAGGCTGAGCCCTGTTGTAAATCATGTATATGAAGTATAAAGCTTGCATTATGACTTGTAATTATGTTTTATAGGCTGGTGAGCCAAGTTTATAGAAGATGGTGGGCTTATGTGTTATTAGGCCGGAGAGCCTAAGTGTTAAGGCCAGGAGCCTGCTTTTGTATATGTAATCATGCAGAAAATTAATAAAAAATATAAACACCGATGTGTGCAAACCGACCACGATGAATGAGTGATGGGGGACTAAGCTTCCATAGATTAGGTAAGGGATTGGGGGCTGGAAGGTTGGAAAGAGAGGCTAAGTGTTGAGCCTAAGGGCTTAAGTCCTTGGGAATAATATTTTAATATTAGTCCAAAATCCATGTGAAATATATGTTTTGTCCTAAGTTCCTGGAGAGGAATGCATGTTGATGGAGTGCATGCAGCTTCATGGGTGACATGTGTCGACCCAGGCACATGCAGTTAAAAAACTATAGAAGTCATCCATGGGGGGGACGGTCATTCTGTCATCCTCTGCCTAAGTTCACCCTGATGCCCGTCTGAACCCGTTTTGCCTCTGCGTCTGCATTTGCTTACCCATGCACCGTGAAGGAAACCCTCACGAGAAAATTATTTTCTCTTGCATTTTTCCATTCTCCACCTGAGTCGTTTTGCCATTCCCCATCCTTCATGAATTTTGTTTAACTCTGTGATCGACCTCTGCGTTGATTGCTTGTCACGCACCCTGAAACTAGTGGCAAACTCGTGGACTAAGTTGTGTCTCCTGTGAATTTTGAGCACCTTGTAAATGTTTGAACCATGTTGTGTCTTAGTTTGGACTGTTGTCGTTTTTGGATGTCCATACCCAAATTCCTATTGCTGCTGTCACCGTGAGTTAACCGAATTGCTATTGTTGTTGTGGTTATCCTCGCCGTGCAGGATTGATTCAAAAGGGGCTGAAGAACCGAGTTTTAAGGCCCTTAGTTGAAGAGGTAGTCTGTCAGACCTGTGAGAAGCTATTTCTAGGTGAAGGAGTCTGCTGGGAAGTGGTATTCTTCCAGAGAGAGTCCAGCACCACCTACAGAGCTCTAAGACTTCCTTATCTGGCCTATTGCCAAGACTCAGAGAGGGAGGTGAAGCACTGATGGACTGTGCTTGTGAAGTTGTATAATCTCGGGCGGAACATGCATGTGGGGAATGAGAGTCTGTGAGTAGTGAGAGTATGAAGGCATCCTGGGAAGAATCCTTCCGGTTATTTTGTGCAGTTTTCCCTATAACCTCAACCTAGACTAGGATTCCTTGCCTTGGGTGGAGCTTAGTCCCAGCTCAGGGGTGACCCACTACTGAACATGATGAGTAGCATGGTCTAAGGCTGGGAGGTTCATGGAAGGCCTGCACGTGGTTGGTGGAATTACCATGGTTTCAAAGATAAGTATTAGCTTATGCTTAATATTATGTTTTGCATGCCTGTGATGATTATATGTATCATGTATTCTGTTGTGCATATGAATTATTGTTAATGCCATGGATTATTTATGTTAGCAGTAATCTTGTGATTTATCAGAGTTAAATGTGTTTAATATGACTTAAATGCATGTTATTAATTAAGTATGAGAATGATGTTGTTCCGCACAGTAGCGTTTTCCCGGCCAGTGGGATGATGACCGGGGGACGTTACAGTATGGTATCAGAGCCTAGTTTCAACACTAAGCCTAGATGGGCCGAATAAGTGGTCTTTGGACCGAGGTTTTGAGAAGAAATTGTGTCTGGAGGACTAATTTCAGACCTCAAAATGTTTCTGAGTGTCAACGGACTACTTGACCTTGTTACAAAGCTCAGGAGGTGTAGTGGTATTATAAAACTATAGCTAGTGTGGTATATGGCCACAGGGAGAGAGAGAACTCCACACCAGAAGTGTTGGATCAAGTAAATGAAGGTTCAGAAGGAGGGTACCAATTCATTGGCCAGAAGTCCTTGAGAAGCAGAGTTGGACGGTCAAAATTCTCTATGGAGAACTCGCGAAATCGCGAGGGCCGTAAGATGGCCAGAAGTTGCAAGGTGGTTAGTGGATGGAGAAACTCGCCACCCTAGGATCCAGAATAAACGTGGGTCATTGATCGTGATTGGTTTGAACCGTTGGATCATTTCGTGAATTCTTGGATCATGAACTTGGAGCGCAGGCCAAATTCTTGGTCACTCCAAGTCCCGAATCACGAAAGAGATTAACAAGGGTAGAATCGAACAGTGGAGTGCTTCCAGGAAGAAGTGCCGAAATCTCGTGAGCCGTTGGATCTAGCCAACTAGCGAGGAAGTTAGGGCTGAAGATCTTTGATAGGTGTAAGCATAGGAGAGATCTGTACCGTTAGATCCAAATCATCAAGGATCGTTGGATCTCATACAAGAACTCATGTATCGGAATTCGAGGATTGAAGTGACAAGAGATTTGGAGTCGCTGCATCGTGAACTCCTGATTACCAAAAATCAGAAACCCTGAAATCTCGAAACGATCTACACCATAGATCAGAGGAGAGGAACTTGACCGTTGGATCAAGTAGATGAATAGACCACAATTTCATAATTTTGGCAAACAAAAGTTCGAGATGTGTAGATGCACGAACTCCTGATGCCAGAAACTCTGAAACAAAAAGTAAAAGTAGTGGGGCCCCCTGACATCGTTGGGAGTGAGGTGGACCTTCTTAAGGACACCATGTGTCACTACCTTGGTGGGCAATAGCTGTGCTGTGGGCCCAGAGGGTAAGGAAATTGAATTTTCGGAAGTCGAGAGCTGGAGAGGGAAGCGAGTGCGAGAACCTCCAGGACCAAAACCCCAAAACTTGAAACCCTGAAGCCCCGAAATCCTGAAACTTGAAGTTTCATTTGGAGAGCCTTGTAGTACCTAATAGTTTAGCATTTGATCACGGCCCATGGACGCATGGGTTGGGGACTAAGAAAACGGGGGCTATCACTGGAAATTGCAGAGCCAAACAGAGCTCCGAAAATTCGTGGAATCGAAACATTTTCTTATTCACATTGGTTTATGAATGTTGTAGTTTTATTAAGGGTTTAAGGCCTGAAAAACTTCGGTTGACTGTACATTGTGTGTGCAAAGTTCAACGAGTGTCAGGATAGTCGCAAATCGATGCCGAGTATAGAAATGGAAAAGGTGTGGATTGCCTCCAATTCAGAGAATGAAAGAGAAGGAAGGGATGTCAACTTGGGAGTCGAAGGATCGAACTCCTATGGGCACTGAAGAGAATTGGATAAGGAAGGGCATGTGATGAAAATCATTGAAAGATTGTAGAAAGATGCCCAGGCTCGCCGAGCTGATAACTGAAAGCTCATGAGGGTCAGGGATTGGTAGGGTGAATTCAACTTAAAGATGTTGAAGAACCTGGAAAGAATAGGAAGGAAATTGGAAAAGGAGAGTGACACAAGCAAAACAGGGAGTCACAGGACCCCTGAGAGAAAACGAAGATCGAGGAGTGGTAGCAGACATCGTCGTCGCTCCCCAAAGCATTCTGATAAGGAAGCACACATTAGTTCAAGCCCATCCCCTACTAGAAAACACCGAATATCTAGAGTGGATGAATTGAAAGGGGAGATGAACAAGATTAAGCCTCCTACATTTGATGGAGAACATAAGAAGGAGGAAGATGTCGAAACATGGTTGCTTGGCATGAGGAAATATTTCCAACTGTAGAATTATTCCTCTCATGCAGAAGGAAGAATTGTGGTGTATCAACTAAAAGGAAAAGAATCCATGTGGTGGGATCATCTTTTGCAGGTGCAACACGCTAGAGAGAAAGATATCACATGGAAGGAATTCAAGAGGTATTTTGAGAGGAAATATCTAACTAAAAGATACTATGACAGAAAGATGAAGGATTTCTTCAAACTCAAGCTGGGAAACATGACCATTGATGAATACGAACGAAGGTTTTTGGAATTACTGAAGTATGTTCCATTCATCAAAGATGAGGCTGTCAAGATTCAAAGGTATCTGAGTGGATTGCCACCTCCCATTGGTGACAAGATTTAGTATGATGATCCTAAGACTATGGAAGAAACAATAAGAAGAACGAAATGCTTATATGAGCAGCAAAGAGAAAAGCCTACCTTTCGGAAGGCTTGGGATGACCAGAAGAAGTTTAATGAAGAACAGAGGAAGAAGGGAAACAAACCTCCCTTTTTCAGAAATAGTCCTCAAGGACATACATCGTTTAGAGAGCCAAGAATGGATGAAGTGGGGGAACAAAGGTTGAGGCAGATGCCCATTCAGTGTTGGGGCTATAAAGAGAACCACAAGTACAGATATTGTCCCCATAAAAATGGCAAAGCAAGAGTTGTCCATAATGTTCAACAAGATGAAACAGTGGAGGACATGGGTAGTAGAATGCCAAGGATCTATGCGGCCCTGGACAACAAGCAAGATGAATTTCAGTCGCACATGATTGAAGTGGAAGGTATGATTAACAACCAACCATTTACTGTTTTAGTTGATTCAGGGGCTAGCCATAGTTATATAGACCCTAGAGTGGTGGAAAGTTTTCATTTATCAAGAAGCAAACATGAAAAGTCTTCGTTAGTGTAGTTGGCTACAGGAACCAAGAGGAAAGTCACTAAGTTGGTTAAGTCCTATCCGGTGGACATGAAGGGATTGAGCACGAAGGTTGAATTGAATATTCTACCTTTAGGCTCTTATGACTTCTTAATTGGGATGGACTGGTTGAACTAGCACCATGCCCTCCTAGACTATTGTAACAAGGAATTTACATGCCTGGATGAGGAGGGGAATCACAAAACAGTCCAAGGAATTATTAGAGTTGTGGTTGTTAGAGAAATCTCAGTAATGCAGTTGAAAAAGTGCTACATGAAAAGCTATAAATTGTCTACAGCTCGTGTGGAGGAAGCATCCAGAGATGAAGTCTCAACGATTGGAGACCATGTGGTACTAACAGAGTTTGAAGACGCATTTCAGGAGGTACCCAGACTACCTTCGAAGAGAGATATCGATTTCTCTATAAATTTGATGCCTAGTGCAGCTCCAATGTCGAAAGCTCCTTATGGAATGAGTACGCCAGAGATGAAAGCGTTGCAATTGCAGCTTTAAGAGCTTCTAAAGAAGGGGTACATTCACCCAAGTGTGTCACCTCCGAGACCAAAACCCTAAAACCCAAAACCCTGAAGCCCCGAAATCCTGAAACCCAAAGTTTCATTTGGAGAGCCTTGTAGCACCTAGCAGTTTAGCGTTTGATCACGGCCCATGGACACATGGGTTGGGGACTAAGAAAACAGGGGCTATCACAAAAAATTGCAGAGCCAAACAGAGCTTCAAAAATTCGTGGAATAGAAATGTTTTCTTATTCGTGTTGGTTTATGAATGTTGTAGTTTTATTAAGGGTTTAAGGCCTGACAAACTTTGGTTGATTGTATGTTGTGTGTGCAGAATTCAACGAGTGTCATGACAGTCGCAAATCGACGCTGAGTATAGAAATGGAAGAGGTGCGGATTGCCTCCAATTTAGAGAATGAAAGAGAAGGAAGGGATGTCAACTTGGGAGTCGAAGGATTGAACTCCTATGGGCACATAAGAGAATTGGATAAGGAAGGGCATGTGATGAAAATCATTGAAAGATTATAGAAAGATGCCCAGGCTCGCCAAGTCGATAGCCGAAAGCTCATGAGGGTCAGGGATCGGCAGAGTGAATTCAACTTAAAGATGTTGAAGAACCTGGAAAGAATAGAAAGGAAATTGGAAAAGGAGAGTGACACAAGAAAAATAGGGATTCGCAGGACCCCTGAGAGAAAAAGAAGATCGAGGAGTGGTAGCAGACATCGTCGTCACTCCCCAAAGCATTCTGATAAGGAAGCACACATTAGTTCAAGCCCATCCCCTACCAGAAAACACTGAAGATCTAGAGTGGATGAATTGAAAGGGGAGATGAACAAGATTAAGCATCCTACGTTTGATGGAGAAAATAAGAAGGAGGAAGATGTCGAAACATGCCTGCTTGGCATGAGGAAATATTTCCAACTGCAGAATTATTCCTCTCATGCAGAAGGAAGAATTGTGATGTATGAACTAAAAGGAAAAGCATCCATGTGGTGGGATTAGCTTTTGTAGGTGCAACACGTTAGAGAGAAAGATATCACATGGAAGGAATTCAAGAGGTATTTCGAGAAAAAATACCTGACTAAAAGATACTATGACAGAAAGATGAAGGAGTTCTTCGAACTCAAGCTGGGCAGCATGACCATTGATGAATATGAACGAAGGTTTTTGGAATTACTGAAGTATGTTCCATTCATCATAGATGAGGCTGTCAAGATTCAGAGGTATCTGAGTGGACTGCCACCTCCCATTGGTGACAAGATTCAGTATGATGATCCTAAGACTATGGAAGAAACAATAAGAAGAGAGAAATTCTTATATGAGCAACAAAGAGAAAAGCCTACCTTTCGAAAGCTTGGGATGACCAAAAGAAGTTTAATGAAGAACAGAGGCAGAAGGGAAACAAACCTCCCTTTTTCAGAAATAGTCCTCAAGGACATCCATCATTTAGAGAGCCAAGAATGGATGAAGTGGGGGAACAAAGGCCGAGATAGATGCCCATTCAGTGTTGGGGTTGTAAAGAGAACCACAAGTATAGAGATTGTCCCCATAAAAATGGCAAAGCAAGAGCTATCCATAATGTTCAACAAGATGAAACAGTGGAAGACATGGGCAGTAGAATGCCAAGGATCTATGCGGCCCTAGACAACAAGCAAGCTGAATTTTAGTTGCACATGATTGAAGTGGAAGGTATGATTAACAACCAACCATTTACTATTTTAGTTGATTCAGGGGCTAGCCATAGTTATATAGACCCTAGAGTGGTGGAAATTTTGCATTTATCAAGAAACAAACATGAAAAGTATTGGTTAGTGCAGTTGGCTATAGGAACCAAGAGGAAAGTCACTGAGTTGGTTAAGTCTTGTTTGATGGACATGAAAGGATTGAGCACGAAGGATGAATTGAATATTCTGACTTTAGGCTCTTATGACTGTTTAATTGGGATGGACTGGTTGGACCAACACCATGCCCTCTTGGACTATCGTAACAAGGAATTTACATGCCTGGATGAGGAGGGGAATCAAAAAATAGTCCAAGGAATTCTTAGAGTTGTGGTTGTTAGAGAAATCTCAGCAATGCAGTTGAAAAAGTGCTACATGAAAGGTTGTCAATTGTTTGCAGCCCGTGTGGAGGAAGCATCCAGAGATGAAGTTTCAAAGATTGGATACCATACGGTACTAACAGAGTTTGAAGATGTATTTCAGGAGGTACCCAGACTACCTCCGAAGAGAGATATCAATTTCTCTATAAATTTGATGCCTGGAGCATCTCCAGTGTCGAAATCTCCTTATAGAATGAGTGCGCCAGAGCTGGAAGAGTTGCAATTTCATCTTGAAGAACTTCTAAAGAAGGGGTACATTCGCCCAAGCATGTCACCTTGGGGTGCCCTGGTCCTGTTCGTGAAGAAGAAGGATGGGACATTGAGGCTGTGCATTGATTTTAGATAGTTGAACAAAGTAACTATCAAGAACAAGTATCCTTTGCCGAGGATTGACGATCTTTTCAATCAGTTGAAAGGTGCAAAAATATTTTCGAAGATAGATCTTATATCAGGATATCACCAAGTAAGAATAAAGGATGAAGACATCAACAAGACTGCCTTTAGAACAAGGTATGGTCATTACGAGTTCACAGTGGTACCGTTTGGGCTGTCAAACGCACCTGTTGTTTTTATGTGCTTGATGAATGGTGTATTCAGGGACTATCTAGACAAGTTTGTCATAGTCTTCCTGGATGAAATTTTAGTGTATTCCAAGTCAGAGGAAGAGCATGAACAACACCTGAGGATGGTGCTGCAAGTGTTGAGAGAACACCAGTTGTATGCCAAGTTGAGCAAATGCTCATTTTATCAAAGGAAGATCCATTACTTGGGGCACATTATTTCAGAAAAAGGGGTCACCATGGATCTTGAGAAGGTTGAGGCCATGAGAGAATGGTCAGCGCCAAGGAATGTGGCGGAATTTAGATCCTTTATGGGTCTAGCGGGCTATTATAGAAGGTTTATCGCAGGGTTCTCAAAGATAGCTCACCCTATCACTTCCTTGCAAAGGAAGGAGAAAAAGTTTCAGTGGACTGAAGAGTGTGAGAAAAGTTTCCAGCGATTGAAGTAGTTGTTAACCAATGCTCTAATCTTGAGGATTGCAGATCCAAATGTGGATTTTGTGGTGTGCACAAATGCGTGTAAAGAAGGGTTGGGAGGAGTTCTCAGTCAGAATGGATTTGTAATCTATTATGAGTCCAGGAAGTTGAAAGAGCACGAAAGAATTATGCCACTCATGATTTGGCGTTGGCAGCAATCGTTCACGTTCTGAGGAAATGGAGACGTTACCTCATGGGAAGGAGATTTGAATTGAGAACAGACCACAACAGTCTAAAATATTTGTTTGATCAACCAACCTTAAACGCTAGAAAAAGTAGGTGGCTGAAATTTCTATGTGAGTACGACTTTGAGATCAAGCATATCAAAGGAAAGGAGAATAAAGTGGCTGACGCACTCAACAGGAGGGTGCGTGAATTACATGCTACAACCATTAGCATGTATCATACTGATATTAAAAGCAGAATTCTGGAGGCTGCAAATGTAGATCTGCAATACAGAGAATTGGTAGCCAAGCTACAATAGGGTAATATGCCACAGAAGATGGAAATTTATAAATTGGAAACAGATGGAATATTGTTGTACAAGAACAAAATTTTTGTACACAATGTCTAGTTCTTGAAACAGATGATTTTGCAGGAGATGCATAATGTGCCTTATGTAGGGCACCTTGGATATCAGAAAATAGTAGTAATGGCCAAGAGCCATTACTTTTGGTCAGGTATGAAGAGAGAGATTGCTGAATAAATCGCCAGATGTATGGATTGATAGAAAGTTAAAACTGAGCATAGGCACCCAACAGTGTTGTTGCAACCTTTATCCATTCCTGAGTGGAAGTGGGAAGAAGTGACAATGGATTTTATTACAGGATTTCCTAGAACAAGCAAGCTGCATGATTCGATCATGGTGGTGGTGGACAAGCTTACAAAAGATGCCCATTTTATTCACTGAAACTACTCACAAGGCATCAAATGTTGCTGATATTTTCATAAAGGAAGTGGCACGATTGCACGGAATTACTAAAACGATTGTGTCTGACAGAGACCTGAAATTCACCTCGAATTTATGGAAATGATTGTTCAAAGGATTCAGAACGAATCTAAACTTTAGTATAGCTTATCATCCTGAGTCTGATGGACAGATAGAGAGGGTGAACAAAGTAATAGAAGACATACTGGGAATGTATGTGATGGAAAAACCATCAAGATGGGAAGACTACCTACACTTGGTAGAATTTGCCTACAACAATGGGTATCATGCATCGTTGAAGATGAGCCCATTTGAATCACTTTATGGAAGAAAGTGCAATACTCCAGTGAGCTGGGATAATCCATCTGATAGAGCAGTAGTTGGGCCAGAGTTTCTCAAGGAGATGGAGGACCAAATGATAAAAATTAAGCAAAATTTGAAAGTTGTTCAGGACAGGAAGAAAAGTTATGCTGATAAGAATAGAACCCACAGAGAGTTCAAAGTGGGTGATCATGTTTTCCTGAAAGTGAAAGATAATAGGAGTTCCTTGAAGTTGGGAAGTTGCACCAAGTTGGCAGCCAGATTTTGTGGGCCATTTGAAATCCTAGAAAGGATTGGGCCAGTTGCATATATTCTTTCATTACCTGCATCCATGACTGTACATAATGTGTTTCATGTTTCATTGCTTAAGAAATATATACCAGGTGCTAATATTTTTATCGATTGGAATGTGATTCAGGTGGAACAAGAAGGTGTCCTGCAAGTGCATCCTATGCACATATTGGACAGGAAAAACAAACAGATCTAGAATCGAACTATAGGGCTTATAAAGGTCCAGTGGACCTGGTACGGTCCTGAGGACGCGACATGGGAGCATGACGATGTTATGCGGGCAGAGTACCCACATCTTTTGGAAAATTTTGAAAAGCTTGCAGATGTAGTATAAAGTTGCACTGAGGATAGTGCAAAAATAAGGGGAGGAGATTGTAATGTCCCCAAGGCCGAGCCCTATTGTAAATCATGTCTATGAAGTATAAAGCTTGCATTATGAATTGTAATTATGTTTTATAGGCTGGTGAGCCAAGTTTATATAAGCTGGT
>JZKD02S0795586.1:168519-180634 GCA_000966675.3 Picea glauca
GTAAAACAAAGCTCTGCAGGAATTTTTATTTCTCAAGAAAAATATTTGAAAGAGATATTGAAGAAATTTCAGATGGAAGATTCCTCTACAGTAAGCACACCTATGGTGGTTGGTTTCAAGCTGAGAAAAGATGATATCTCACCTGATGTTGATCAAAGGACATATCGTTCAATGATAGGCAGTCTTCTGTACATCACAGCATCTCGTCCTAATATAATGCAAGCTGTTGGAATGGTAGGTCGTTTTCAGTCTGCTCCTAAACAAAGTCACTTGGTAGCTGTCAAAAGAATATTCAAATATCTAAAGGAAACAATGACATATGGACTGTGGTACCCTAGAAATCAGAATTTCCAGTTAATTGCTTATTTATATGCCGTCTGGGCAAACTGTGTTGATGAGAGAAAAATCACCAGTGAAGGAGCATTTTTTTTGGGTGACTCATTAGTTGCATGGCTTAGTAAGAAGCAAGGATCTATTTCATTATCCACTATAGAGGCAGAATACATTGCTGCTGCTACTTGTTGCACACAAATCTTATGGATGATACAAACTCTTACAGATCTGAAGATAACTTACACTGGTCCTATTCCAATTCATTGTGACAACACCAGTGCCATTATTGTCTCCAAGAATCTTGTTCTTCATTCCAAGACTAAGCATATTCCAATCAAGTACCATTTTCTCAGAGAACAAGTTACAAACATAATTGTTCAACTGAATTATATACCCTCTACAGAACAGATTGTTGATATTTTTACCAAACCATTAGTAGTGACCCCTTTTGGATATCTTCTTCAAAAGTTGGGGGTTATAATTTCTGGTGTTTAAAATGTTCACCTAGTCAGGGGGAGTATTTATTGAATATCTGGTGTCTTTTCTAGATGCTTATAGACGACAGGGAGAGTATGTTTTGCAACAAGATCAGTGGAATAATGTTTCTTCTTTGACATTGATGTCAAAGGGGGAGAAAGGAGTCGAGTTTGAAATGTTTCGGGAACAGAGTCGATTCTGGATGGCCAAATGTAGAGGAGAGTCGAGTCTAAATGAAATGAATGCAAAGGAGAGTTGAGTCTGAATGCAAGTGGGTTCTTGTGTTGCCATCAATGCCAAAGGGGGAGATTGTTGGTAAATATGTAACAGGCAGCGAATGGCATGAAGAATGTACAGAGGATTGTTAGCATATTTACAGGCAGTGTATACAAGTCATTGATGGCAAGTACAGTTGTGGTTGTGGTGATGGCTTGAGTACAACATCAATGAGTAGCAGTGCAACAATAATCTGGAGCAGAAGAGTCAGTGACCGTTGGATCCCATTCAAATTTCCCAAAAGAACGAGGGCTGCCAGATCTGAATGAAGACAAGATGAGCGCACTGAAGAGGAGGACAGAGCTCAGTTGTTAGATCCAAGCGCAAGACCTGACCATCGTCGGATCTAGGATAACCTGCACACTCTTTAAAGTACAAGGAGAAGTGGGAGTAATCACGATTTGCAAAATTGTGACCTAATCTGAGCCGTCAAGATCTAGGTTGATCTGAACCGTTGATCAAACTCCACATTGGAGTTTCGTGAATCGCAATTTCAAAAGGAAAAGAAACAAATGCAACAAGAACCCCGATTTCGCGATATGAAATATCGCGACTCAATCACAGTCGTTGATTTAAGATCATATCTGGATCGTTGATCACAGCCCGTATCAGAGTTTCGTGAATCGCGATTTCAAAAGGAAAAGAAACAAATGAAACAAGAACCCCGATTTCGCGATATGCGATATCGCGATTCAATCGCAGCCATCAAGTCAATATTAGATCTGGACAGTTGATCAAACTCCACATTGGAGTTTCACGAATCGTGACATAGAGAGGCAAAGAACACAATGCAACAGGAATGTCGATTTCGTGATATGTGAAATCACGATTTAATCACAGTCGTTGAATAAAGAAGTGATATGGACCGTTGATCAAACTCCACATCAGAGTTTCACGAATCGCGACATAGAGAGGCAAAGAACACAATGCAACAAGAATGTCGATTTCGTGATATGCGAAATCGCGATTTAATCACATCCGTTGAATAAAGAAGTGATATGGACCGTTGATCAAACTCCACATCGGAGGTTCGCGAATTGTGACATAGAGAGGAAAAGAACACAATGCAACAGGAATGTCGATTTTGCGATATGTGAAATCATGATTTAATCACAGCCGTTGAATAAAGAAGTGATCTGGACCGTTGATCAAACTCCACATCGGAGTTTCGTGAATCGCGACATAGAGAGGCAAAGAACACAATGCAACAGGAATGTCGATTTCACGATATGCGAAATCGCGATTTAATCGGAGTCGTTGAATAAAGAAGTGATTTGGACCGTTGATCTGACTTCTTCGTGGAGTTTCAGGGATCGGGATTTGTAAGTGACAAAAACTCCGAATGCCAAGAGTGCCAAAATCGCGATATGTAAAATCTCGATTGGATCTGAACCGTCAGATCAAGTATTGATCGGAGGGTTACTGTTCTCTCTCCCATTTAACTCCTTAGTTTGGAATCTGTTAGCGAAACGGACTCATGATTGTCAATTGGTTGGCGTTTCAGTTGTTGAGACAGTTGTCTTCTTTTTGCTGAAGGAGATGGGAAGTGGAACCGTCGTGAGAGTGAATAAAAGAAAATGAGATAGACATCGTGAGGTTGGCCATTTTGGATGAAAAAGAATGAAACTGTAAGAAAGAGAAAGGAGAGGATGTGAAAGATGAAATTGAGAATATGTGCAGAGTGAAATGGAAGGCAGAGCAGAATAACAGAGCAAGTTGAAGCAGAGCAGAATGACAGACGAAGTTGATGCAGAGCAGACCTGCTGAACAGACAGAGGAAGAGAAGAATTGCACAACAGTTTGTAGAAGATCAGACTTACAGAACAGAGAAAGAGTGGTAAGAATTGATTTATCTGTGTAGTTATCTGTGTATTGAATTCCTTAATACATTAGGGTGGTTGGGAGGTTCTTGGGAGGACTATTGTCCTCAGAGGTTCAAGTGGGAGCTTGAACATAGGAAGTTGTAGCTTCCATTTGGTTGCAGCCAGAGAAACCAGGGTGGCAAGGTGGTGCAAGGGAGAACAAGTGTTCTCTGTTATACAAGTTGGAGCCTGTGTAACTGGAAATTGGTGCTTCCATCCAGTTGGTGCTGGAATAGATAGGGAGTTGGTGCTTCCTTCCAGTGGGTGCTAGAGAAACCAGAGAGTTGGTGCTCTCAATCAAGTTGCAGCTTGTAAGACTGAGGTAGCAGCCTCACATTGAGTTGGTTCTCAATTAAAGATGATGTACAGAACTTAAAATACTGCCTATCATTTCTAAGAAGAAGAGGTTTTCTCCCTTTATGGGTTTCCTCGTGAAAATCTGTCTCTGTGTATACCTTGTGTGTGACTGATGCTTTTTACTTTTACTGTCCATATGCTATATATTGTTGATGATCACTTGAAGAAATATTAAGAACTTATTAATAGACTAAAGATTGTTTAAGCTCAAATACAACTAATTCACCCCCCCCTCTCAGTTGTATCAGTAATTTCAACAGAAGAATGTTCTCCTACTATCTTTATTTCTAGTTGTTTAGATATTTCTTGTAGAAAATCATGTCTAGACAAGGGTTTGTGATATACTTTTAATCGATGTCCATTTACTACAAAGGAATTTTGGGAATCATCTATGGTCTTGATTTGAACAGATCCGTTATCAAAAACAAATTCCACTTCATAAGGTCCCAGCCATCGTGTTGTGAGTTTTCCTTTAAAAGTTTTATATTTGGAATCAAATAGCAATGCCCAATCCCCTGGTTGAAAATGTTTCTTCTTAATGTATTTATCATGCCATTTGCTACGTTGATTTTGTATGAGGATAGTTCTTTGAAGAGCATCTTGCCTAATTTCTCCCAATTCATTTAATTTCATAACTCTTTGCTTATGTGCCTCATCCAAATTTAAACCCAATTCTGTTGCTATGCGGAAGGTATGAATCTGAAATTCTATGGGAAGGAGGATTTGCTTGCCATATACCAATTCATAAGGAGTATGACCAGTGGTATTCCTCCACGTAGTCTTGTATGCCCATAAAGCCTCTGGAAGTCTATCCGCCCAATCTTTGTGATGTAAATGTATTGTCTTGGTCAGAATAGCTTCTAAAATTTTATTTGTGGATTCCACTTGCCCATTGGCTTGTGGATGGTATGGGGAAGACTTACAATGTTTTATCCCATATTTATCTGTGAGCTCCTTCATCAGTTTAGAGGTGAATTGAGCACCTTGATTAGTAACAATCTCTCGTGGAACACCAAAGCGGGTAAAGATATCTTCATAAATAAATTCAACCACTGATTTCTCAGTTGCTTGATATAAGGATTTTGCCTCTACCCACTTGGTTACAAAATCTGTACAAACCAAGATGTACTTCTTCTTCCTAGACATTGGGGAAATTGGTCCTACAAAATCAAGTGCCCATTTATCAAATGGTTCAATCACAACCTGTGGTCATAAGGGCATCTCTTCTTCTACGGTAGGCCTCCCCATCCTTTGACAACTATCACAACTTCTTACATATTTTTTTGCATCTTTAAACAATGTCGGCTAGTAATATTTTGATTGTAAGACTTTATATGTCATTCTCTTATCAGAGAAGTGTCCTCCACATGGCCCGTCATGACAGGCCTGAAGGATATTGGGAATCTCATCTTCCCGAACACATCTCCTAATGATCATATCAGGACTTGTATAGAAAAGATCACTTCCTACCCAAGAGTAATAAGCACTTTGCTGGACAATTCTTTTCTTTTTTGGTGATGACAAATGAACTGGCAATCTCCCTGTAGCTAAATAATTTGTCGTATCTGCAAACCAAGGGTTCTTAACAACTACTGCAAATAGATGTTCATCAGGGAAACTATCATTCACTGGAATGTCAGTACTGTCTTGAGGGATCCGAGAAAGAAAATCCGCAACTACATTTTCTTTTCCTGGCCGATCAACTATAGTGATGTTAAATTCTTGAAGTAACAAAATCCATCCTGTGATCCTTCCGGTAGTAACTAGTTTTTTCATCAAAAATCTAATAGAAGAATGGTCAGTATGTACAAAAACTTCATACCCAGTGATGTAATGACGGAATTTATTGATGGAATGAACTACATCCAAAAATTCCTTCTCTGTCACAGTGTAGTTCAATTCAGGAGGAGTAAGGTTTTTGTTGGTAAAGTAAATAGCATAATTTTGTTAGTTCTCTTTTTGTCCAAGCACTCCTCCTAGAGAAGTCTCTGAGGCATCAGTTGAAATATGGAAGGGAAGAGACCAATTTGGCCCTCGTAAAATTGGTGCCATGGACAATTTTTCTTTCAAAGTTTCAAAAGCATTTTGACAATTGTTATCCCAACAAAATCCTGCATCCTTTGCTAACAGTTTAAACATGGGGTTGGCTATCTTTGTAAAGTTTTCAATAAACTGACGGTAATATCCAACATGTCCCAAAAAACTTTGAACATCTTTCTAGGTTTTTGGAGAGGAAAGCTTAACTATTACTTCAATTTTAGATGGATCGACTTTAATTCCTTCTACAGACAAATGATGACCCAACACTATTCCCTCAGTTGATAGCATTTTACATTTTTTGTGACTAAGGGATAAATTTGATTCCTGACAACGAATTAAGACTTTATCAAGATTATTTATGGCTTCTTCGAAAGTATTTCCATAAACAGCAAAATCGTCCATGTACACTTCCACACAATCATGAATTAAGTCAGCAAAAATCCCAAGGAATGCTCTCTAAAATGTAGTAGGAGCATTTCATAATCCAAAAGGTAGTACTTTATAAGCATAAGTGCCCCAGGGACACGTGAATGTGGTTTTGTCTTGGTCTTCAGGAGCAATTTGAATCTGATTGTATCCACTATACCCATCGAGAAAGGAAAAGTACCTTTTCCCAGCCAAGGTATCCAAAACCTGATCTATAAAAGGAAAGGAAAAGTAGTCCTTCAGGGTTTCCTTATTCAACTCCCTAAAGTCTACACACATTCTCCATTTCCCTGTCATTTTCTTAGGTACCACAACAAGGGGTGAAATCCACTTGCTGTCAGAAATTGGATAAATGAATCCCACGTTTAATAATTTTTGTAACTCTTCTTTCACAAAATATTTCAGGATTGGATTCATACGCCTTTGTGGTTGTCTTATTGGTGTCATCTCTGGTTGGATATATATGTGGTGAATGTAAGTGTCAGGATGCACTCCTCTCATATCAGTGTACTCCCATGCAAATGCTCCTGATTTCTCTTTCAAAATATTTGTTAACTGCTCCTATTGGTTGAGACTTAATTCAGAATTGATGTATAGACATTTGCCTGGGCTAATTTCTACTGGAATGGTATATGATCCTGGATGCTCATCAATGGTGAAAACCATAGATGGTGAAAACGACAAAAATGACTCACTTTGTTCTTGAAATTCCTCCGTGAATATTTGATCGTATTGAAGATATGTTTTTGGAAATTTGACATTTTCTGTCACATAAATAAATTGGCTTAAAATATCATCCTCTGTTGGTTCTTGTAATGCGTGAAATTCATCAACAGAAAATAAAGATTCTTCCTCATCATTTTCATGATATGGACATTTTAGCCACCACAATTCTTCTGTAACTGGTTGAGCAAGCAGGAAAAGAGTAAGCTTCTATGAAGAAATTCCATTTGAGATGAACATATCCCCACCACAACATCCTATGAAAGCATTGGTCATAGCCAACCAAGGTCTTCCTAAAATGATTGGATGACCTTTTGTGGGATATTTTGAGTTAATAATCATGAAGTCGATAGGATATTCGCACGAAGTTAATGTAACAAGAATGTCATCAAGGACCCCAACAGGTTTTATAGTTGTCCTGTCAGCAAGTTCAAGAACTGTAGGGGTAGGGTGAAGGAATCGACTTAGTTGTAACAACTCAACTATATTGATGGTCATTATATTAATGGTTGCACCCAAGTCGATTAAAGTATTACCAATAGAAACATTATTGATAGTAACTGATACTATTGGGTTCCCGGGATTGGCATACTTCACAATCTTAGGAGCTTCAGAAATATAATTTGATAATTGGCCTACCAGGTGTATCGTGGGTGGATGTTTTTGTTTCTGACCTGGTTTCTTAATGCAAAGTTCTCTAATGGTCTTGGCGTAGATCGGAACATCTTTGATTACCTGTAACAATGGAATCTTAACACAAACATTTTTTAGTTCATTCATGATGTCAAACTCAGATTGAGCAATTGGTTTTTCAATAAGCAACCTCTCAGGAAAAGGAGGTGTTCGTGGGACCTGAGTTTGTATGTTTTGTTGTGATTCAGATACTTTATCCTTTGGAATGATGACATATTTTAGAGATACCTTGTTTGGTAAATCATCTATAGGTTCTTCTTCATGTTCTTGGATAATTACCTTCGGTGCTGTTCTTTTCACAGGTTGAGTTTTGTTTAAAGTTTTCCCAGATCTCAACTGTATTTCTTGTATGGAAATGGGGTTTATGGTGTAAGATGGGAAGTTTTGAAAATCAACATTATGGAGTGGCAGAGGTGGTCTGCTGTTAGGATTTGTAATGGGTTGAGCGGGTAATATGGTGGGTCAAGGTGGATTATGAGGCTACTGAGGAGTTTGTTGGATAGGTGGTAAAGGAGGTGGAGTAAATCCAGGCAATAACTGATGCATGTTTGGAGGGTATTGAGTACATGGATTCTGGGGAATTGGTACCGCATGTTGTTGTTGATTATTTCCATAATTGTGCTCTCTCCATCCCTGATACCAAGGTTGAGCAGGAACATTTTGTGGTGGCCAATTTGGCCAATTCCATGGATGTTGTTGTTGTTGAGGAAAAGATGGATAATAGCTGGAAGGTTGTGGGGATGGTTCTTGGTACATATTTGGGTTCCTAGATTGCCAAGGCTTCTTAGGTGCAGATGAAGTACCTGGAGCTTCCCCTCCCTTGTATATAGCTTGCAGTCCTGGTAAGGATGGACAATCTTCTGTTTTATGATTTTCAGTACAAATTGCACATAAAGAAACATTGTCTAAAGGACATTCTCGTAAAGGATGCCTTTTTCTACATTTTGGGCAGAATATGCTTAATACAGGGTTTTCCTCTTCTTGCTTTTTCTTAATCTTCAGAGTTTCTAACTGAGAGCCAATTTTTCCTAAAATATCTGTTTTAAAATTTTCCAAAAGGTTTCCCAACTCAATTCTAGTGACTCCACTAGATGTGGGTACTTTGGTGTTTTTGTTGACAGGTTCTCTTACGCTTTTTACCGTTTTTCCCTTACTTATCGAATAAGTTCTACATAGTTCACTGAGTGCTTCAAAGTCTTTCTGATAAATGTCTCCTGAAGCCATTAAGTTGAGGGTGTCAATATATTCATCTAAAACCCCTTTTAAGAAAAGAGTTTTGATTGCTTCATCCTGGAGACCATTATATTTGGATTTTTAAAGAGTATATGTAAACCTTTCTAAGAAATCTTCAAGGCTCTCGTCATCTTGTTGTTGCATCTTAAAAATATCATTCTGAGAATCCTTGGGTCTACAATAGTCTTGATACTTCTTTAAAAATACGGTCTTCATATCTTCCCAAGATCTAATGCTATACTCTCCTAAACTCATGAACCAGCGTAATGCAGAATCCTTTAGGGTAGCAGGAAACAACTTCAACTTATGTGCATCCTGTAGATAGTTATAACTCCTGCACAGGATGTCAAATTTGAAAAGAAAGACATATGTATCTTCACTACTTTTCCCATAAAAGGTTGGTAGTGCCGAGGGTGGGATATTTTTCATATTAACATTTTGGACCAAATCCAAAATTGGAAACCCAAAAGTTGTTTCTGGTCTTAGCTCATTCTCTACTTGTTCTTCTTCTTCATGTTCAACATGAATTTCATCCCTCTCTCTTCTCTCCATTTCTCTTTCTCTTTCTCTTTCCCTTTCGGCTATGTTAAAAGGATTACCAAAATTTGTATATGCAATCCGATCTTTCTTTGGTGAGGGTGTGAAATCCCACCTCTCTAGACTCCTTTTGACAGAATAACTATCTCCTATTGGCTCTTTTGAGGATCCTATGACCTCTGATTCAATAGTTGTAGTTGTTACTTGTGAAACTATAGTGTCAAGATTCCCAAAAATGGCTTGCACTTTTTCTGGATTAATTATATCGACTAAGTTTGGATCACCAGGAATTTGGATTTGTTGGTATGTGGTGTTTCCTGGTTTTGGAGGCGAAATGATAAATGGTTTAAGTTCTTCTCGTGTGGTATTATCCCTTTCTAGTCCAATTTCAGTTTGTTTTATTCCTGATCCTATGTTTTTCTCTATGGTTTCTTCAGCCAAAGTTTCAGTCTCAGTTTCTATTTCTTTTTGGGTGGAGGTTTCTTCTTTTTTGTTTTGTTTTGAATTTCCCCTAAATCTACCTCTATGATTTCTATTTCTCATGAAAACATACTAAAATAAAGTAAAGACTAAGATTGAGTTTCGGAGGAACCTGTGATAACAGATGCGTAGGTTCTTATCCCTTGTCTTACAACTCCTCTTTCGTCAACCTGCTAATCATACCACACTAAACAAAAGCCATTTTAAAAATAACCAAATCAATTATCTAACTTACCTTCTAAATAGCTCCCCGGCAGCAACGCCAAAAATGTCAGCCTGTGGTACTAAAGATTTTCAATTACCTGAAATCACTAAATTGTCAAACCAGGGTAAGTAAACTTAGAGCTTCTACACTATATGTGTTGGTAAGATTCTAAGTTCTACCTAAATGTTATTCCAAGAAGAAAACATAAACTTACTCTTATGAATTGAATTCTAATGATTATCTTAAAATTGATCATACCTTGTCTAATCAATCAAATGGAAATAATTCTAAGTTAATCTAATGCATTTCTATTCCTAATCCAAAGAAATCATTCAATGTTGTCTACCATTAACTAAACACCTAATTATCAAAACATCTACCTTAACCATACACGAAAGAGCATTTTTCTAAAAACCCTCTATTTAATCTAAATACCAAGTAATTCTAAATCTAACAAGAGTGAAACTAATCAACGTCCTCCTTTACCCTACAAATATCGGAAGCTTCCTTTAACCAAACCATAAGTGAACTACCCTAACAAAAACAGAGTAAATCAAAGTTCAAACTATCTTCAAATTATGATTAAACTAGAAACTTGAAAACATAGCAAATCTAAACTAATTTAAGAGATAACTCAATCTACAGTTGGTTCATTCATCAAATTCCACACTAGCAAGTAACTCATTCTAACATTCAATGATCTACGAGATAATATCAAAACAGAGAATGAACTAAACAAAAATGATTAAATTTTAGCAGAGCAGTTTCTAGTTAAAATAATTCACACACAGATTCCAAAGCTAGAAATGAACTAACGATACTATAGAAAAGAGAAAACGAATTGAACCTATTGGAGGGCCCAACCAAGAGGTGCAATTGCTTTAAAACGAAACTAGAGCTAACTCAAATTACTCCATGCATAATTGTATCATTCCTCATACTCCACAATTTGAAAATTAACTCAAGTCATTCAACAAAAAATATGATATAATGCACGGTTCAAAAATTGTATATCAGCAATATCGTATAACATCACATAATATCACGTAACCATTCTTCAGAGAGATTCGAGTTTATATAGACCCTCCCACATCTACAATCGTGAATCCTTAAAAATAGTCTTGAACATAGTTACATTTAATTAAGTGAA
The DNA here is from genome assembly GCA_000966675.3 of Picea glauca. Classification (NCBI taxonomy): domain Eukaryota; kingdom Viridiplantae; phylum Streptophyta; class Pinopsida; order Pinales; family Pinaceae; genus Picea; species Picea glauca. The sequence continues at coordinate 179,312 of JZKD02S0795586.1, forward strand.
TCTTAGATCCGAAAATGACTCAAAGTTTGTTAAAACTGAGTTCATAGCTTCATGACACGAAGTGTCAAGAAGTGCGAGTTATAAAATAGAGATAAGCATCATAACAAAACGGTTCTATAATCCTGCTCTGAGTCATCACATTTTGTTCTTCAAAGATTAAATTCGATATTTAAAATCTGAACTATAACTCGATCAATCCTAAGAATCAAGACTGTCATTCCAATCTGGCAATGTCATGCGAATCTTTGACATCTCCACTGAGTGCAAGCTAGTACTTGGTACTGATAAATCTATTTCAAGGAGACAAGTGCCTAACTCATGAAATGTTAATATCAATATTAGTTTAAAGTATCAAAATACATTAAAAATAACTTAAATCATATGAATACCTTGAATAGCTCCATTTAGGGAAAAATGATGTGAAATGTATCAAGTTAAGGCCAGAAAGGAATGATACTAGATATGGAATGGGGGTATATCTGACATAAGATAGGCAAAAATAAGGTCAATATTGGAGACTAACAATCTCATCCATGGAAAATCCACCCAATGTTGTGTGGCTACATGTGTGACGTTGTTGATGTTGATACTGAGAGGGGGGTGAATCAGTATCCAGTACAATTTAAAAACCTTTTTCAACTTATACTTAAACCATTCAATTATATCCAATGAGAAATGAACAATAGTATAAGAGTTACACCAACTCTATTTCTCCGAAATAGAGGAACAAAGTACTTTCCCGTATCGCGGGGAAGGAGCGTTAGCTCTTTCCCAAACTGGGGAAGGTGCGTTTAGCTCTCTATTTCTCCAAAATAGAGGAACGAAGTACTTTCCCATATCGCGGGGAAGGAGTTTTAAGCAGCTTTCCCGCATCGGGAAAGGAGCGAAGCCTCCCAACAAAGGAAGAATTGCTCGCCTGACATAAGAGGGCGAGGAAGGGAAGGTAATTGTCACATTTTTCTATTCTTTTTCTGGCTTGGGTGGGGTTGGTTGGAACTTACTGCTTTGTTTTCTATTTACCTGCCGCCTACACCCAGATCTTTCTTCTGTTCGATCTACAGCAACCCACCCTTTACCACCCCTTCACTACTTACAACTACACTTAGGGAACCACAATACACCATGCACAATATATGAGAAATAATCAATAGTTTTTGTTCAATGGAAGTAATGACTTCCAAAGGTAGCTACAGCTTCCAAATGTAAAAGGAGGGATAAACCTCCAAGAGGAAGATACAATACTCCAATATCAAGAGAGATTTGAACTCTCCATCCTTGCCCCTTCCTTCCACCCAAGAATATATGAAAGATAATAAAACTTTA
>JZKD02S0795586.1:225417-237096 GCA_000966675.3 Picea glauca
GGAGCACTCATCTCTACTTTAACCTTTGAACTTGAGACCCTCTCTCAGCACATGATTCTAATTGAAAGGCTGCAAGATGAACTATATGCTCATAGGAGTCAAATTGAAGAGAAACACAATAGTTTGGAGATTATGCATAGTCGAATGGACCAGATGGAAACAAATCATCAACATCACAATACACCAGCAAGCACCCAGGGAGACTCCAAGAATGTAACTTCAGCCACTGTCAATCAAATCCCAGACCTCAACAAGCCCTATCCAGATCCAATTTGGGAGCAGCAGGGACATTCAAAGATAAAAAAGGAACTGGGTAGCTGAGTTTTTATAAAATTTCAAATGTCATGTTTTGTTTTACGTTATTTATAAATAGATTTTTCTATAGATTGTATTCTTCGAAATACAATAGATGTGATATATCTAGGGAAGGTGGAAACTCAATGACCACAAATTTTGTATTAGCATTTCCAAGCTTCAAAGTTTCTATTTCTTGAAGGTCACTCATGGCACCTTTTTTGGTACTACAATGGATTTATCCACACTTTTTAATATAAATTTCCCAATTCTTGTTAAAAACAAAAACATACATTTTTCTTTTTGTTAAAAAAGAGATATGTATTATAGTACACAACTATATAGATTAGTTCCATATTTTTCCTTTAAATTAATTCCATATTACATTCTTATTTGTATAATTTAGTGTTGATACCATTGATCCCAACCATTCAATTACAGATTACTCACATGGTATGATTTGTATGGTAAATAGTAGCCCTTGTTGTTTCTTTGGTCTAAAATTGTATTGCAATTTTTTTAACACAATGCAACAATTTTGAAGAGCCTTCCAAGTTCCAATGCAAACTTTAAAAAACACTTAACAAATCGATCTCTTAAAGTAATATAGTTTTGAGAACCATTAAAAAAACTCCAACACATTGATCTTTCAAATTGAAGAGGTTTCCAAATTTGTTCAAGAGTTTAACGATATTTAAATATACTACTTTAAACAAGGATGCATGGTAGCGTAGTCCCTGCCAAGCAGGTTACAAGGTAAATTGTGGAAAATGGGTTGGAATTGTAAATGATGGAAGTGTTCGGTGCAAAATGAATATCACGAAAATGTTGTGAGCAAAATGTATATCATGGAACATGGCGCATAAAATTTGGTTAGCGCTAAGGCACGACCCCACGGAGAGATAATTGGTTAAGATGTGGCAAGCAACATGAAGCATAGGTGGTATCCATGTAGTAAATGACGCGTGGTATGTAGATCAACATTTGTTTTTTGAAAGTAATATAATTTGTACATAGTGGAAGAAAAAAATTGGAAATTTAAATGCATTTTCCATATACACTGGTGAAAGATTAAAAATGTATAAGGACATAAATTTAAAAGGAGATAAGAAAACAGTTTTATTTCAAATATATCAAAAAATAAAAGTCTGTTACATATCACTGGAAATTTCAATGCATTTGTCATATAGACTGGGATTGGGGCTCCTGTGGACCATAAGAGAAATATGTACAAGAAACAAGACTGTAGAAAGAAGATAGAGTGTAATACCTAAAAAAAAAGTAAATTGAAAGGTATAAGTGTTTGGCTACACATTTCTGTTTAAAAAAGTGGAATAAGTAGGTTGATAAACAAAGCAAAATGTGATAAGTAGACTTACAGTGATGCTACTTGCTTGCGCCTTCCATTTCATTGATGTTGTCGACGACTACTGAATCGTAGAAACTACATGTTGCCTTTCGTCGGCGGCCTGCTTCAATTCCCTTTCAATCCATTCTTCAATGTAGCTTCTCATTGGGGCGACGTTGATCTCATTCCGGACTTTTATGTTGAAAAGATCATTTTCTAATTTTCGGGAGTCGATAGAAACATTACATAGACCCTGATCAATTTCGTCATTCTGTACTGAATAGTGGACTAGCCAGTCATTGACGTGAGCTTGATCATATTCAAGGATGTTGTAAAACTTTTCCAAAGACAATGCCTTAAACATATCAACTTGTTTATCGAACTCTTGCCTAGTTAAGGGCAAGGAGTTTGCGATTAAGTCGGGGTCTTGGAAGTTGTTGGTCTTTCTGGCTAAGTCTATTCTTGACAGACTTGGGAATAATTTATATTTCTTTGATATGGCTTGTTCACATGACTCAACAATGAGATGCAGGTTCTTCACTTTTTCTTTCCAACATGCATTTAATTGACCGATCCATTTTTTGGATGGAAGATCTTTTTGTCTTCTTTTTGTTTCTGTCATATTGTTGACAATAGTGCCAAAAGAAAAGACCGTCTTTAAATAGAGTTTTTCTTCATGTTTTAACTCCGCCTGCAAATATTTGAGCAAACTATGTGCCCTGGTTCCAAGGGAAGTGATCGTTTGTGATGCTTTGCATGCCTCAGTCACTAGTTCCATTCTTTTCTTGATATTATTCTCCACATATCATCTATAGGATGCGAGGAGGATGGAGGATCCTTTTAAGTTGGGTGCAGGGGTGGTAGGCATGGCTAGTGCCAAAGGATTGACAAGCAATGGCATTGGAATTAAAGCCTCTTCCAATTCCTTGACTCGGTCCTTGAGTTTGGCATTCTCAGTGTCGATGCCTCCAATGGAATCATGAAGTGCTTCTCTTCTAGCCTCGTGAAGTTGAAAGATGTGGGACGACCACATGTTGGCAAGGTCAACCTCTGAACGAGATTTTCCTTTCTTATTTTTTACATCTTTCTTCTCAATTATCAATTTTTTGGACCGGTTGTCAAAAACAATGATCTGGAACACGAAGGATTCATATTTATCAAAAATTTTGGTATCGGATATGTTCATTGGACGACTATGCTGGCTGGCGTCTATGGGCTGATCAAGGTAGCAGAGCATGCTATCCAGATCATTGTAAAGTTCCATGTTCTCACTCTGAATTTCCGGTTCTTCCACCTGTCCCACAATTTTTTTTCTCTTCTTGTCTACTGGAAGCTTGTGAGAACTATCAATTTTAGAGTGAGGAGGGTTGTTATCTTCTCCTCCATTTGAAGAACTCTGAGTTTCTTTGTTGTTGTGGTGGTCCATTGGAGTGATGCTCCGGGATGTCGTACTTTTTGGAGTGTTATTTGTCGATTGAACACTCTTGTCACCGAGGCCTTTCCCCTGTTGCATATACAATTTAGTGTTTATTTGTAGTGTTTTTAGGTCACCGGCATCAGAAGCAGTAGTGTTGTCGCTAGTGTCTATGTTTTCGGACATGTGTGTTTTGAAAAAACAATTGCCTAGGCCAACTGTTTGTAAATGTTGTTGAAAAATATTATCGGGGTCGAATCCTCTTATGCTTTCATCATATCTCAGGTTGAAGTTGCTAGAATGAGCTACAAATTCGTCATTTTTGTTGGCATTTTTCAACACGAACTCCCCGACTTTCCAAGGTAGAGGAATGATTTTTTTTTTCTTCTTTTTCAATAGATGCAATCAGTGGTTATATTGCCATGCTACTTCTGCAACAAACATTATGTTTGTAAAGTGACATGGAAGGAGAGCAAGTTTTTTTGTGGTGCCACAAATTCTTATCACAATGTAATTATCCAAATGTTCAAGTGTCCCCTTCCTGTCCAAAAAACTTGTTGCATGTTCAGATATGCGGGGAACATCTTCTCCTAGCAACAAAACTTTGAAAGCAGACATGGAGCCATTAAAAACCTCATAAAAACAATGGGAAGCCTTATGCTTCCACAAGGCCTGGTACTAGAATGTTACTTTGTCGAATTCCCAGTTGAAATTCTTGGACAGAGACAATCTTGGATACTGACAGGAATGTGCTATCTCAAAAACTAAGTAGGACGACATATAAAATTTATTTTCTCTTTTGAAGCTTGATAATTGGGAACAGATTTCATGGGAAATTAACTTTCCCCAATAAAAAATGGCTTGTTCATTGACTGTGAAATACAAAATATAAAGAGCCATCTGGGAAAGAGTTGTTGTGGACTCATGTCCTGTTATTCTTGTAAACAACCAGGAAATTTTGCGGAATGGATTTCTAAATGAACTAACCTGCAAGCTTGTGATATCTTGAGGAACTAGAGTCGGGTATTCCAATAAATGGTTCAAGAGGTCCAACTCGTTATTATTATTTGCTAGGAACTATTTGCAATCTTCTCCTCTAAACATCAATGTTGGCTCTGACAATCTTAACATCTGGCGGAAAACCTGAGGTGAAAAAGAAACAAAAGAGTGGTCCCGCAGTGAAATAATTCTTTTGTCTAAAATAAATTTATCATCTCATCAAGAGACCATGTCCTTATAGTCAAAAACCTCAAGGACACAGCCTGCACGAGCAATCCCAGAGGTCCAAATTACTTGGTTCTCTACGACAGGGGTTGAATAATAAGAATATGCCCTGGACTAGTGGAAGTTCTGGTCTTCGCACCCGAATATGTTCACTGTATCTCCATATAACTACTATCGAGCTGATGCCATAAGTTTATGAGAATGTTGGTTTGCTCCAGACGATGGTTGAAATGAACGCTTCGAGCCGATAATGTAATTCTCCATTAAATCTTGGTTAAATTCTTATGAATGGGAAAGCTCCTCGAGTCTTTTGTTGATTAATGACAATCTGTATGGGTGGTGCATGATGAACTATTAGTAGTAAATCTTACTTATTGCATATTTATAAATGCGAAGGTGGCGGGTATGACGAAGAGAAATTAAGGATTGGAGGTTTCGTGAACATGCCAAGGCGACGACGTGCGAACAACATTTCATGATTTTGAAATCAACACTTGGAAGGGATAATATAACCCCCCGTCAATCTTGGTTTAATGCGTATTAATAGGAGATCTCCTTGAGCCTTTCGCCCATCAATGAAAATCTATACGGTTCCTGCATGATAAGATATTAGGATTAAATGTCAGTAATTGCATATCTAGAAACAAGATATGTGTGTGTGTATATATATATATATATATATATTTTATTTATTTTTTTCTTTTATTATAGACATGTGTGAAGGTCACAGAGATGGAGGAGAGAAAGGAACAAATGGAAAGGTCTAAAAAGTGGTCAAGCAGGATTCAAAATAGGGTTACGGGGATACTCAGGAGAGGCGAGTGTTCCATGGTCAAATTTTATGTATTGGAATTTTTTACTACAAAACGTGTAAGGAAAGGTTCAGCGGTCAGTTTGTATATTTGCGAAATTCTGGGAAAGTGGCTAAGTATGGAATAGGGAAACGGTCGGGAAGACTCATTCTCGAAAGCGAGGATTGAATTTTTCATGAATAGACCAACCCAACCACGCGCAATTGACATTCCATGATGTTTGAAATTAACACTTGCTAATTGCATGCCTAGAAATAAGATCTTATATATAGTTGGTAATTGCTAATTTCAAAAGGGCCCGGGCACAGGAAACAATGATTAGGAACGAAATATTTCTTGAACCCGCCAAACCGACGATCCACGAAATAAATTCAAAGAAATGGTGAAGTATGGAAAGTAGACAAACGGGCTTCAAAATGTGGTGAAAATAGTTCCACATAAGATGTGAGGACCCGATAGTTAAATTGTATTTCTTGGAAGTTTTCAGTGAAAAATGTGTACCATGGAAGAGGGAATGATAGGTAGACCATAATACGGAAGACAATATGATCTGAGTCCAGTTGTAAATTTGTATATCACAGAAGTGATGGTATTGTTCGCAGGTCATGGAACAATAGAAATCCAATCTAGACCCCGCCTATCGGGAATCCACAGTCGGAGAAGTGTCTGGGTATGGAATGGGGAAGCGGTCGGTCGGTGTTGTGATATAAGAGCACGAGTGAAAACGTGAGCCCCCAAGTCTGCTAACGGAAAATAGAAAGATAAAGTTCAGGGAAAAGAGAAACAGATATTTGGCTAAGTATAGAAGACAAAAAAGAAGGGCCAATATATTTACATCTATAACAAATATCTGATTTTCGTACCAAGATATATACTTGGAAAGAAGTGCGAAGGTGGAGGGCACAAAAAATAGTGACCAGGAATACGATCCATGAGTTTACTTGATTCTTGGTTGTATGCTTCATCTGTCAATTTGTATATCACAGAACTTTGATTCATTTTTTTAGCAAGCCAACCCGCAAGTCCAGCTGTCAATTTGTATAGTGCGGAATTCTGGGTGTTGTTTGCAGGACACAGAACTATAGAGGAAATTCTTTTCCCTTTAATATAATTTCTGTGATGCAAATTTAGTATGTGGCTCGTTTTAGGACTTTTCCATCCGTAAACAATGACAATCTTGAACCCCCCAGCCCTGCAGCCCGTGTGTCATTTGTATATCACAGAGCTACGAATGTTGTTTGGAGGTCATGGAAAAATAGAAGTACAATGTTGAGCCAGCCAACGCGCAAGTCTGCCTGCCAATTTGTATATCGCGCAACTATGGGTGCTACATGTAGGGCACAGAACAATAGAGGGCCAATTTAGACAAAGGGGAAGCGCTCAGTCGAAACACGTGAATTTTCCAACCCGTGCAGCAAGTCATTTTTGGAAAAAAGTGATTTAAGTAACCAAGAAGAGAAACTACAGGGGATAGAAGAGTGGGAAAATAGAAAGACAGAGGGCAGTTTTTGTAAGCGCGAGTTGGTTTCAAGCAAGCCCCATTGTTGCAAAACCATCATTTTCTACTAATTGTAGCAAATGCTTTGTTGAAGATTATATTTTATTGCAACGTGTGGGCATAAGTATGTTTTTGATACATTCTTCCATGATTGTAACATATTAACTTAAGTATTAAACTTCATTTTCTAGTAATTACCAGCAAATGCTTTGTTGAATATTAGATTTTATTGGAACATATGGGTGCAATTGTGTTCTTCATAAATTCTTCCATGACTGTAACATATTAACTTAAGTATTAAACTTCTTGCATTATGGGTTGTTAGCATTAAAACTTAATAATTTCCTGTCTAGAAATGAGTATGACGATTTTGCTGCAACATTGTACTTTGGTATTGCTATGTTCTATCTTCATTGTGAATAGAATTGAACGTTGGTTTGAAACTATGTGTAATTGATTTTTTGTTTGCATAAAATCCTAGTGGATTGACAAAGTACATTGTCATTTATTTGTTAAATGTTCCATCTTAGAACAAATTACCTAAGTAAATACAATATCGAAGAACTATGAGACCATTGAACCATGCCAATGAGAATAGCAGTTAAATTCAAAAAAGAAGCAACAACGAAGACTCTAAGGAATTTTTTTTTAATAGCAAATCCATTTAAAAAAAAAAAACAACGAGTATTGTACATCTATCCTTAGAAATTGGACCCATTTCTTCGGGGCAAAACATTGAACTTATCTACCACAAACACAGGCATGAGATCCACAGTATGCAGGATCCTTGCAGTTTTCTCCTCGATGAATCATCCTGTGGTAAAATTGATAGTTTTCAAAAGATTTCCATGAGGAAGAAGATGAAAAATGTTGCAGGGAAAATGGAATATCCCTAACTGAAAGTTAGGACACAACTAGAAACTGGCTCTGCACAGTCGTAAAAACTCCAGGGGCACGGGTCTCACGTACAATTTCAAAGGCCCAAATTATTCCATTTTGGATGGAAGGAGATGACTAGTAGAAATATGTCTTGCACCAGTGAGAGTTCTGGTCCTCATTGCTGAAGATGTTAATTGTATATCCAGAGAACAAGACATTAGTCCCGCAAGTGAATATTTTTTTGTCTTGAAATATATCTTTGGGAGCATCAACATATCATTTCTTTACAGTGAAAGTCTTTCGCCCATAACAGACTAATTTGGACCTCTGGAATTCCTACTTCTGAGCTGCAAAGTGGCTATTGCGTTCAATGTTGGTTTCTTTTCTGAAACTCCTTTTGGTGTTGTCAGGACCACCATCACTGATCCAGGAATTTCCTCCCGTTATGGTTGATTTCAATTTGGGCACAGGAGTAGGAACAGTCTCTGCATTTCCATCATCCATTGTCGTATCATCGCCCATCAGATCATCTTCTTCTGGCTCAGAATCCATAATTTCAACCTCTACACCAACCATCAATGCAACTGGGCAGGTTCTCTGAGCAGGAAGGTTTGCCTTGGAATTCTTTTTCTTGAAATATATCTTTCGGTGTACCAAGGAACCATCTCCTTTTTTTCTCCTAGGCAGAGGGAGATGAGTAGTAAGAAAATGCCCTGGAATACTAGAACCTCTGGCCATTATGCTTGAATGTGTTTACTGTATCTGGACAAAACTTCTACCACAAGTTAACGATAATTTCCATTTTCTCCAGACGATGTTTGAAATGACAATTGGGGAGGGATAATATAACCCTCCGCAAGTTATGGTTTAATGCGTATCAATGGAATATCTCCTCAAGCCTTTCACAGATCAATGAAAATCTCTAGGGTTCATGTAGAATGAGTTGTTCCCATTAAAGCTAACTAATTTCATATTTAGAAAAAAGTGCTAAGGTGGCGGTGACGACGAAGAGAGATTAAGAATTAGTGATTTCTTAAAGACACCAACCCGCCGGTGCATGAAACAGATTGAATCATGTTTGAAATGAATACCTGGAAAGGATAACACTCTTCTCCGCAAATCTTGGTTTAATTTGTAGTAATGACAAATCTTCTCCGGCCTTCCAGACATTAATGACAATCTTAACGGTTCCTACAGGATGAACTACTAGCATTAAAGATTAATTATTGCATATCTGGAAATAAGTACAAAGGTAGCAGTGATGGAGAATTGCGACCAAGCATTGTACATTTTGTCCACCCGCCAACCCGCCAACCCGCAAAACAGATTCCAAGAAATGCCCAAGTATGGAAAGCGACTGGATGGGTTACAAAAAAAAAGGGTAGAAGATATACCCAGGAGATGTGAGGGGTTGATGGTCATATTGCATCTCAGTGATAGATATCGATCGTCATTTTGTATGTCATAGAATTTCGGGTTCTATTTGTTCCTAGGAGAACAACGGAAGCGCAATGTCGAGAGGGCAATTTCTATATTGCTGAAGTTCGAGTTCTATATATAAAAGCATGAGACATTCGAAAAAAGGACCAAACAAACAGAAAGTGAAAGAATACGAGATGAAGGGGAATTTGTTTGCTAATTTGTAAATCGTGGAAGTCCAGCTGTTATTTGCAGGCGATGAAACAATGGAAATGCAATGTTGAACCCTCCTATGTTGGAACCCACTATTCAAAAGTAACAATGGAAATCTGACGACCCGAATTCACCAAATCCCACACCTAGGAAGTGATTGGTCGAGTTGGTGATATAAAAGTAACAATGGAAATCTGAAGACGCGAATCCACCAAATCCTGCACCTACAGATTTTCTGAAAAATGAATAAGTAAAGAAAGGGAAAGCAGAGGGAAAAGAGAAAGCGGATGGCAATTTTTGGAAGCGAGAATTAGTTTTAACAGTAACTATGGAGTGCATCAAGGAATAGATACAGTGAGTGATGTTTATAACTTCCAGGATCTGTTTGTATAAGAGAAGCATCGAAAAGTTACAAGAAAATCATTTTTTCGATGTTTAAGTATAGTTTATGCACTATTAGCTTCACCGCAAGTATAACAACGAAAAATTTGAATTTTAATGTCCTTTCGTTCATATGATTGTTCCATTAGACTTCACATAGTATATATTCTTTTATTTCAATTTGTTTGCTAATTTGCGGATCACGGAAGTCAGGGTGTTGTTTGCAGGAGGCGGAACAATGGAAACGCAATAATGAACCCACCTATCCAGTAACTCGCCTATTCGGAAAACCGTGAGCCAAAATTTTTGTACAATATGAAATGGGGAAGCGGTCGGTCGGGCTAGTGATACAAATGTAAGTGAAATTTGAAGACGTGAATCCGCCAACTTCTGCACCTAGAAATCTTCTGAAAAATGAGTAATACATACTAAATATGTACTATAAAGTATGAACATGAGATCTTATAGAGAATGTATTGATCCTACATTTCATACTTAGCCACTTTTTGGATCACGGGTTCTCAGGTTGATGGTTTCAAAATTGGGCCTCTATTGTTCCATGGTGTAGTTTACCCTTTTCGCTACCGAGGTTTTCAAACCTCTCAGTTACCATTCTATACATGGATTTTTACATAATTCGTACAGACATTATAAGCACATGAATTTAAACAATTAAACACACTTAAATCTCAGAGTAAAATATATAAGTTATTGCTACAATTAAACAAGCCATAGCATTCAACAATAATTCATTTACATAGAGGAAAACATGATACATAAATAGCTCAGTCATGCAAAACATGAGCAAAGCATAATTCATATACTTATCTTTATCAATGGTGGAATCCACCAGCCAAATGCAGGCCTTCCACGAACCTCCCAGCCATAGACTGCACTGCTCCTCAACTCAACAGTGGGTCACCCCCGAGCTGGGACTTAGCTCCACCCCAGGGCAAGGAATCTAGACTCAGGCTGAGGTTACAGGGAATTCCGTCATACACAACCACCAGGAAGAAAGCTCTCCCAGGAATCTCCCATGCTCACTGCCCACAGACCCTCATTCCTCACATGCCTATTCCACCCCAGGAGAGTGCACCTTCACCTTCTCTGTCACCTGGACAGTCCTTCGACTGCCAGTCTCCCTTACCTTGGGTTACAGGAACAGACCGGACCGGAAGTCTCCGGGCTCTATGGAAGCTACAGGGTTCCTTCTAGGAGTTCTCTCCTTCCTCTGCGCACTCCCTCAGCTGGAGGAGTCACTCACAGGACAACAAGCCTCACGCAGTCCAGTACTGCGTGGTCACAACAACCCACGGGGAAAAATAGACACGAGCTATCCAGCAGGTTTAACAATGACAGATGGTCTCACGGATTGGCTTCACACATAGGCTCCGCGATCAGACAGAGGATTTTTCAACCTTTCAGGATTCAACACACACACAGATTATTCTCGAAATCAACACAGACTATTTAATTTCCCATTCCAGAATAGAGGAATACACCAGTTTCCTCAGAGCCAGATACAGGCTTCCTCGAACTGGTTCGACGATGGTAAATGGGTCTCACGGTCATGGCTTCGGGACAGAGAGGTACAGATTATTCAGAACAATCACAGGCTTTCCAGCTCTCAGGGATGCACAAGGTATTCTTTGCAGAGGTCGAGTTAATCGTACTGCTTAGAGCCTGTACATGCTCAGGCAGTCGGGTGGAATGGAGGAGGCATCCCCCTCACGGCTCGTCTTGGCCGTTTTATCTGCATGCACCAGGGCTGACACTTGTCACCCTGGGAACTGCATGTGTTCCATCACCCTGCATCCCTTTTGCATGCTTTCCCTTTCCAAAACTTAGGATAAACAGAAATGCACATGTCTCTTTTTGAAATAATATTAAAATATTATTTCCCAGGCTTAAGCCCCCTAGGCTCAACACTTAGCCCCTTTCCCACTTTCCAGCCCCTAATTCCTTGCCCACTCTGTGGATGCTCAGTCCCCCTTCACTCATTCATCGTGGTCGATCTGCACCTGGCAGTGTTTATATTTTTATTAATCATTCTACATACATACATGTACATCAGCAGGCTCTTGGCCTTCAACACTTAGGCTCCATGGCCTAACAAACACATAAGCCTACCAGCTTATACCAAACATGGCTCACCAGCCTATAGACATGTTTACAATTCATTTCATATATCATGATT
>JZKD02S0795642.1:0-14589 GCA_000966675.3 Picea glauca
GAAGTATTTCTTCATGCCAAGCAACCATGTCTCGGCATCTTCTTCCCTCTTATGTTCTCCATCGAATGTTGGAGGTTTAATTTTGTTCATCTCTCCCTTCAGTTCTTCCTTTCCACATTTTCGATGTTTTCGGGTAGGGGACGGGCTCGAACTGTTGTGTGTCTCCCTATCCGAATGTTTTTGGGAGCGACTGTGATGTCGGCTACCACACCTCGACCTACTTTTTCTCTCATGGGTTCTGCGACTCTCTATCATACCTGAGTCTCTTCCCTGTTCGAGTTTCTTCTCTATTCTTTCCAGACTCTTCAAAAATTTTATGTTTAGGGAACCCTGTCGATCTCTGACTTTCATGAGCTTTCGGCTATCATCTCGGTGAGCCTTCGCCTCTCTTTGCAATACTTCAAGGATTTTCATTATGTGTTCTTCCTTATCCTTCTCCTTTCCATGCCCATTGGAATTCGATCCTTCGACTCCCAGGTTAACATCCTTTCCTTCCTATTCGTCTTCTATTTCAGGGGTAGTCTGTACCTTTCCCCACTCCATATTCGGCGTTGGTTAACTAGAGTACTGCCCTCCGTTAACTCTACACACACACTGTGCAATCCAATTTAAAATTTGTCAGGACATTTAAACCTTCACAAATAATCCACAACATTTATAACTAATACGAACAAGAACGAAAGACATTTCAACTTCACAAGGTTTTCTTATCTCTGTCTGGCTTTGTGTTTTTCGAGTCTAAAACTTCACAAGGTTTTCTGAGCAGGGTTGACCTTCCAACACCTATCCCTTACTCTGGCACTTATGGCCCACACTCCTGTAGTGATCGGGAAATCGTGTGTCAGAATATCGCGATTTTTGAAGCACTTGTCCACGGACCCTTCCAAGTCCCGAACCCCGACTCTTTTGGATCCTCGGACACACATCCCTTAAATCGACCGTCTCCGACCATGTCAGGAAATCACGGATCGCGATTTCATTGTGCAAGAGTTTCACGACTCCGGAAACCCCGATATCCCGAACTCCGACTCTCTGGGATCTCTCGCCACACGTCCTCGCTGATGGACAGTTCGAAGCTCCCGTCGGAATATTGTCGATTGCAATTCCTGCAGTTGGTATTTCCTTACTCCTGGAATCCGCGATGAACTGAACCCCGATGGCTCCCTGACTCCTTGACATGTGTCCTGCCAAGATCAATGGCTAGGATCCCTTCTCGGGATTTTGAGAATCACAAGGTCTCGATTCGCTGCTTTAACAAAACCCGATGACTCTGATATCCCGATGACTTCCTGGGACTTCTCCTCTACCCATGAGGGCTTAAACCCTGTGCAACTTCTGTCAACTGGGACGGTTGACGGGTAATCCCACAGTGATATTACGACTCACGATCCTCCTGAGTTTAAACTCCTGGTGTGGTCGTAACCTCCTATGCAGTATCCAAAGGCTTTAAACCTTGTGCACATTCTCCATATCTGACGGTTACAAGGGTTCACCTTCCCTCCCGAAAAGATCTTACGGTTCTAACACCATTGGTGTAGAGACCTGTCTCCCTGTGGTCATAGATCGTACCAGCTGCAGTTTCACACCACCGCTAAACCTCTTGAGCTTAAAAACTCGTCAAGTATCTCCTTGACGCTTCGGAGAAAACCAGGGTCCGAAATTGGTCCTCCCGACTCAATTTCCCCTCGCATTCTCAGTCCAAAGACTACTCCACTGGCCCATCTAGGCTCAGTGTTGAAACCTTCATTCTGATACCACTTTGTAGTGTACCCTTCTCGTAGTTCGAAGCTTACTCGCTCTCAGATACCAATTTGTACACACTTTTTAATAATAAACACAGGCCAGTATAACCACATGCATTTAACACAATTAAGCACATTTAAATTACAGAGTAAAACATATCTTGTTACTGCTATAATTAAACATTCCATACCATTTAACAATAATTCATTTACAAAGCGGAAAACATGATACATAAACAACACGGTCATGCACAACATGATTAAAGCATAATTCAAATACTTATCTTTTAACAGCTGTAGAAATCACCAACGAAGTGCAGGCCTTCCATGAACCTCCCAACCTTAGACCACATTGTTCATCATCTCAACAGTGGGTCACCCCCGATCTAGGACCAAGCTCCACCCCAAGGTAAGGAATCCCAGGCTAGTCTTAGGTTACGGGGAAGACAACACAGAAATATCTGGAAGGTTTCTTCCCAAAGATGCCATCTTACGCCCACTACTATCAGACCCTCATTCCCCACATGCCTGTTCCACCCGAGAGTATCCACCTTCACACGCACTGTCCATCGGTGCTAACCTCCCCCTCTGGGTCTCGACAATAGGTCGGATCGGGAAGTCTCGGAGCCCGTAGCTGGTGTTGGACACTCTCTGAAAGAAAACACTTCCCAGCAAACTCTTCCACCTGGAAAGAGTTGCTCGCAGGCCTGACAACCTGCCTCTTCCAACATCCACCACCTCCCTCACCTGGAGAGAGGTCATACACAAGCTCAACACATTCTTACTATGGCCAGTATGCTACATGCAGACCAGCACTGTGTGACCACCACAGACAATCAGGAATACAAACTCAGGCTTTATAACTGGTTCAACAATGGCAGGTCACTTCTTATTTCTTAATATAACAACACGGGATAGACTCATGTTCAGGTTCTTGGGAACGCGTGACAAACAATCCATGCAGGGTCAACAGAGGTTCGAATTGTTCAGACAGGAATTGTATTAGGGTATTTCAGAAGTCCACATAGGATTTTTCCGTTTTCAGGGTTGAACCAGGGTATTCTTACTGAGGTCGTATTGGTTCCACGCTCAGAGGTTTGGGTCCGAATGGAGAGATATCCCCTCACACGGTTCATCTCGGTGATTATATTTGCATGTACCATGGTTGACACTTGTCACCCTAGGAACTGCATGCGTTCCACAGCGTGCATCCCCTTTGCACGTCCCCTCCCTTGCCAGGAACTTAGGATAAAATAATATGCACATGGATCTTTTTGGAAATAATATTAAAACATTATTCTAGGCCTAATCCCCCTAGGCTTAGCCCCTAGGATCAACACTCATCCCCTTTTCCACCTTTCAGTCCCTAATCCCTTGCCCACTCTGTGGACACTCAGCCCCCCATCACTCATTCATCGTGGTCGGTCTGCACCTAGAGGGTGTTTATATTTTATTGATGTGCTGCCGACATATAGATACAAAATCCAGGCCCTTGGCCTTCAACCCTTAGGCTCTCTGGCCTAATCAAACACATAAGCCTACTGGCTTATACAAAACCTGGCTCACCAGCCTATAACACATATTTACAATCTCTTTCAGATCATAGTTTACATCGGGGCACAGCCTTGGGGACACTACACCTGTCTCCCCATGGCCATAAACCACACCCGCCTACGGTTTCATAGCATCGCTATACTTCCTGAGTTCTTAATAAAAACTCATCAAGTGTCTCCTTGACACTTCAGAGCAAACCCGGGTCCGAAATTGGTCCTCCTGACTCAATTTCCCCTTGCATTCTCAGTCCAAAGACCGCTCCACTGGCCCATCTAGGCTCAGTGTCGAAACCTTGGCTCTGATACCAATTTGTAGTGTCACCTTTCACTACCGAGGCTTTCAAAACCTCTCGCTAACCAATCTGTACATGGACTTTTACATAAAACATACAGAATTGTATAATCACATGCCTAACAACAAAGAGATACATTTTAATCCTCAGAATAAACATATAGTTACTGTTATAATTAGACAATCCATAGCTTTCAACAGTAATTCATTTACACAGTGGAAAACATGATAACAGATCCAGTACTGTCATGATAAAATGTGGTAAAAATATAATTAAACACTTATCTTGTGACAGTGGAGAAATCCACCAACCAAATGCAGGCCTTCCACGAACCTCCCAGTCCTAGACCGCACTACTCCTCAACTCAACAGTGGGTCACCCCCGAGTTGGGACTGAGCTCCACCCCAGGGCAAGGAATCCAGACTCAGGCTGAGGTTACAGGGAATTCAGTCACACACAACCACCAGGAAGAATGCTCTCCCAAGAATCTCCCACGCTCACTTCCCACAGACCCTCATTCCCCACATGCCTGTTCCAACCCAGGAGAGTGCACCTTCTCTGTCACCTGGACAGTCCTTCGGCTACCAGTCTCCCTTACCTTGGGTTACAGGAACAGACTGGACCGGAAGTCTCCAGGTTCTGTGGCAGCTATAGGGTTCATTCCAAGAGCTCTCTCCTTCCTCTGTGCACTCTCTCACCTGGAGGAAGTCGCTCACAGGACAACAAGCCTCACGCAGTCCAGAACTGCATGCCACAAAAAAAACAGGGAAAATGGACACAGGCTTCCCAAGAACCGGTTCAACAGTCACAGGATGTTCTCACGGTCAAGATTTCAGAATAGGGCTCTACGCGCAAGCTCGCTTAGCTTTTCCTGGGCAAACAGAGACTCTTCCCCAAAATTGACATGGACATTTCGTTCAGTGAACGCACACACTATTTTTCTCTCACAGACAGACTCCACGGATCTGAACAAGGGTAAACACGCATTCTTCAGCACCCAACACAGGCTTCCTCTCTGTAACAGACATACATGAGGTCTCTTGCAGACTGGCTCATACAGCCCCTGCTCAGGGCAGTCGGGTCGAATGGAATGCCCAAGATCTTCCTTTCTTCTTTTCCCCACGGTTGTTCCTTTCTATTTTATTTGCATGCGTCAGGGTGGAAATTTGTCACACTGGGAACTCCATGCGTTCCATCCGCATGCCTCCCTGTACATGCCTTTCCTTTTTCTAGGAACTTAGGATAAATAATATGCACATGGCTTTTTAGGAAATGATATTAAAATATTATTCTAGGCCTAAGCCCCTAGGCTTAGCCCCTAGGATCAACACTCAACCCTTTTCCCACCTTCCAGCCCCTAGTTCCTTGCCCACTATGTGGACTCTCAGTCCCCCTTCACTCATTCATCATGGTCGGTCTCCACCTGGCGGTGTTTATATTTTATTGATTATTCTGCATACATACAAGTACAACAGCAGGCTCCTTGCCCTCAAACACTTAGGCTTCCTGGCCTAACAAGCACATAAGCCTTCCAGCTTATACAAAACTTGGCTCATCAGCCTATAGAGCACATTTACAATTCCTTGCATATATCATGATCTGTAACGAGGCTCGGCCTTAGGGACACTACAAACCCTCTCGAAAAAGAAACTACATAGGATAAAGGAAAACCCAAATTCCTCTTACCCCACTATTTTCACTCTGTCAACTGGCTCTTCATATTTTCTAGTAGTGAGGTACACCAGTCATATACTATGGGTATCATACAATGGACTGCATAGAACATGAGTGACCTCGATGCCTGGTGCAACAAGGCCGAACTTGTGATCCTGGTCAATACAAGGACAATAATATTCAGGCTGATATTGTTGATTGCTCGGATAGTGAGTTGACTCCCTACCTTAGGAGTCTGTGCTACATAGTGGGTGTCGATATGCTCTTCTATTTTCACCCTGCTCCCTGCTCCCCATGATTTGAAGTTTACAAACTCTCCCTGCCATGATAGACCAATCAAAAAGTAAATGTCCTCTACTTCAATTCTCAATGGTTTCCCTTCAAGATTGAAGATTTCACTCTCAAGGTCCCAGTAACCCACAAGCATCTCGAGCAACCTCATATGGGATCTCATTCCTTTGAGCACCCAAAATTTATACAAGCCACATCTCTTTAAGGCCATTTGGGCCACCGAATATCGATATACAATAGCATCGACCTCCTCGTTCTCTCTCTCTCTCCATTTGAGAACCATCTTGCCAAGGAAAAATCAAAATTTGAGTTAGAACCCTTGAAAATTATTGTTTGTGTGCATGTATGCGGTCTAATTTAATTACAATCGTGTGTAGGGATTGATATATGCTCCTTGTAGTTTACACAGGGGTGTATACCTCATTGTATACGTGACCTGGTTCAATATAGCCTGCATACACTGAAATTCACATTTTGTGCCCTCAACAACTAAAAAATTGGGACCTAATTCAAAATTTTAGTCCACTAAAATTGAAGACAAAGGGAAGTATATTTACTTGATCTATATGGTTGCTGATTTCTTTTCCTGATGCTCCCACAATATCCATTTGAATTTCAAAGGTATTTTGGTAAAATTTTCACTAGTTGGGTAAAAAATCAAAATGGTATAGTAATTTTTTATTTTGTTACTACTTATAAATTATTTTTACCCATTTTCTATAGTTTCAATCCATTTTTTCACCAAATGGACTAATATAAAGGTATATTGAGATGGTTTTTGCAACTTTAACCCAGGTTTCTTACGGATTTCAATGTTATGTCGGTCATTCGTCACCGCAGGCAGGTATTTTCATTACCCAACATATAGGATAGGTATCCACTATGTTATGCATTTTAGCATTATCCTATAACTGTCACTTTTAGGCCTTAGGTGCGAACCCATTTTTTGTGACACGGAACATTCCATATTCTCTAATTCATGTCATTATCAAGTGGTAGAAACTTACCGAACATGGGTGCCCTAGTTAGATTCCCTACTGCATTTAGTGCCCATGCAGAGATTTTTCCATAGGACTAGGAGTCTGTAATAGCTAATACATGACTTAATGTTGAACCTCATTTCTCACTCATAAACATGTGGCCTTATACCCCATGGACTCCCAAATGAGTTTAATTTAATCTCTTTTCCAAGTGTCTTTAAAAAGTGAAAAGTTTGTCGAGTGATTTGTCCCTTTCACAGTCGTTTAATTGTACTTGAACGTTTGTGAGTTTTAACTAAGCTCTTTTCCGACTCTTTATCAAAAAATGAAAATATCATCAAGTGAACTTGTCTTTTTCACACTCGTAAATTGGTTTTGAATAGATGTCTATTTGGCACAAGTTTATCCCTTTTTCACACCAAGTATACTAAAAGACATAAAAAATGACATTTTTGGCGTTAAGTTTTGATTGCATATCATGCCCTTGCTTGTAGTATTGAGCCTATAGTCGGTTCTCCCTTTGCGTTATAAATCATCTTCCTTATCATTTTTGCATCCTCAACCAAGTAGAGCCTTGTTTATATCCTTCGCAATTTGACACCCTATACCTAGGAGGAAACATTCCCTCGAGTGTCCATCTCCCACATACACTTCCCTGCATTGAGCATAGATATGTTCCATTGTTGGAACTAGTTTTTCTTACTTGTGACACTCGTTTCCTCCTATGTATCATAGCATTCATTTGTCTATGAAAAAACAAAAAAATATGGGCGAGAAGGGAGTATTTTCTCTCATTGGCAGTAGTTGTGTCGCCTTTTAACATAGGACAAAGTTATTGATTCCATTCATCATCATAATTTTGGGATTAGCATGGCCTTAGGAAGCTGAGCTCGTTATAGTGTCTTCTCTACCGACTGGTTACTCTTCCAGTCCCTATAGAGAATTTCATTGATACCTTCTGCATCTCATGGTTTCATCAACAGGTCTATGATGTCAAATTCCTCTATATGTCTCATGATCTTGTTAAAATGAAGTCTATCAACCTTTGTCGGCAACTCCTAAGAACTGATGACTTTACATGTCGGCCATACCCGAAGTTTGTCTCATAATCACATAATATCGTAGTCCTATTGTGCACCCTACCCCTACTTCCATCATTGGTAGGTAACCTTGAACCCAGGAATCAACATTTCATCATTGGTCATTGACTGGGTGGTTTCCCTTATGTTCAACGGTAAGACATATATTCACACATTGGGTTTCGTGCAGTTTCTTGGATGCCATTAGCCTTATTGGTGGTTTCCTCTCCTTTGTCAGCATTTTTCATCATCGGATTCTATTCAGAGGGTTTTTTTTTGTGTACCGCTTGCACTTGGCACACGCAAAAGACGCACAGGGTCGTTGGTTCGTGAACATGTTCTTCATCCTATTTCCACCAAATCATGAAGATCCTTCTTTGTACCTCATGCTGATTGATGAGAGATGCCTTAATGCTCTCCTTTCAGCAAGTCACTTTCCATCGACTTCATCCCATTTAATATGGAAACAGGGCCTAGAGTCTTATGAGTTCCTTGAGGCTTACAATCATTAGTGGCAGGCTCTCTCACCATCGATAGTTGGGAATACATCAACGTCTCTTAATTGATGGATTCTTCAGGTGTTCGACACCGACTCCTTTATTCACACTTGTAAGAATGTAATTGGTGCCTTGATACCTACTTTCATTATTAATAGGTTTTCTCGCATTTGTTAATGGTATACATCAATGAATGGTAATCAAACGATGTCTCATTGTGTTCTACCTCAACTCCTTTATTCACATAATGTATACTTGCACCCTTAGTGGATTGTGTAGAAGACTTGAAGACATCACTATGAGGCTGCAACTTTCTTGAGCTGTTTCTTCCTCTTCATTGGATCAGTACCTATATGACTTCAGTGATCATGGGAGGTTATATTGTACTCCATGGTATATAGATATATTCAGATCAGTTTTGAGACTGGTTCTACTAGGCCTTGTTCATAACTATGATAGTTATTGGAATGTAACCGCATTTGTATTTGCCTATCCATGGCCACAGACACTTGTTTGGTATATTTTCACATGGATCTGCAGTGTAATTGTATTGGTAGCCATGTATGCAAAGTCAGTGCAAAATGTAATGAGCAACTAGTTCGTCCAGTTGGTTCCCTACCACTCCATGTCTGGGTTGTTTATAATGTATTTCAGCCATTGTAGATACTCCTCTGACCTCACACATTAGGGGGCATCTGTTATAGAAAGATTTTCCTCACCCTGTGCAATATTTCATGGAGGGCCTTATTCCATTTCTCTATGAAGACTTAGCTTCCCCATTGATAAAATCTAGAGACAAAAATACAAATTTTTCCACTTATATGCATCTTGCACACTATACAACAAGCATATACATGAGCTGCTCCACTACAACTCGCGTACATCGAGATTTGTGCCATATAATGAAAATTAAATGTTGGGTTTCCATGTCACGACAAGAGATATATGATCCTTAGCCTTCCATATACTGGAAACGTTCTAAATTGGCCTTTTAGTTCCATTTTGAAGGATATAAATGGGCCAATTCCGAGCTATGGAAAAGGAGAAAGAATTCAACTTTGAGAGCAAAGTTACTCTGAAGAAATTATTTACTTCATATTGACTCTGCATCCCTTTGTCCTTTAAGTCTAAACACAGTGTTCGTCCCCCAATCTCTTCCCTTATTGATGGAGAAACTCATTTTCTCCCTTCTATGAGCTTGCCTTTGGTGGAGGATTGAAGTGGTGGAGGCCCAGCTAGAAGGAACTTAGTTTCTTGGTTCTGAACTGCGACGACACAAAAGTCTGTAACATTTTCAATTCTACTGATCATTTATTAATAGAAATACTCTTTTCCCATCCAATTAATATCTTGTAAATATATGAGTGGTTATCCATGGACGTATTTGTTATATATATTGATGGATTATTCTATCTAATGTGCTAATCTTTTATATTACCACCATATGCTTGGCTTGCTTGTTTGTTGAAAACTTGTTGCAGGTATATAGCTTTGGGTCAAGGTTATCCACAATGGACTTCATCGAACATCTGGACGAGGTAGGCTTATTTCTTATCCTGCTTTCACATTGGTTTATATAACATGTTTCTAAGATAGAGTTGATTTCTGCAGTCATTTCCATCTGTTACGGTTTACCTTGTCCATATAGAGATTTTCCTCGTAACATTCCTCTCCTCTCCCCTTTTTTTCTCTTTATGATTTTACATGTCCATTTTTTCATGAATACATGTGTAAAAAAATTCAATACAATCTAAGATTCCATGAAAATTCATACACAATCCACCTCCACTTCATTCCTAGTATACCATTTGTATCCACTGAAAATCCACCCCTAATGCTCAAATGACCACAGTCACCATGGCATGGATCTCTCTATTAAGACTAATATTTGATATGTAAAAATTCATGGAATAGTGTTAAAATTCATCACATCAGTTGTAGGAATATTCTAAATTCATGATCACAATTGTGGAAGAATGTGAGTAAAACTCTATCCATGTCCCTGAAATCTTGGGAAATTGGGTTGACTCATGGATCTTCTCCTATAGAAACACCATACATATATATATGCATTTGAAAATCTTGAAGCATGTGTGCGTTAATAAAGCCTCAATAATTTAGTATAGACTAGTTGGTATAGAACTAGGGATTGCATAATATCTTGTCTGTAGCCCAGATTATAATATTTTATTGAAATATTTTTTGGGGTATGGGCTCCCATGAAATCTATCATTGAACTGGCCATCCATGCCCATGGAGAAACTATTTTCTCAATCTCTCACTCACAAGATAACAACAAGACCTCAAGTTATAATATGTATCAAAGCATAAGTCACATGTATTAAGTGATTATCACCCCATGACAAACATATTTAAGGAATCAATAACATGTGTTAAATTATAGTGTATATTATTGTAATTAAAAAAACTCATCTAGTCACCAGATGCATATAATCTTACTTGTAATAAACTTTAGTTCAATAGTTAGAACATACTCTAATTAGTAAATTGTCAAGGAAATTCCATTGGAACAATTCGTGAGAATAGATATTAGAATATTTTGAAATATGATATTAGCTTGGAACTCATATTTAATATTACTATTGTAAATCTCAAAATAATGGAAATAATTGAAACCAAAATGAAATAAACAAAAAAATGAACATACCATCAACACCAATGATCACAATATGTGATGTAGGAAACTGAATATGGCATAAAACTGAACTATAAGGTGAGACCAATGTTCTACTCTTTTTTCCTCAATTATAAAACAAATTTAGAAAGAAAGGGGAACATTCTATGGAGTTTTGATATACATTGTGGCCATAATGACTACTACAAAATATTCTACCTCCTCTGTTATGCTTTAGTATCCCACTACTACATGATTTTCTCAACTACGGAATAATAAAATTCTAGAAGAATGCAACGCCTTCTATTCCTAGAATACCAACATTTAACACACCTAAATAGTTATTTAAGGTTAGGGTTATAGTTTTTTCATGAATCAACCCTTAATTAGTATTAGAGTTTGGGACCCTCTAGAATTTCTTGAAAATCCACATGTGACTAGCCCCACATGTGTGAGTCATGTCGATTGACATCGAATTGACTCTGTACCATGGTAGTCAACATGGTAGATCAACTTGTTGGAAGCATAAATTATGTACATAAACTTTTATTGATCTAATATATATACCATTGGAGATATTTCATTGTGTATAAAATAATCGAGGGTATATGAGCTAGTCCTATAAAGTTTTGATCACACAAAATGTTACTTAATACCTCAAACTAGCTCTAATAGTTTCAAAACCCTAAATCATCAATCTAAGACCTACCCTTTAAAGAAAACCTATAATCCAATTCATCTAATTTTTCCACCTATAAAATATCAATCTATATATAAATTTATATCATTACCACACATTAAGATTACTCATCATTAGTAAGATGTGGAAATCTCGGTTGTGCTAGACAAGAATAAAGTAATAATATGGGGGAGAGGAAAAMCCCTAGCCGCGCGCCCATGCGAGCCTCTGATTGATCGATCCAAGACACGCCGCAGCAACGCAACCACCCAGCTACTGCACGAACCACTACAGGCTCTGATCTACAACCATGAGCGCTGAAGAGGGGGGGAAACCCCCCTCATATAGGAACATAACCGCTAACGATAGATCGGGCGCAAGAGAAAAGCAACCTACATTCGAGCCGCCACAACAAATTCGGGAACAACTCCTCGCCAAAGAACAGGGCTTTCGAAAGGAAATGGAAATAGAATCCAACATGTCACATCCCAGAGCACCCCGAGGATGGGATCCTGGAAAATGCATCCCGCAAATGGAAAAGGCACCCAGGTACCTTATAAGCTCAACCAAGGTCGGGGAGCACACTCAGTTCATGCAAGAACATGCCCTCATTGGCAAATTTTTGGGACTCTGGCCATCATAAAAGGACTTGAACAAATGGATCAAACACTGGTGGAATCCCAAAGGAGACTATGAGGTTTAGCTCAGCTCGAAAGGCTTCTTCACAATCATATTATATAACTTAGAAGACAGAGATCACATCTTTGAGAAGGACCCTTACTTCTAAAACTCAGCAAGGCTATTCCTAAGGTTTTGGACAGAGCACTTCAGCCTGGATAAGGAGGAATTTACAATGGCACCCATCTAGATCTGCCTCTACTCCCTCCCATAGGAGTTTTGGCTAGAGGAGATTCTTATGGGAATAGGAAAGACAATCGGTCAATATGTTAAAGCCTCAGAATCCACAAAGCAACGAAAATACACTTCATATGCCCGAATATGTGTCTACATAAACATAGCTCAAGCCTTACCAGGTGCAGTGATACTGGAGTATCAGGATGAGGACTGGTCACAAACCCTGACTACGAACACATCCCGTTTAGATGCAAAAAATGCCATGAACACGGCCACCTATTCTGGGACAGCCCTCTCAATCAGCAAGCTCCCAAAGCCGGTCAGAATCTGCAGAAAGATGGTTTCACAATGATCCAGACGAGGAACAAAAATCCCCCTCGAAAGAAAACAACCAACCCCAGACCTCGGATCTTGACCAAGAACACCTATGATATACTGAGCCAGCTACCTGAGGATGAGGAAATACAAGATCCACATGATGGGTCACATAAAGGAAAAGACTAGAACCCCACACTCTCCCCTTCTGGCCCAAGTAGAGAGATCAATGCATAGGAAAAAGGGGATGCAGATGGAGATACTCTAATGCAAATGGACGCCCAAGATCTCGCAGGCATCAACCTTGAGAAACTGGAGGAAGCCCTTAATCAAAAAGACTTGCAAGGCCTTCCAGAAGAACAACTTAGAAAGGTGCATAAGGTCTTCATCGATTCAACAGTGGGATCCACAGCCCTCCTTGGTATCGCCACAGAATCAAGCTCTGGCTTCAAGAAAATACCGCGTGAGAACAAAAGAAGGGGACGAAAACCAGTACATCAACTAATCAAAGAAGATGGAAATCTCATGATCAACTCAAGTCAAATACAGAAGCTCTCAAAGGGATACCTCCACCCACACCCCTCCTCATAATGATGAAGATTATCACTTGGAACATTAGAGGACTCAATGGTAGATCCAAGCAAAGAATCCTTAGGGATTGTGTCAAGGAGGAAAGCCCAGACATTCTAATGTTACAAGAAACAAAATGTGCAGGAACGGAAGCCGAAATCATCTTCCAACGCATATGGAAAGGTTGTAACTACATCCACACAGACTCTGCGGGAGCCTCGGGGGTTTTAGCAATACTGTGGAACCCAAACCACACTATCCTTAGTGGACCCTTCTCCACTGCAGGTACCTTGTCAGCCCACTTTGAAGTAATAGGCTCAAATCAAGAGGGGACCATCACCAATGTTTACGACCCTCAAGGACAACAGGAAAAAATCAAATTTATGGAAAAGCTGACCCAAGTTAAAGTCTTGGCAAACACGCCTAACTGGATCCTAGGAGGGGAATTCAACATGATCATGTCACTGGAGGAAAAAGCAGGCGGGAGCAAAAGACTTGAGCAAGATAGTGGTAAGTTCAAAACCCTCACTAAACTATTAAAGTTAGTAGACATAGAGAACAACAATGGCACTTTCACATGGTCTAATCGCAGATCAGGGAGTCAGCATGTAGCATGCCAACTTGACCACTTTCTCGTAACAGAGGAATTGATTGAAAGAGACTTCTACATGGAAATTTTGATCCTCCCCGAAGCGGGCTCTGATCACTAGCCAATCACCCTTCAGATAGAAATAGAGTCAACACCTAAATTTAAACCTTTCCGATTTGAGAAATACTGGCTCACACACCCATATTTCCATCAGCTGGCAAAAACTTGGTGGAATCAATTTGAGGTAGACCAGGGAACCAAGATGTACAGATTTCAACAACGGCTCAAAAACTTCAAGCAAATGCTCAAACACTGGAACATAAACACTTTTGGTGATATATTCCAGGGCATTAAGGAAGCAGAGAACAGACTAGTCGAGATAGAAATAATCTTTATATCAGGGGCTAGAACTATTGAGCTCATGAAGGAAGAGGAGAAACTACAAATGCAACTGGAGAAAAGAAGAAAGCAAGAAGAAATACTATGGAGACAGAAATCCAAAGTGAAGTGGCTCAAAGAAGGGGAAAAGAATACAAAATTCTTCCACAGAACAATGATACACTGGAGACACATCAACAGAATAACACATCTAGAAGATGAGTAGGGAAATATGATCAGAGAGCATGCCTGCATCGAAGAGGAGCTCAATAGTTACTACCAGAACCTCCTCACGGAAAGCAAGGAGGACATAGATGAATCCATCACTCGAGTTACCAGTCATATTCCCTCACTAATCACCCCTGAACAAAATGTCGCTCTCATAAGGCCAATCACCCAGGAGGAGGTGGACCAGGTAGTAAAGGAAATGCCCCCAAGAAAAGCCCCAGGCCCCGATGG
>JZKD02S0795697.1:14045-28032 GCA_000966675.3 Picea glauca
CAATTACAAATATGAATCAACTACAAATATATACAACTCAACACCAATCCACTCCAAATATGAATCAACTATATATATCTCAAGACAAATCCACTCCAAATATGAATCAACTATGTACAGCTCAAAACCAATCCACTCCAAATATGCAACAAATGAAGTAAAGGTGAATTCCATTTCCAAAACCTTTATTTTTATAATATAAGTCATTTCCTCTCATAGCACAACTCAAACCCATGAGTGCACAACCCTCCAAATATGCAACAAATGAAGTAAAGGTGAATTCCATTTCCAAAACCTTTATTTTTATAATATAAGTCATTTCCTCTCATAGCACAACTCACACCCATGAGTGTACAACCCATGTCCAATCAATTGAGAAAAAAAATTCAACTTATAGTGTCACCATAGAAGGGTAGCAATGGAAAGGAAACCCTAACAAGGAACTTACTTCACTGGTATTTAACATGATACTAGTATCATTGGTTATAAAAATGATGCTTGTGGATATCGCTCCCATGCCATTGATCAAAATTTGGATAATAGAAATTCGAACAATATTATAGTGGTTGAATGTGGAGTTGTACCCATCGTTGTAGCAATGCACCCACTATTCATAGAAATATTGTTAAATTTCAAACTAAGTCATTATAAAAGGAAATTAAATTTATGTTTATTGTAGACATGCTCCAACTATGTGTGGATATTTATTATAGCAAGATTTTCCTCACCCCGTGCAACTTGCTCAAAAGACCTTTTCCATTTCCCTATGCAGACTTGAAGTCCATTTTTGCAATTCCCGGAGTTAAAAAACATATTTTTCCACATATACATGCCCTAACATCTATACAACATGTGTATATGTAGGTTGCACCATTACAACCCTCGTGTGTCAGGTTTTGTGTCCAAAATTAAAAATGGTGTCGGGTTTCCATGTCACATCACAAGATCCGTGATCCTTGACCTTCCATATACTGCAAACGTTCTGATTGGGCCCTTTAGTTCCATTTGAAGGATATAAATGGGCCATATCGAAGTTGTGGAAGAAGGAGAAGAATTCAACTTTGAGAGCAAAGTTAGTCTAGAGAAATTATTCACTTCATATTGAGTTTGCATCTCTTTGTCCTTTTAAGTCTGAACACATTGTTCAACCCCCAAGCTCTTCCCTCTTCGAAGAACAACCTCATTGTATTTCTTATATGAGCTTTCCTTTGGTGGAGGATTGAAGTGGTGGATGCCCAACTGGAGCGACTTAGTTTCTCGGTTTTGAGATGTGCCAACACAAAAGTTTGTCATTCATACACTTCTGTTGATCAGATTTCAATAGAAATACTCTTTTCTCGTCTAATTAATGTCTTGCAAATATTTGAATTGTTATTCCATGGGAATATTTGTTATGAATATTGATGGATTATGCTATTATATGTCCTAACTGTATATATTATTACCATATGCTTGTGTATCTTGGTTGTTGAGAACAGGTTGCAGGTGTATAGCTTTGAGTAGAGTGCTCAACGGTGGCCTTCTTCGAACATTCGGACGAGATAGGCTCTTTATATTGCCTTGTTAGCATCTTTTTTTATATAGCATACTTGAGACTAAATTTGATTTCTACATTCATTCTATATGTAGTGGTTTACCCCATGACATAGAGTGATTTTCCTTGTAACAAGATTAGCAACCATATTGAGTCTTTTCCTTATAAAAGGTATCAAACGTGGTACACACACCTCTACCTACAACACTTGTGGTCATACAAGTATGATTACTAAGTCGATTTAGAAAGACACTGGGAGTCCTTCGAATCCCACACCTATTGTTGGCACAGGGGAAGACCCAAGGTTCAACGCTACAACAACACAACAACAAAACTCTAACTACCGACCCTTTCGACAACACCTGCGAAGCAGATGAAGTCTCACCCGAGGTAGAGGCAAGGGTGGTTGCAGGACTCCATTGTCTGCAATCTTAGCCGAGACACAGATCTTTGATTGTAACCCCTTGACAAAACACTTAGCAATATAGTTCATCAATATCCATTCTCAATTTACAGCGCAGATAAAACCCTAATTACAGAGCATCGTAATATCCAACCGGATCTAGCATCTAGCAGCACTTAGCATGATGAAAAAGATTAGATCTAGTAGGTTCAAGCACTAAGCACATTCAGACCGGTTGGATCCAACATTTACTCTCATTATTAAGCACAAAGAAACAACACATCTACCTATCATTCATCTATATCAAAGCAATAAGAAAGTAAATACATAAACACATCAATCCATTGCACATAGCATTCACAAAACAGGATGTACATGGTTCACCACCACCCTGGGGCTACGTCTACCAACTCTTCGTCTTCTTTATTAGATTTCTTCAATCTTCTTACATGCACAGAGCCTTCAGATCAACTTTGTAGAGGACAGGACATCTGCGCACTCTCCGCTAGATCCTTCGTTCCCAAGCTAGGTTACAACACAAAGCTTACATAGAGTCTCTTACAATCACTTGCACTTAGCTTTGCAAGTCTCACACAGCATGCAAAAAGCACTTACAACTGTTACTTGCACTCAACATTACTTACAACTGACTTGTCATTCACACTTAGCCATTGATACTCACTACATCTCCTAGCATCTATTTATACATTACAAAATCGGGCCTAAACATGGGTAAACCCATGGGTTGACATCCCCATACCCGTTACATAATCCCAAATCCCAAAAATCCCTAAAAAGGGGCCGAGATCCGACGATATCCACTTCGTCTTGTGCTTCTCCTTCGACAGCCTGTCAAAGTCCCAAAAATAGGTCTAACATGACCAAGGATCCTCAAAACTTGGTCAAGGGCCAACAGGCCCCCAACACTCACCTGTGACTCATCCTGAGTCACTCTGATCTGGATAATTATGCCTCAAAAGCCTCAAGCTTGGCTCAAGATGCTTCGACTTGTTGTTGTTCCATGACCTCTTGTTCAACGAACTCTTGGATAACATCTTCGTTGACAGGTCCCTCTAGGCGATGTTCTGCTACAGTGATGACTTGTTCTAGTTCTTCTCCTCGGCCTTCGATCTTTGCAAACAGTTGGTAAGCCTCATCCTGTATAGGTTGGAGCCTCCGAGTCACTTCCATGACTTTTCTCTGAATGGTGTGGACCTACTGTGTGGAAGTGCACTGCTCTTGGGATCGCTTCATCCTTTCAATAGCTGACAGGGGCTTCAACTATGCCTGTATTATTTTTTCTTGATACTTCGCCTCTTGGAGTTGGGACTCCATTGTCTTTAGTTCTGGATTATTAGTGAGTCGCCCATACATCTAGGCACTGTGATCACTCAGTTGTTTACATTCCAAGGTGATGCCATTGATTCTTTCAACTGTGCCTTGAGTAGTTTCTTCACTTTGACCCCTCACATCTTGTGGGGTCTCGGGCACTGTGTGAAGCTCTAAGTCTATTATTCGTTGTTGTAGCTACTGGATCGCTTCTATGATCTAGTCTACTTGATGCGTGACTCAGTATTATGCCTTTGTCTCTAAGCCTATCACAAAGCAAAGTGCTCTGTTGACTGCTTCTTGCACTTCGAGTTGCTCTACGAGAAACTATTATTTTCCCTGTTGAATCTATTATTTCTCCCCTTCAAACTTTGTTTGGAGAGAAATCTTCTCTTGCTCTACAACTTGACGTTGTTCTACTACTACTTCTTTCACTTGCATCAAGGCCTAAGTGGCTTGTTCTGTTTCTTCTTGTGTGCGACGAAGGCGAGCTTTGGTTGCATCAGCTAGTAGTCGGAGTTGGGCTGGATCATCTCCCAATTTTGGTTCTCCCAATGGCAGGGGTGCAGTGGACACTACGCGACCGGACTGAAGGGCTTTTTGTACCCCTCGGAGTTCGACCTCAATTCTGTCATACATCTCCTCCTCTTTGTATTCCTATTTCTGTAAAATTTCTTGCGAGGCGTCGTTCATAGCTACGATGATGTAGTCAAAATCATCGACAGTGAGCTCAATCTGCATCTTGGTCAAAGTGGCTCTGGATTTCTTCCGGGAAGAGGTTTTATTGGGATAAACCTTCCTTTTCTTTAGGGGATCAGCCTCATCTCTAGGCAGTGTTACTTTGCCTTGCTTCTTCTCATCTTATTTTCCATTTATCTATTCTACTTTGTCATCACCCCCTCGGTTAGGTGATACTGAAGTAGTCTTATCTGACGCGCTGCTTAAGCCTTGGACTTCTTCGGTCTTCTTCCTTCTGCTGGGTCGAGATGTGTCATGTTCCTTGTGAGCGGCCTTCGAGCTGTCAAGTTCGGGGTCAGATATCTCTGTAGGGTTAGCGGGGATAAGGAGGTCTGCTGACCATTCTTTGGTGATCTCATCAGGGTCCTCTTCTGTGAGATTGTAGTACGACTGAAGATCCTCCTTATGTTCGTCTGCTCACGCAGTAATATAGATGAAGTGTCGATCTACGTAGAACTTCATAAGGGGTTGAAACCTCTGTAGGGTTTCGACATCATGAGAGGTTCAGCTTCGATGGCTCTCTTTAGCTGGGGATAATATGTGTAAAAAACTATGTTCAACTACCACTGTTTTCCCATGTCGCTCAAGAACCAGATCTTGGTGAACTTCGCAGTGAGCGGCTCAAACGGTTCAATGTCCCAGAAGATCGCACCTTCCGGCATCTCTCAAGCAATAAACGCGATGAGGATTAGGAGCCAGCTAAAGTGGAACTCGTAGCCCTGATCTCGTGCTTCACGACAATCCAATTCCAAATAATTAACCAGGTACTTCACCTGGTTCATATATAGGCCTTCTACGCATTTCCCAACAATGTCAATGACAAAGCTTGTGACCTGCATGGGTATGTTCTTCCTTACAAGCTTTCCTGCAATTAATTGGCATGCTAGGAGCACTGTGCCATTCTGGATGGAGGATACCTTGTAGCCTCGTGTTCTCTTCTTAACATCATCATAAGTATCCTTGATCTCCTGTGCTAACGTGCGATCTGTGGGTTTTCCTAGATAGAAGTCCTAGGGGTCAGGTCCTTGCATACTCAATCTGGTCATCCTATGGATTAGCGATGGATTGACTGTGATACAATGGTCTAGCCATAAGTAGTTGTCGTGGTAACATGAAAGTAAGAGCTTGACACATGTGTTAACCTTCTGGTGCCTTCCAAAGTGTGGGATTTTCATTACATTCAACAGGGTGGATTGCGTGAGGTTCATCGTCCACGGTTGGGGGATTATTTTCGAGTTTTTTCCCTTCATCCTAGTCAAGTATTTATATGGGGCGAGCATACTATGGTTCTTGTGGTCTCCTAGGTTGAAGTCATTGAACTTCAACATTGCGATCTTGTCCTGCTGTGCTCGAACTACACGTATCCCCTTTGGGAGGTACATAGTAACCATGGTGTACTCAAAATCTCTTGGCACACTATCATGACTCACCGTGTTGGCCAGAGGCAGGATGTAGTCAGGAAATATGGTCAGAATCAGCTTCGCATTTGCTAGGTCATCTCTATGATTGGTTCTCTTTTCTGTGATGACTCGAGATGGCCCGGATCCGCGAGCGTTCGACGGAGAGGCTTGCACTCCTCTCTTCGATGACACTTGAATACTTGTATATATTACTTTCTCGGCCATGATATCGATGAGAACTTTTTCGACGATTTTCTCCACGACGTCGAGCTCGTCCGACATAAATTCTTAGATCGTATGGATGAATGAATGCTTAAAACAATAGAACTGGTGTCGATCTTACTAATCACAATGCAGTAGGAATGAGTTCTCTCTAATATAATTCGCAAAAGTGTTCTCGGTGCAACAGTCGATAGAAGAAGTAAGCAACAACATAACAGATCTTTTCAACGAACAAGATACCTTCATTAACTCAGTTATGTTCGTTACAGTGCGGTAACAATGGTATGATGGCAGGATTTCTAGCCATAAATGTCATTCTAACTATTTGTGGCGTTAGTCTAATGGTTATACTATTCCCAACGACTATTTTTATTTTTCATGGCGAAGTGCCATGTGATGTTGTTCTGATATCCGGACGAAGTTCTTGTTTTGCAAATTTTCCTTTTGTGAAGTTCCCTCTGGAACCTTCTGTAACTTTTCGATCTTTACTTTCTTCTTATTGAGATTTCTAGCCTTTTTCCTAGTGATCTCCATCTCGTTATTCCTCTTTCCATTATGATTCTTTTCTTCTTTTGGCATAGTAACTTTGCACTGTTGAGATTCTTTCCTAAGATTCGAGGGAAATACTTCTTCTTTATCTGGGGTAGATGTTGTACTCTTCTGCACAGATAGGTGTCTCAAGTCCTTGTGTGTCCTTTCAACTTTGACATCCAAGTCCATGGTTCTAAATAGCTTTGATATGTTCTCCTGTTCTTCGATTAAGTGCACGATCCTCCTAGTCATGAAATCTTTTAGTTCTTGCTTCTTCTACTCTAAGTCTTCTCCTTCTTTCCTTTTAGCCCGATTCTTTTCAATCCAAGGTTTTCCTAGTACTATAGCAAATGGGGCACTGTTCTCAATAAATTTAACAACTTCAAAATATTCCTCTGTCAAAGTTCCATGAGCACTCATAGATATCTGGGTGAGTTTTCTACATAGGGTTATTGGCTTTCCTCTAAATAATCCTATTCCTCCCAATGAAGGAATCATAGCAGGATTTCCTACAGCTTCCCAAGTTCTTCTTGTCATGACATTCACATGTGTTTCTTCATCCAAAACACACTCAATGTCGAAGTCTCCTATCCTTGCTTCTATGCACTCTTTTTCTTTGAAGATATCTGAGAAGTTGATATGTCGGTAATCATTTAGGGTTTCTTTCATTTGAAACAATACAATCTCTTATTCTTTCTAGGGTTTTGCCATGATCTCAGTTTCTTGACCTTTCTCAGGTTCTACTTGTTCCATATTCATTCTTTCAATCTTAGCAATCATTCTAGGGCAATCTAAAACTTCATGGTCCATAGATTTACAACAAAGACAACTAGGTCTTCTACTAAGACATTCATTATCCATATGACCCGACATTTTTCAACTGTAACAAAGGGTTAATCCTCTCTTTCTCTTAAATGATCCCCAACCTTTCCTGTATTGCACACTAGGATTGTAGTAGTTAACCTGCAAAAAATTCCTTCTAGGATTCTCCATCCATTTGTTATTCCAAACATTCTTTCTATGCATAGGTATAACATATATTTCGTTATTCTTATCAGATCTATTCATATCAAATATTCTTTCGTCTAGTTGCGCCCTACTTTTCAAGCTAGGACAAAATTTATCAAACATACCTAGATCCATACTTTTGAAACAAAAATTTCCACTTATCTTACCTTTAATAGAGCACAAATCTTTCAGATATTACCTCTTCTCTTTAGATAAAACTTATTTTCTTAGCATAGAGCTTCACAGAAGTAGAATACTACATACTAGGGAAACAGATATACGTGTAGATCTTTCACAGTTTCAGGTCATATCTTTGCACAAAGATCCTTTTTCCTCAGTTTCCAGCAATCACAATTTCAGGTCCTAGAAATGAAACCATTTGTTGGCACAGGGGCAGAACTAGGGTTCAACACTACAACAATGTGTGACCAACAAAACCCTAAATACGGGCCCTTTCGGAAACACCTGCGAAGTAGATGAAGAATCACCCGACGTAGAGGCAGGGGTGGTTGCAGGACTCCAGTGTATGCAACCTTAGCCGAGACACAGATCTGTGATTGTAACCCCTTGACAAAGCACTTAGCAATATAATTCATCAATATCCATTCTTATTTTGCAACATAGATAAAACCCTAATTATAGGGCATCTTAATATCCAACCAAATCTAGCATCTAGAAGCACTTAGCATGATGAAACAAATCATATCTAGTAGGTTCAAACACTAAGAACATTCACACCAGTCAGATCCATCATTTACTCTCATTATTAAGAAAAAAGAAACACCATATCTACCTATCATTCATCTATATCAAAGCACTAAGCAAGTAAATACATAAACACATCAATCCATCACACAAAACATTCACAACACATGATGTATGTGGTTCACCCCCACCCTGGGGCTGCGTCCACCACTTTTTCATCTTCTTTATTATCTTTCTTCAATCTTCTTACATGCACAGAGCCTTCAGATCAACTTCACAGAGGACATGAGATCTGTGCACTCTTCGCTAGATCATCCCTTCCCAAGATAGGTTACAACAAAAAGCCTACATAAAATCTCTTACAATCACTTGCACTTAGCATTGGAAGTCTCACACAGTGTGCACAAAGAAATTTTCATCCTACATTCTAGCATCTAATCTGAATCCTAGTATTGGAATTGGGGGCATGGCTCCTTCATATATTCCACTTTTGTTTGGCGGCACCCATATTCCCCAAGCGACTCCTAATGTTGGAAGACTACCTCCTTTTCACACTGGGTCTAATCCTTCTCTTAATGCTCTTGGATGGAGTAATCAACCAAGTAGACAAGATGTTGCTTATGTTCCATCCTTTACACCTACCTCCACACCGATTCCGACCAACACGTTTGGCATGGTGAATCCACCTCTATCCCCTGGATTTACACCCAGAGGAGGTCAGTTTCATACTTTGGGCAATCCCCAACCTGGAGCTACTCCGTTTGGGGGAAATATTTACAACCCTCATCATAAAATTCCTATTGGAATGGTGCCCAACCAACCTCTTATGAATCAATTTGGAGGGGGGTTTTACAACCCTAGATAGGGACATGGTGCATACTAGAACCCTAGATGGGATATGATTCCCCAACATCAATATTTTATGGGAACTTGGGGCCAAATGTTGCAACCTCATCTCTCTTTTTTGGCCACGCTCAAGTTTCTAGACTTGTCAATATTAACGAATGACCCAGTGCCAAGCTTCCTTCGGATATTCCAAAATTCAAGGGAAATAATGGTAAGGATCATGGTGATCATGTCACTACTTTTCATATTTGGTGCTCTTCCAATTCCATTAATGATGATTCTTTTCATTTAATATTTTTTCAACGCACCCTCATAGGGGTTGCAGTGAAATGGTATGTAGAGCTACCAGGGGGGATGTACGAGAATTTTAATCAGATGGTTCTAGTTTTCCTCAACCACTTCCAATTGTCGGTTCATTACGACGCTGACATAAAACTATTTTCGTCCCTCTGCTAGGACAAAGACACCCATATCTCGGATCACGTACAAGAGTGGCACCGAAGGAAGAGGTTGATCAAAGACTACATTCCTCCAAAGTTCCTGTTGGAATGGTTTCTTAAGTCTTTACTTCCTTAAATTTCGAAGTATGTTTCTACATCTGGGGTAACATCTAAAGATAAAGTGATTTTAAAAAACCAATAGTTAGATCTCATATATGCTTAGTTTGGGATGTTATACAAGATTCTTCCTGATGCACTAAGGTCTAGCTATGACCCTAGAAAAAAGCTTAGGCATCATGTCGATGGAATTATAGGCTCCGCAAATGTTAAATCTATAGACTTGGTGACATGCTTGTTGAAAGAGTTGTCTCTAAGCTAGTTTGTAGGAGGGAATGATCCATCTATGCCCTCCACTCCAACTCAGTCGACGGATGTACATTCTATGCAATCGTCAACCATCCCAAATGGTAACCAACAACCAGGAGGTTATAAAAGGAAAGGACATGGTAACAATCGTAAGGGTAGGAGGAATAATGATAATAAACCCAAGGACAATGCTAAAAATTATATATTGAAGGTTAATGCTAGTGAGGGAAAGAAAGAGAAGCGAAAGGTGAAAATCCGTTATAAGCTTTGTATTGATGATCACCTTACCCACTTGTGCCCCAAACTCAAGCAAGCTGCGAGGATTTTATCTCTACCACCTGATGTGGTAACTAATCCTTTTATGCATAATCAACATATGGCATCGAGCTCCTCTAATTATGGAAATGCGGTGAGTGGAAGTCAAAACCCATCGGCACAAGATAGTGACCGTCTATGCATAAATATGGTCAAGTCTCAGATTAATGTAGCCACTCGGTATCGTGATTACAGTTATTCATAGGATGTTTCAGTTCTAGAGTCTCTCCCTCCTCCATAGATGAATTTAGAGATAAAAAATCTAGAGCCCCCAACTTGTACTTCGAAAGGAGTACTCAAACGCTCTACCCAAAACCCTAATGCTAGAGCTTCCCAGAAATACTCTATTGTTGAGGATATGGGTCAAACCCCTTGTGCAATGTCGGCTCTAGAGGTACTTCAGAGGTGTCCTTCATATAGGAATGCCTTGTTATCTACTTTAGCAACTCTAGACCCCTATGGCTCTAAGGATATCAAGTTCGACGTCACAGATGTGAAGCCTCACTTGCCTTATCACGTGGCCTTTCAAATCCATGTTGCTTACTCGAACTATACCATCAAACGTACTGTTATTGATGAAAGTGTTGTAACGTACGTGATGTCCCTAATCTATTGGAAATCCCTTGTCTCTCCAACCCTCTCTCTATCCCCGACTAGGACGACCGTATTTTATGGTCATTCTTTTCGTCCCCATGGTATTCACCCTACCTTTCCAGTGTAGTTAGGTGGGAAGACAGTGGAGGTGGATATCGAGGTGGTTGATGCACCCCTTGACTATAACTTACTACTAGGGCGTAACTGGACTTATGCTATGACTACAATCATGTCGTCTATTTTCCATACTTTATGTTTTCCTCATGATGGGAATATCGTGGCAATCGATCAGTTATCCTTTGCACGTGCTAGTCCCAATGCATCAGTTGGAACTTCGATCCTCGTGATCGATAATTCTGAGTCGAAAACTAAGGATATTGGTGTCAGAATGTATTCCTCCCTTATGGGTACCTTTGATTTCATAGCACCAATTCATCATATCTCTACCATGTCCAATAGGTCTTCTTTGTCAATGAGGTCCGTTCCTTTCCTCACTTCGTATTTTAACGATCCATGTACCCTACCTTCCCCGACATCGTCTTGTGAAGGTTAGTCTCATATTGGAATGGAAATGCCACTTCCTGCGGCAAAGATATCATATCAAGCTATTCTCGACTCTATTGTCAACGCACATCCTGTTCCCTCACAAAA
This sequence comes from Picea glauca, assembly GCA_000966675.3. Classification (NCBI taxonomy): domain Eukaryota; kingdom Viridiplantae; phylum Streptophyta; class Pinopsida; order Pinales; family Pinaceae; genus Picea; species Picea glauca. The sequence continues at coordinate 25,128 of JZKD02S0795697.1, forward strand.
TGACAAGGAGGATATGGTTATTCGACCAATGTGGACCACTTAATCATCTTGCTCACATGATTTCCTTGATGATACTTTACCTTCATATGAAGAAATCTTAGAGGCCATGAATGGTTCATATAGGCCATGGGATAATATGAATAATTGCTCTTATTTCCTCCTAGAGCTTGCTAGAATCGAACAAGACGATTTTAGATCTACCTTGAGTGAGATAGTAAGCCACTTCGTAGTTCCACTTGATATGCATGACATTTATGCCAAAGGAAACATGGGGATTATTTATCCTACCATCACAATCAACATCTCTCGCATTCCTAGTAAAATTGAATATGTATATGTCGGTGCAAATTGTTCTCCTGAAGAAATTCAAATCTACACCAGGATCTTTAAATAATTATGTGATGTATTGCCTTGGTCATATTAAGAGATGCGAGGAATTGACCCTCTAATTTTCAAACATGATATTAAAACCTACCTGGATGCTAAACCTGTTCGGAAATGACTTAGAGTTGTTAATCCTAGGAAGGTCCTTGCTATTAAGGAAGAGGTGGAGAAACTACATAATGCAGGTTTTATCTACCTGGTTGCCTTGACTAAATGGGTATCGAATATCTCTCCTATGAATAAGAAGAAAGGAACCATCTGTGTGTGTATGTATTTTTGAGACCTGAATAAGGCCTATCCCAAAGACAAGTTCCCAACACCTTTCATTGATCAAATTCTCAATGATTGTGCAGGAAGCGAGGTTTTTTATTTTATGGATGAATTTTCAGGATACAACTAGATTCAGATTAAACCTCAAGATCAACATAATATGACATTTATTTTTCCTTAGGGTACTTTCAAATACCATAAAATTCCTTTCAACCTTAAAAATGTTGGAGCAAACTTCCAACGAGCCATGACCTTCGTTTTTCACAATCTCAAGCATATACTCGAAGCTTAGCTCGATGATCTCATTGCTCACTCTTGCAAGAGAGTGGATCACTCTACGCACCTTTGGCTATTTTTCAAGATATGTCGGTGTTATCGCATCCGTTTAAACCCTCATAAATGCATCTTTTGCATTAGGTTGGGTCGTCTTTTAGAATTCTTAATCTCTGAGACTGGGATCATGGTGGATCCTTTAAAGGTTGAGGGAATACCTTGATTTCCTCCCCTGCATAATATTCATCAATTTTTTCCCTTGACCAAGTTTTGGGAGTTTCTTGGTCATGTTGACCTATTTTGAGACTTCAACAGCCTGTTGAACGATGAGCGCAAGTCGAAGCGGAGATCATAGGATCTCGGCACCCTTTTGGGCCCCTTTTTGGGTTTCTGGGAATATGTAACAAGAATGGGATGTCAGCCTATGGGTTTAACCATGCTTAGGCCTATTTTGTGATATATAAATAGATGCCTATCATGAACCAACATGCCCCCCCACCCCCTCCGAGCTTCCTTCAGATATTTTGAAATTCGAGGGAAAGACTAGTGAGGATCCTGGTGATCACGTCACTACTTTTGATATTTGGTGTTCTTCCAATTACCTTAATGATGATTTTATTTGTTTAAGATTGTTTCAATGCACCCTCACAGGGGTTGCAACAAAATGGTATATAAATCTACCAGGGGGGGCGTATAGAAATTTTAATTAGATGGTTCTAGTTTTCCTCAACCACTTCCAATTGTCAGTTCATTATGAAACTGACATACAATTCCTATTGGCCCTTCACCAGGACAAATCCACCCATATCTTAGATCAAATCCAAGAGTGGTGCGGAAGGAAGAGCTTGATCAAAGCCTACATTCCTCCAGAGTTCTTGTTGAAATGGTTTCTTAAGTCTTTACTCCCTTATATTTCGAAGGATGTTTCTACATTCAGGGTAACATATGAAGATGAAGCGATTTTTAAATCTCAATAGTTAGATCTCATTTATGCTCAATTTGGGATGTTATACGATATTCTTCGTGATGCACCAAGGTCAAACTATGACCCTATACAAAATCCTGGGCCTCATGTCGATGTCATTATAGGCTCTGCAAATGTTAAATCTACAGACTCGGTGACAAGAAATTTGAAAGAGTTGTCTCTAAGACATTCTGTAGGAGGACAGGCTCCGTCAATGCCCTCCACTCCTACTCAGTCAGGGGATGCACATTATGTGCAATCGTCGACCAACCCAAATGGTAACCAACAACCGGGAGGGAATAAAAGGAAAGGACGTGGTAAAAATCGTAAAGGTGGGATGAATAAAGATAATAAACCCAAGGAAAATGATAACAATGATAGATTGAAGGTTAATACTGGTGAGGGAAAGAAGGAGAGGTGAAAGGTGAAAATCCCTTGTAAGCTTTGTATTGATGATCACCTTACCCACTTGTGCCCCAAACTCAAGGAAGCTATGAGGATTTTATCTCTACCAACCACAGTGGTAACTAATCCTTTTCTACATAATCAACATATGGCCTCAAGCTCCTCTAATGTCGAAAATATGGTGAGTGGAATTCAAAACCCACCGTCGCAAGACAATGACCGTCTATGCATAAATATGGTCAAGTCTTAGATTGATGTAGCCACTTGGTCTCGCGATTCTAGTTCTTCACAGGATGTTCCAGGTATAGAGTTTCCCCCTCCTCCAGAGATTCCTTTATATATCAAAAGCTAGCTCCCCTGGCTCATATTTCGAAAGGACTACTCAAACGCTCTACCCACAACCCTAATGCTAGAGCTTCCCATAACTACTCTATTATTGAGGATTTGTGTCAAACCACTTGCATGACGTCAGCTCTGGAGGAACTTTAGACGTTTCCTTCATAGAGGAATGCCTTGTTATCTATGTTAGGAGCTCTAGACCCCTATGGCTCTAAGTCTATCAAGCTCTATGTCACGGATGTGAATCCTCGCTTACCTTATCACGTGGAT
>JZKD02S0795697.1:65242-88033 GCA_000966675.3 Picea glauca
TGCATGAATCTATAAGTTATGTTCCTTGTTTACTGATTGAACTAAGTTATATAGATCTGTTGTTACACTTAGAAGAGCTTTGCATTACTGTTTGTTTCAGAATCAAGATATAGATATGCTATGTTATAGATCTACTATTATAGATCTGCTATGTTATAGATCTACTGTTATAGATCTGCTATGTTATAGATCTCTGCTGTTATAATTAGAAAGCTTTCTATTACTGTTTATGATCTGAGTTTTATTGCATATGATCTGAGTTTCCTTCTTCTACTGTTACAGTTTGTCATAGATCTATCTTTCTACATGTTATTATCTCAGGTTGTGTTTCAGATCTAAGTTGTTTAGCATTGAATTTTAAAAGAGACTGTTGTTTTCAATTTTACCCTAAAATCTAACACATTGATTGCACCTTTTCCCATGATTCTACAATATTATCATTACCCAATTTAATTTGTGCTTTAACTGATGTATTCAAATCTTTAAACAACCCTTTATTTCCATTCATATGGTTACTACAACCACTATCAAGAAACCAAATGTTACTTGCATTTTCTTGAGCTACATCACATGTAATAAACAATGTCTCAGAACTACTCTCAGAAAAATGTGCATTCTTCTTTCTCATATCTACTTATCTCTTTTGGCATTCATTTGCAAAGTGACCATACTTCTTGCAGTAATAACATTGAATATTGGATTTGTCATACCTTTGAGATGCCTGATTGTAATTACTTTCCCTTGAGTTGAACTTTTGATTTCTCTTTCCTCCTAGGTCTTGACACTTTCTTTCTTCTCTTTGAAAATTATTTCTTCCTCTTCCTCTGAAACTTGGATTTCCTCTTCCTCTACCTCTGTCAAATGTCATTTTTGTTTTGAATGCATGCTCCAATGAGGTATTGTCATTCATGTTCAACCTGTCTGCATAGTTTTTCAAGGAGCCAACCAACTCATCCATAGAGTATTTAGTCAAATCTTTAGATTCTTAAATTACTACAACTATTGCATCAAATTTTCTAGGAAAACTTCTTAAAACCTTTTCTACAACCTTCTGATCTACTAGCTCATCACCATTTTTCCTTATTTGATTAACCAACTCCGTAACATGATATGTAAACTGATCTATTGAATTAGAATCTTTCATTTGCAAGTTTTCAAATTCTCTTCTAAGTGCTTGGAGTTTGGCAATTTTTACCTTGCTAGTGCCTTGATAAGCTGTCTCTCGAATGTCCCATGCTTGCTTGGCTGTAGTGGCTGGTTTAATCCTTCCAAAAACTGAATTTTCCAACGCTTGTCCAATTATCTGCAAAGCTCTTTTACTCTTTTGTCTATTTTCATCAAGCTTTTTCTTTTCATCAACACTCATAATAGACTCATCTTGTGGTTCAATACAACCATTCATTACTATATCTGTTAGCTCATATGAATCAAATGCTAATTTCATTCTAAATGCCCAATTATCATAATTTTTTCTAGAAAATGTTGGAATCATGAGCTGCTGAAATATGCCTGATGTCATTTTCTTAAAAAAAATCAAGCCCAAATACTTTCAGCAAAATAAACTAGAGATTATATATAGTAGAGGAAGGTGAGTGTTTTTTTACAAATATTTTTGGAATTTCTTCCTTCCCAGTTCCTTAACACAGCTTCTTCCTTCGCAGCTCCTTCACGTAGCCTCAACACTAATTGTTCTCCTCGACAAAGTAATTTCCTCCACGATTTTTTCAATGCAGCTTCTTGCAATGCCACTTCTTCCAGCAAATTCCTCAAACCATAGTGGATTCTACGGCAGAATTCGCAGCTGAATATTGAGGAGCCGGATTTCCTTCTAGCTTCAACCCTCGGATGCTCGCTCGAATTGATCCCTTTGATTTCAGTCGGACAACACTCTTTGCAGCGTCACACCACACCACACGACACTCTTTGACTCTTGTCTCCTATCTGTGCCTTATTATCTTGGAAGCAAATCGACGGCAATTCTACAGTCTAGCGGCTCTCCCTTCAGAGCGCAACGACTCTTTCTTCATCGCACGGCTCTTCCTCACATCTCTCCTGGAAGACGACTCTCCCTTCTGCTATGGATCTCAAGCTATGCTAGAACTCAACTAAAGTGATACCCTAATTCTTGGGCACTCGCCTCTTCCGTTCACCACGCACTTGATAAACAACAATACCAGGGAGTTGCCTGTACTCCAACACTTGACCTCACTGCTCTATCTGGAAGTTGTGGCTTCCTCTCCACAATGCACAGGAACTCTCTTGCTCTGATACCACGATGAGTGGGCAGAGGCAAAGAAACAACGAAATACATAGAAAATGGTGATTCTATTGCACACTTGCATAATGGTTACATTGTATTTGATTTTATAGAGAGAGGAAACTTTTGGAGCCTCCTGAAACAACCTGGAGTATAGGCAGAATGTTCTGGAGTGTTCATGACAGGCATTGGAAGAACAATAATGGCGGTTGAGTAGAGGCTTCGGTTTTAATGCTGGTAGGTAGAAACTAACATATGTCAACACTATAAGCTGTAAATTTGGTTCTTATGTTGTCTGATTGAATGTTTCTAGGTAGTCTGTTTAGCTAGGTGACCGTATATTCTGGTCTTCTCTACGATTGTGACTTACAGGGTTTGTATTTCCAACCAATTAGAAATTAACATATAAGCATCAAATTATATTGTTGGTCGGCATGCTCTTTAGAGCTGTTACACTATGGAGTGGCTAACTAGGGAGGAAGCAGACCTGCTTTTCATGAAAAAAATGGTCTGAATCTTGAGATCTTCAGGGTAGTTTGAGTTTGGCACGATCAAAGTTTCATGTATTTCAAAACTTTATCTTACGGGTTTTGCTCCATTTTAAACCAACCCAAATACTCAGAAAATCTACCAAAATTCTGGATTGACCAAAAATTTATAACACCACAAAAAAACCTACTAAAAGAAAAAATTACTCCGTTACACTATCACACACAATGTGAATGAAAATTACTCCCGAGTTAGCCTACTCTGTTAGGCTATCACATACAGTGTGAATGAAATTCCTTATTGAAAGGCCATCTGTAACTCAGCCCCCTCAAAAAGCAATGCATTTGTGGTTTTACTAGAATTTCATCATTTCTCCCTCGTTAAAGAATGTTTGCTGAAAGAGGAAGCTCAAGTTCTAGACTATATTTCTATGATTCTTCTTGGCACTAAGCTATAAATGACTAGTGACAGTTTTCTCCGTCGTTACTGTGTCAGAATTTCGAGAAAATAGTATTGAATAGACACTATGCATGGACATGGGTTGTCTGGTTAGGTGTGATGCCGAAATCAAGATGAATCCAGGTTTTTCTTTTGAATTTTTTTATGCTGTTTAGTAACTCTAGATTTAACATAAATTTACCTAGACATTATTTGATAATATATCTAAATTTAAGATGAATTTACTGGACATTATTTAATAATATCCAACCATTCCATAAATAAGAAAAAAAAAAGATCAAAACAAATGTGAAATTTTATGATGTCCACGAGATCACTTGGTCTATGAACGAAAAGAATGAAAAACATCCCACTAAATGTCCATGTTAACAACTGCATTTTTTTTTAAAAATAATCAATGTACAAAATTTAGAGTCTATGGAATGATGTTGAAGTTGAAATTTTCCAAAAGCATTTACACAGTTCTGGGACTTTTCAGTGTATGGAATAAATTTTCAACCATAATGAATGTTGAAAACCTCCTATCATACAGAAGTCTGCAACAATGGAACAGGTGAACCCCATTTCCATTTTTTTTTTAATAATTTGAAATATTTTTTCGCTCACAACACAAATCCCAATCAATCAAAGCACTGAAGGGGTCAGAAGCAGAACAGAGACAAATAACCCACAAAATAAATTCTATTGCTTAATTGAAATGTTTACATATGCCTCTATAAATAGAGGTCTTTAGAAAACTCTCTATCGTCCAGAAGGTTCTCGGAGCGTTGGTGGATTGTCGGTGGATATGATAGTAGAGCTCTCTCGAAGTTGGTGGAAGCTTCGAGTTAAGTAGAAATTAAATTTTTCCAACACTCCCCCTTAATTTCTACCACTAATTACATCAATATTTTCAATGTCCAATGCTTCTCTCAAATACTCAAATTGGTCTTGTGCTCATAGCCTTTGCAAGTTGCTCTTTTGATCTACAATGTCTCCTCCTTAACAAATACATGTCTTGGTTAGGTCTTTATCTGAKTCATGTCATCATYTTCAATTYMTATCTTCATATGGTTGGGCTTCCTTCAATGTGCTACTTTATTACACAACACACGCTCACTTGAGTTTCATCATTTTTGCTTCTTCTTTTGTACCTACAAACAACTTGATCATTGATGTCCATATAAAAAGAGATCCATCTACCGAGATACATGGGTACCATCAACTGTACTCGCCAGTTCTCTAGGTATCCTTTTCACATACATGGTTCATCAATATATTAGATAACATGGTCCCAACAAACTCACACTTTGAGATTACTTAATCTCACAATCCTCCCCTTAATCGAATATCTAACTTCTCTGATCACCATCAAACTTAGATATGAGTACACCTGCCACCCTCGTACCTACCTAGTGGTTAATTCCACAGCTCGATGCCACATCCACTCTTTATGCCTAAGAGGGATACACGCTACATGATCACTCTAATCCATGTAGGCATGTCTTAACAAGGCTTACTAAACATCTGGGGCATATAGCTTGCCTTGCCTATGGCTAAGCTTTACAACTTTGGACCAACAACCTCTTGGGTAATATAGTTTTCCTATGCCTATGGCTAAGCTTTACAACTCAAAAACCTCTAGGGTGTTGGGTACTACCGATCATGCACCCCTTACATCATATATACATCATTTCATCTCAGGTACAAAAATTCCACATTCTTTACTAAATGCCCAACAAATTACAAGCTCATTACATATGCCCATTAAGCATTACATAACTTCATTTGGAGTCTTCTTTGTTCTCTACCTCTTCCAACGAGAGTCTTTCTTCCTTGTCTTTCACCATCCATTTTTTTCTTTTATCGCCCTTTATCTTCTATATCATGAATCTCTCTTTTATGTTTTACATTGCTTCTTACATCTTGTTTTTCTTGTCAATATACTTTATGGATATGTTTCTTGTTGGATTTGATCAAGATCCAACAAGACAACCTATGAAAATGGATTGGCAAACTTAATTGATGCACCACTTGCCATGATTTTACATCACTTTAACATTTGAATTGGACTCAACTTTTGACTAGCTTAACAAACACTTTCACTTTAACTTTAACTATCACCCATTTTGACTCTTCTTGAGATTAATGACATTAATGACTTTACATTTCAAGACTCCTTTTTCACAAATCTTTTAGACTCATTTGAAGACTTAGTCACTTGAACTTAACCTTCTTAACTTTCTCTAAGATTGAAACTCACATGACCATTCCAAGCACTTTTCTATATACTCAATGACCTTTTTACAAATCGAAAGGAGGAACTTTTTACATAGAAACACTTGACTTAACTTTCACTTCCACTTTAAGTCACACATATACCTCAACATTCTTGAAATCCTTGTGAATGATCCATAAGAACATGAACTAAACCCGCAAAGGGTGTTGTTTCAAAGTAAAACAAGGACATCCATGTCGAGCACCATAACAACCAAGCAACCATTATAGAAAAGACGATATTGCATAAAAAGAAGACTAACTGCAAAATAAAAACCAAGTACTGAACTAGAAGCCAAATAGATGCAAACATCCTCCCTTGGCTCTGAGGGCAAGAAATGCAAGCAAAAGCACCAACACGATATATTTCTCGGTCGTGGGTTCGGGTTCTCTCTTACTTCGCTTGCTAATGTTTTCTTCCTCGGAAGGAACTGCATTTTCCGGGCGAGGTATTCTCCCAAGGGGTGGTCCTTGTGGCCAAAGGGAACACAGATACAAAAAAATCATCAATCAACCCTTGCTTAGGATCAACCCGACCTCCTGTTTAATTGGTGAAGCCCTAAGACGAAGAATAGAGCGCCGAAAATTGCATTCTGGTGAATTCGACTTCGGCTAAATTCGCTACCATCCCAAATCCATGTGTGAGACCCGACCTCTTTGCTCTTACATCTTTCCTAGAAGCTGCAGCTTTCTCTGCTCTCCAACTATGCACAGTGTCTAACTCTCACTGAGAACAAAAATGGGGGTGGGTTCGTTTGATGGATACCTCCAACACGAAACCCTCGACGACCTCCTCTGCTCAGCTTCGACTCAGCTTCCTCAACTATTCCGACAAGCGCAATCTCCACTTACTCTGCATCCTCTTATCTGGCTCCGTAGGTCCTCTCCTTGGCATCACGCGAGACCTCCTCTACGACAAGACCTCCTCCATTCCTATGCAGATTCCACATAGCCTCACACTGGATGCTCCTCTTTCTCTCAAAAACCAATCTCACACAGAGGTCTGCTCCAACATGCACGCAACAAACTTCAGTTCGCTTCTTATGGCCACTTCCTTCTCTAGAAACGGGGGGTTTCTTTGCAGTGTTTCCTTGCGGACAGACTTCAGATGCTCTCTAACTCTTCTCTCCATGGATGGGCAGCTCCTCTCAGGATCTTGGGCCCTCCCATGAGGGAGTGAGCCCAGTCCTGTGCTCTGACACCAAATTGAAGGGGTCAGAAGCAAAACACAGACAAATAACCCACAAAATAAATTCCATTTCTTGATTGAAATGTTTACATATGCCTCTATAAATAGAGGTCTTTAGAAAACTCTCAAGCGTCCAGAAGGTTCTCGGAGCGTTGGTGGATTGTCGGTGGATATGACAGTAGAGCTCTCTCGAAGTTGGTGGAAGCTTCGAGTTAGGTAGAAATTAACTTTTTCCAACAAGCACCTGGGGCGAATTACAACTTTGCAACAAATACAGATAAAGGTAAATACCATTGCCAAATCTTTTGTTTTAAATATTTGAAACCAAAAAAATCCATGTCCAAACCTTTTATTTTAATCATTTGAAACATTTCCTTACCGCTAAGTCGATAATAAAGATAAATTTCACCGCCAAAACTTTTATTTTAATCATTTAAAACATGTTCTGAGCACAAATCCCAATTAAAACTAAGTGGATAAACCCAAAACCACCAGTTGCATTACAAATCTGTAAAAATGAGTTCAATCCACTACATATATCCAATAAATGGAATTGAAAAACCCAAAACCATCTATTGCATTGCAAATCTGTAAAACTCAGTTAAATCCACTACATGTATCCAATAAATGGAAGTGAACCTGATAATAAAGGTAAACTTCATTGCCAAAACTTTTATTTTAATAATTTAAAACATTTCCTGAGTACAAATCTCAATTAAGACTAAGTGGATAAACCCAAAATTATCAATTGCATCGTAATTATGTAAACTTTTATTTTAATCATTTGAAACATTTCCCGAGTACAAATCCCAATTAAAACTAAGTGAATAAACCAAAAACCATCAATAGCATTGCAAATCTGTAAAACTTAGTTCAATCCATCACATGTATCCAATAAAGGGATGTGAAGGTGGATTTGATAAGGGAAAGAAATGTGAACTCTATTTCCAAAATATTTATTTTAATAATTCAAAACTACCAAAATATTTATTTTAATAGTTCAAAACTTGCAATAAATGGAAGTGAAAGTAAACTCCATACTAAAGGAAAAGTGAACTCTATTCCGAAATGTTTATTTTAACCATTTAAAACTTATCTTCATTCAAAACACAAATCTCATTCAACATTAGAAGGGTATAATTCAAAACCAATCATCTTCAAGTTTGTAAGTTTGTACCCAACTACAAATGTGCAATGAATTTAAAGTGCAAATCTCAATCAAAGTTGTGTAGGTACAACTCAAAACTAATCCATTGCAAATTTGTAAAACCCAATACCAAACAAGTCCGCAACAAATGGAAGTGAAGATGAACTCCATTCTAAAAACATTTAAATCCCAATAAAAACCGAATGGGTATAACTCAAAACCAATAAACTGTAAATCTATCAACTAAAAATGGAAGTGCCAAATGGGTATAACTAAAAACCAATAAACCACAAATGGAAGTGAAGCTAAAATCCATTCCTAAAAATTTTATTTTAGGAATTATAACCATAATCAAAGCCACACAATTCTAACTCCCAATGAATCGTAGATCTGTATAATTTAAAATCAATCAACTATAATAGTGAAAGCAATCAAATGCAAGACCTATACACCTCAGGACCAATCAACTATAAATCTACAACAAATGGAAATCAAGGTAAACTTCATTCCCAAAACTTCTATTTTAATAATTAGAAACATTTCCTCACTCAAAGGAAAAATCCCAATCAAGATGAGTGGTACAACTCAAGACCAATCAACTACAGATTTATACAACTCAAGATCAATCAATTACAAATATGAATCAACTACAAATGTGAATCAACTACAAATATGAATCAACTACAAATGTGAATCAACTACAAATATGAATCAACTATATATATCTCAAGACCAATCCAATCCAAATATGAATCAACTATGTACACCTCAAAACCAATCCACTCCAAATATGCACCAAATGAAGTAAAGGTGAATTCCATTTCCAAAACCTTTATTTTTATAATATAATTCATTTCCTTCCATAGCACAACTCAAACCTATGAGTGTACAACCCTCCAAATATGCAACAAATGAAGTAAAGGTGAATTCCATTTCCAAAAACTTTATTTTTATAATATAATCCATTTCCTCTCATAGCACAACTCAAACCCATGAGTGTACAACCCATGTCCAATCAATTGAGAAAAAAAATTCAACTCATGGTGTCACCATAGAAGGGTAGCAATCGAAAGGAAACCCTAACATGGAACTTACTTCATTGGTATTTAACATGATACTAGTATAATTGGTTATAGCAATGATGCTTGTGGATATCGGTCCCATGCCATTGATAAAAATTTAGATAATAGACATTCGAACTATATTATAGTGGTTGAATGTGGCGTTGTACCCATCATTGTAGCAATGCACCCACTATTGATAGAAATATTGTTAAATTTCAAACTAAGTCATTATAAGAGGAAATTAAATTTATGTTTATTGTAGACATGCATCAACTATGTGTGGATATTTGTTATAGAAAGATTTGCCTCACCCCATGCAACTTGCTCAAAAGGCCTTTTCCATTTCCCTATGCGGACTTGAAGTCCATTTTTGCAATTCCTAGAGCTAAAAAACATATTTTTCCACATATACATGCCCTAACATCTATACAACATGCGTATATGAAGGTTGCACCATTACAGCCCTCGTGCATCCGGTATTGTGTCCAAAATTAAAAATGGTGTTGGGTTTCCATGTCACGTCACAAGACCCATGATCCTTGACCTTCCATATACTGAAAACGTTCTGATTTGGCCCTTCAGTTTCATTTGAAGGATATAAATGGGCCATATTGAAGGTGTGGAAGAAGGAGAAGAATTCAACTTTGAGAGAAAAGTTAGTCTAGAGAAATTATTCACTTCATATTGAGTCTGCATCTCTTTGTCTTTTTAAGTCTCAACACATTGTTCAACCCCCAAGCTCTTCCCTCTTTGATGAAAAACCTCATTGTATCTCTTATATGAGATTGTCTTTGGTGGAGGATTGAAGTGGTGGATGCCCAACTAGAAGGGACTTAGTTTCTCGGTTCTGAGATGTGCCAACACAAAAGTTTGTCATCCATACACTTATGTTGATCATATTTTAATAGAAATACTCTTTTCTCGTCTAATTAATGTCTTGAAAATATTTGAATTGTTATTCCATGGGAATATTTGTTATGAATATTGATGGATTATGCTATTATATGTCCTAACTCTATATATTATCACCATATGCTTATGTATCTTGGTTGTTTAGAACATGTTGCATGTGTATAGCTTTGAGTAGAGTGCTCAATGGTGGCCTTCTTTGAACATTCAGATGATATAGGCTCTTTATCTTTCCTTGTTAGCATCTTTGTTTATATAACATACTTCAGACTAGATTTGGTTTCTACATTCATTCCATCTGTAGTGGTTTAGCTTATGCCATAGAGTGATTTTCCTCATAACAAGATTAGCGACCATATTCAGTCTTTTCCTTCTAAAAGGTATCAAACGTGGTACACACACCTCTACCTACCATACTTGTGGTCATACAGGTATGATTACTGAGTCGATTCAGAAAGATATTGGGAGTCCTTCAAATCCCACACCTACTGTTGGCATAGAGGTAGACCTAGGGTTGAACGCTACAACAACGCACCAACAAAACCCTAACTACTGACCCTTTCGGAAACACCTGTGAAGAAGATGAAGTCTCACCTGAGGTAGAGGCAGGGGTGGTTGCAGGACTCCAGTGTCTACAACCTTAGCCGAGACACATATTGGTGATTGTAACCACTTGACAAAGAACTTAGCAATATAGTTCATCAATGTCCATTTTTAGTTTACAACGCAGATAAAAACCTAATTATAGAGCATCGTAATATCCAACCAGATCTAGCATATAGTAGCACTTAACATGATGAAACAAATCAGATCTAGTAGGTTTAGACGCTAAGAACATTCACACCGGTCAGATCCAACATTTACTCTCATTACTAAGCACAAAGAAACAACACATCTACCTATCTTTCATCTATATCAAAGCACTAAGAAAGTGAATACATAAACACATCAATCCATCGCACATAGCATTCACAAAACAGAATGTACATGGTTCACCCCCACCATGGGGCTATGTCCACCAACTCTTCGTCTTCTTTATTAGATTTCTTCAATCTTCTTACATGCACATAGACTTCAAATCAACTTCGCAGAGGAAAGGAGATTTGCACACTCTCTGCTAGATCCTCCCTTCCCAAGCTAGGTTACAACACAAAGCCTAAATAGAGTCTCTTACAATATCTTGCACTTAGCCTTGCAAGACTAACACAGCATGCACAAAGCACGTACAACTGTTACTTGCACTCAACACTACTTACAACTGACATGTCATTCACACTTAGCCATTGATACTCACTACATTTCCTAACATCTATTTATACATTACAAAATCCAGCCTAAACATGGGTAAACCCATGGGACGACATCCCCATACCCGTTACATAATCTCAAATCCCAAAAATCCCTAAAAAGGGGCCAAGATCCTGCGATATCTGCTTTGTATTGCGCTTCACCTTCGATAGCCTCTTGAAGTCCAAAAAATAGGTCTAACATGACCAAGGATCCTCAAAAATTGGTCAAGGGCCAACAGGCCCCCAACACTCACCTATGACTCGTCCTGAGTCACTCTAATCTGGATAATTATGCCTCAAAATCCTCGAGCTTGGCTCAAGATTCTTTGAATTGTTGTTGTGCCATGACCTCTTCTTCAACGAACTCTTGGATAACAACTTCGTTGAAAGGTCCCTCTAAGCGATGTTCTGCTGCAGTGATGACTTGTTCTAGTTTTTCTCCTCGACCTTTGATCTCTGCAAATAGTTGGTAAGCCTCATCCTGTATAGGTTGGAGCCTCTGAGTCACTTCCATGAATTTGCTCTGAATGGTGTGGACCTATTGTTGGGAAGTGCGCTTCTCTTGGGATGGCTTCATCCTTTCAAGAACTGGCAGGGGCTTCAATTGTGCCTGTATTATTTATGTTTGATACTTCGCCTCTTGGAGTTGGGAATCCAGTGTCTTCAATCCTGGATTCTTAGTGAATCGCCCATACGTCTAGGCACTATGTTCACTTAGTTGTTTACATTCCAAGGCGATGCTATTGATTCTTTCAACTGTGCCTCCAACAGTTTCTTCCCTTTGATCCTTCACATCTTGCAGGGTGTCAAGCATTGTGTGAAGCTCTAAGTCTATTACTCGTTGTTGTAGCTACTGGTTCATTTCAACAATATGGTCTACTTGATGTGCGACTTAGTATTCTTCCTTTGTCTCTAAGCCTGTCACAGAGCAAAGTGATCTGTTGACTGCTTCTTGCACTTCGAGTTTCTCTGCGAGAAACTGTTCTTTTCCCTGTTGAATTTTTGCGTTCTCCCCTTCAAACTTTGTCTAGAGAGAAACCTTCTCTTGCTCTGTAACTCGGCGTTGTTCTACTACTACTTCTTTCACTTCCTTCAAGGCCTGAGTGGCTTGTTCTAATTTTTCTTGTGCGCAACGAAAGTGAGCATCGGTTGCATCAGCTAGTAGTCGGAGTTGGGTTGGATCATCTCCAAATTTTGGTTCTCCCAATGGCAGGGGTGCAGTGGACACTACGCGATCGAACTGAAGGGCTTGATGTACCCCTTGGAGTTCGACCTCAATTTTTTCGTACATCTCCTCTTGTTTGGTTCTTGTTTCTATAAAATTTCTTGTGAGGCATCATTCACAGCTTCGATGATGTAGTCAAAATCATCGACAGTGAGAACAGTCTACATCTTGGTCAAAGTATCTCTGGATTTCTTTCGAGAAGAGGTTTTCTTGGTAGAAACCTTCATTTTCTTTAGGGGATTAGCCTCATCTCTAGGCGGTGTTGCTTCGCCTTGCTTCTTCTCATCTTCTTTTCCATTTATCTCTTCTACATTGTCATCACCCCCTCGGTTAGGTGATACTGAAGCAGTCTTATCTGATGTGCTTCTTAAGTCTTAGACTTCTTTGGTCTTCTTCCTTTTGCTGGGTCCAGATGTGTCATGTTCCTTGCGAGCGACCTTCGATCTTTCAAGTTCGGGGTCAGATATCTCAGCAGGGTCAGCGGGGATAAGGAGGTCTACTGACCATTCCTTGGTGATCTGATCGAGGTCCTCTTCTATGAGATTGTAGTACGACTGAAGCTCCTCCTTATGTTCATATTCTCGCGCAGTAATATATATGAAGTGTCAATCTATGCAGGGTGTTGACATCATGGGAAGTTCAATTTCGATGGCTCTATTTAGCTGGGGATAATATGTGTGAAATATTGTGTTCAACTTCCACTGTTTTCCCATGTCGCTCGAGAACCAGATCTTCGTGAACTTTGTAATGAGCGGCTCAAACGGTTCAATGTCAGGGAATATCACACCTTCCAACATCTCACAAGCAATAAATGTGATGAGGATCAGGAGCCAGCTAAAGTGAAACTCATAGCCCTGATCCTGTGCTTCACAAGAGTCCAATTCCAAATTATTAACTAGGTACTTCACCCAGTTCATCTATAGGCCTTCTACGTATTTCCCCACAAGGTCGACGACAAAGCCTGTGACCTACGTGGGTCTGTTCTTCCTTATGATATTTCCTGCAATTAATAGGCATGCTAGGAGCACTGCACCATTATGGATGGAAGATACCTTGTAGCCTCGTGTTCCCTTCTCAACATCGTTGTAGGTATCCTTGATATTCTGTGATAACGTGCGATCTGTGGGTTTTCCTAGATAGAAGTCCTAGGGGTTGGGTCCTTGCATACTCAATTTGGTGATCCTATTGATCAACGTCGGATCGAATGTGATACAATGGTCTATCCATAAGTAGCCACCATGGTAACATGAAAGTAAGAGCTTGACACATGTGTTAACCTTTTGGTGCCTTCCAAAGTGTGGGATTTTCATTACATTCAACAGGGTAGATTGCATGAGGTTCATCGTCCATAGTTGGGGGATTATTTTCGATTTCTTTCCCTTCATTGTAGTCAGGTATTTATACAGGGCGAGCACACTATGGTTCTTGCGGTCTCCTAGGTTGAAGTCGTTGAACTTCAACATTGCGATCTTATCCTATTGTGCTCGAACTACGCGTATCCCCTTTGGGAGGTACGCAGTAACCATGGTGTACTCAAAATATCTTGGCACACTATCACGACTCACCGCACCAGCCAGAGGTAGGATGTAGTCAAGAAATATGGTTGGGATCAGCTTCGCATTTGCTAGGTCATCTCTATGATTGGTTCTCTTTTCTGTGATGACTCGAGATGGCCTAGATCTGCAAGCGGTCGACGAAGAGGCTTCCACCCCTCTCTTCGATGATGCTTGAATACTTGTAGACATAACTTTCTCGCCCATGATATCGATGAGAACTTCTTTGAGGATTTTCTCCATGGTGCCGAGCTCTTCTGACATAAATGCTTAGATCAGATGGATGAATGAATGTAAGCAACAACATAACGAATCTTTCCAATGGACCAGATACCTTCATTAACTCAATTATGTCCGTTACGGCATGGTCCCAACGGTCTGATGGCAGGATTTTTGGCCATAAATGTCTTTCTAACTTTTCGTGGCATCGTTCTAATGGTTATACTGTTCCCAACGGCTATATTCCTTCGTCATGGCAAAGTGCCATGTGACATTGTTCTAATATCTCGACAAAGTATCTGTTTTGCAAATTTTCCTTTTGCGAAGTTCACTCTAGAACCTTCTGTAACTTTTCGATCTTTTCTTTCTTCTTACTGATCTTTCTAGCCTTTTTGTTGGTGATATTCATATCATTATTCCTCTATCCATTATGATTCTTGTCTTCTTTTGGCATAGTAACTTCGCATTGTTGATATTCTTTCCTAATATTCGAGGGAAATACTTCTTCTTTATCTGGGGTAGATGCTCTACTCTCCTGCAGAAATAGGTGTCTCAAGTCCTTGTGTGTCCTTTCAACTTCGACATCCAAGTCTATGGTTCTAAATAGATTCGATCTGTTCTCCTATTCTTCAATTAAGTGTGCGATCCTCCTAGTCATGAAATCTTTTAGTTCTTGCTTCTTCTGCTCTAAGGATTTTTCTTCTTTCCTTCTAGCCCGATTCTTTTCAATCCAAGGTTTTCCTAGCACTATAGCAAATGGGGAACTATTCTCAATAAATTTAACAACTTCAAAATATTTCTCTGTCAAAGTTCCATGAGCACTCATAGATATCTGGGTGAGTCTTCCACATAGGGTTATCGACTTTCCTCTAAAAATTATTATTCCTCCCAATGAAGGAATCATAGCAGGATTTCCTACAGCTTCCCAAGTTCTTTCTGTCATGACATTCACATGTGTTTCTTCATCTAGAACATAGTCAATGTTGAAGTCTCCTATCCTTTCTTCTATGCACTCTTTTTCTTTGAAGATATCTGAGAAGTTGATATGTCGGTGATCATTCATGGTTTCTTTCATTTGCAACAATACAATCTCTGATTCTTTCTAGGGTTATACCATGATCTCACTTTCTTGACTTTTCTAAGGTTCTACTTGTTCCATATTCATTCTTTCAATATTAGCAATCATTCTACGACAATCTAAAACTTCATGGTCCATAGCTTTACAACAAAGACAACTAGGTCTTCTACCAGGGCATTCCTTATCCAGATGAATCGGTATTCTGCAACTGTAACAAAGGGTTGATCCTCTCTTCATCTACACCTGCGAAGTAGATGAAGTATCACTTGACGTAGAGGCAGGGGTGGTTGTAGGACTCCAGTGTATGCAACCATAGCCAGGACATAGATTTGTGATTGTAACCCCTTGACAAAGCACTTAGAAATATAGTTCATCAATATCCATTCTTATTTTACAGCTCAGATAAAACCATAATTATAGGGCATCTTAATATCCAACCAAATCTAGCATCTAGAAACACTTAGCATGATGAAACATATCAAATCTAGTAGGTTCAAGCACTAAACACATTCACACCGGTCAGATCCATCATTTACTCTCATTATTAAGAACAAAGAAACACCATATCTACCTATCATTCATCTATATCAAAGAAATAAGAAAGTAAATAAATAAACACATCAATCCATTGCACAAAGCATTCACATTACATGATGTACATGGTTCACCCCCACCCTGGGGCTAAGTCCACCACTTCTTCGTCTTTTTTATTAGATTTCTTCAATCTTCTTAAATGCACAGAGCCTTGAGATCAACTTTGCAGAGGACAAGAGATCTATGAACTCTTCTCTATATCATCCCTTCCCAAGATAGGTTACAACACAAAGCCTACATAGAATCTCTTACAATCACTTTCACTTAGCCTTGCAAGTATCACACAGCATGCACAAGGAAATTTTCATCCTACATTCTAGCATCTAATCTGAATCCTAGTATTGGAATTGGGGGCATGGCTCCTCCGCATATTCCATATTTGTTTGGCGGTACTCATATTCCCCAAGTGACTCCTAATGTTGGAAGCCTACCTCCTTTTCATGCCGGGTCTAGTCCTGCTCTTAATGCTCTTGGATGGAGTAATCAACCAAGCGGACAAGATGTTTCTTATGTTCTGTCTTTTACACCTACCTCCACACTGATTCCGACCAACATGTTTGGCATGGAGAATCCACCTCTATCCCCTGGATTTACACCCAAAGGAGGTTAGTTTCATACTTTGAGAAATCCCCAACCTGGAGCTACTCTGTCTGGGGGAAATATTTACAACCCTCATCATAACATTCCTATTGGAATGGTGCCCAACCAACCTCTTATGAATCAGATTGGAGGGGGTTTTTACAACACTAGATAAGGACATGGTGCAAACTAGAACCCTAGATGGGATATGATTCCCCAACATCAATATTTTATGGGAACTCGGGGCCATATGTTGCAACCCCATCTCTCTTTTCTGGCCACGCTCAATTTTCCAGACTTGTCAATATTAATGAATGACCCGGTGCCAAGCTTCCTTCAGATATTCTAAAATTCAAGGGAAATAATGGTGAGGATCACGGTGATCATGTCACTACTTTTCATATTTGGTGCTCTTCCAATTCCATTAATGACGATTCTTTTCATTTAATATTGTTTCAACACACCCTCATAGGGGTTGCAGTGAAATGGTATATAGAGCTACCAGGGGGAATGTATGAGAATTTTAATCAGATGGTTCTAGTTTTCCTCAACCACTTCATATTGTCGGTTCGTTACAACGCTGACATAGAACTCGTGTCGTCCCTCTACCAAGACAAAGACACCCATATCTCGAATCACATCCAAAAGTGGCGTAGAAGGAAGAGGTTGATCAAAGCCTACATTCCTCCAAAGTTCTTGTTGTAATGGTTTCTTAAGTTTTTACTTCCTTATATTGCGAAGTATGTTTCTACATCCGGGGTAACATATGAAGAGGAAGTGATTTTCAAAACCCAATAGTTAGATCTCATATATGCTCAGTTTGGGATGTTATACAAGATTCATCCTGATGCACTAAGGTCAAGCTATGACCCTAGACAAAATCTCGGGACTCATGTCGATGGAATTATAGGCTCCGCAAATGTTAAATCTATAGACTTAGTGACAAGCTCGTTGAAAGAGTTGTCTCTAAGCCATTTTGTAGGAGGGCAAGATCCATATATGCCCTCCACTCCCACTCAGTCGGCGGATGTACATTCTATGCAATCATCGACCAAACCAAATGGTAACCAACAACCAGGAGGGTATAAAAGGAAAGGACATGGTAACAATCATAAGGGTGGGAGGAATAATGATAATAAACCCAAGGACAATGCTAAAAATGATATATTGAAGGTTAATGCTGGTGAGGGAAAGAAAGATAAGCGAAAGGTGAAAATCCCTTGTAAGCTTTGTATTGATGATCACCTTACCCACTTGTGCCCCAAAATCGAGGAAGCTGTGAGGGTTTTATCTCTACCACCTAATGTTCCAATTGTGGATGAGGCACTTGCATTTGCAGGGGAACCAACTGTTGAAAATGATAACTTGCATCAACCACTCCATCCCACGCTCTTACCAGAATGTCTCTCATTCGCTAGATCAGATGAGGAGCATGCCAAATACTATGAAGATCCTGACATTTGGTTGAAGAATGATGCCATCAAGTCCCTGGGATGGAGAGAAGAGACTAAGGAAGAAAAGGATTCTGGTTTGGAAAACTCCCAAACATGCAGGGGAGTAGTTGCTGATGTATACATAAAAAATGACTAGACAGAGTTCAAGGGAATTTTTTTCAAAGTTTTATGCCAGAGCATACAGAGGCTTCAAAAGCCAATAGTTCATGCTCTTTCTTTCGCAACCAAAATTGCTCTTGTAGTAGCCAGTATTTCCACTATCGCTGTATTGACTACTGCGGTAAACAACAAGCTAAGCAAAGAAAGTATGCGTAAAGCGCATTCTTATCCTTCGGTCGTGGCTCTTTCCTCCCCATCAACTGGTCCGAAGAAGAGTGCTAACATGGTAAAGTTACATGATAGTTTGGAGGGTTTATAATAACAATTATAATAGTAATCAAATATTTTGAGATTACAGCTTAGCAAGAAGAAGTTACCTTGAATAAATATAATCTCTCTTTCTTTTCAGAAAGATGAAGGTTTCTGATAATAAAAAAAGGAAAGGTTTATGATGTTTTCCTTTTTTTTGTAGAGAAATCTGTGATGTTTTCCTTGGTATTTACTGACTAGCTACTATAAGTTGTAAATTCGGTTCTTATGTTGTCTGATTGAATGTTTCCAGGTAGTCTGTTTAGCTAGGTGACCGTATATTCTGGTCTTCTGTACGATTGTGACTTACAGGCTCTATATTTCCAACCAGTTAGAAATTAACATATCAGCATCAAATTATATTGTTGTTCAGCATGCTCTTCAAAGCTATTACATTATGGAGTGGCTAACTACGGAGGAAACAGACCCGCTTTTCATGAAAAAAATGGTGTGAATGTTGATATTTTCAGGGTAGCTTGAGTTTGTCACGACCAAAGTTCTATTTATTTCAAAACCTTATCTTATTGATTTTGCTCCATTTTAAACCAACCCAAATACTTAGAAAATCAACCAAAATTCTGAATTGACCAAAATTGTATAACAACACAACAAAAAAACCTACCAAAAGAGAAAATTACTCAGTTACACTATCACATACAATGTGAATGAAAATTACTCCGAGTTAGCCTACTCTTTTACACTATCACATACAATGTGAATGAAACTCCTTATTGAAAGGCCATCTGTAACTCAGCCCCCTCAAAAAGCAATGTATTTGTGGTTTTACTAGAATTTTATCATTTCTCCCTCATTAAAGAATGTTTGCTGAAAGAGGAAGCTCAAGTTCTAGACTATATTTGTATGATTCTTCTTGGCACTAAGCTATAAATTACCAGTGACAGTTTTCTCCATCTTTACTGTGTCAGAATTTTGAGAAAATAGTATTCTATGGACATTATGCATGGACATAGGTTGTCTGGTTAGGTGTGATGCCGAAATCAAGATGAATCTAGGTTTTTCTTTTGAATTTGTTATGTTGTTTGTTAAATATATTGTACCCTCAATAGTCTGACTATACACTGCCAGCTGTATTGGATAGTTGTACTTTCTATTTTTGTCTTGCTTGAGCATATTTAGCTCAACCATCTTGCATTGTAACTTGTTCAGTACTTCTTCATACATTTCAATATACTATTCTATTCTTTCTCTCTGCATTTCTCTTTGCTTCACAATTTATCATGGTATCAGAGCTGGAACAGTAAGCCTCTTCACACAGTCTAGAGAGCCACATGATCCTCACACTATAGAGCTTCACGGATCTTGAGAGCACGCGACACAGACTTTTCACAAGGCTTGGAGAGCTGTCTGCAATACTCTCAAAAGATCGCCGTAAGAAGCTTGCAGAGGTTGCAGAGCATAAAACGCTCAAAAGATCCTGGACGAAGAGAACGCAAAAGAAGAAACAGTCAAGATTCTTGTAATTTTTCAAGAATCATCGAAGATTGACGTAGGAGAGCTGCAGAACAAAAGAATGTTTAAAGAACTTGAAGATTTCGCTTAAATTCGTTAAAGATTCATGCAGAAGGCATAATCGTTTAAAGATTCTTGGAAATCGCTCAAATCTTTCAAAGATTGTAGCAGATAACGAAGAATTCGTGTATTTCTTTCAAATCTTTGAAAGATTCATGAATCTTTCTTCCACAGGTGAAAAGAACAGCCACTGAGGCCATAAGATTCGTCCTGCAAACGAATCCAGAGCGGGAAACTAGTCCAGAAGGGACAAGGAGAGTGTGGAAAAGGCGAAAGAGTTTCAACCATCAGATATTGTGCAAAGGCTCGACAGTCGTTAGATCAACAAAGATGTGCACGACGATTAGTCGTTTAGAGCACACTGGAGAATTTTTGACTTGTGAAATCCTGACATCATCTTGACCGTCCATCAAGAGGCACGTGGCGAGATCCTATCTCCATCGCAAAATCAGTAATCGGGAGTTGGACGCGCAAAGGAAATTGCACTCCAAAAACTCTGATACGCGATATCTCGAAATCCCGAGAAGACTTGTGAGCCATCCATCTCAGAGGACAGGTGGCAGCAGATAAACTCATTGTCGACGTTTTGGCATTCGGGGTTTCAAGTTGTCAAAGAAACTTGGCATCACAACTCGTGAAATCACAATACGCAAAATCGTGATACGCGAAATCGCGATCAAATCTCAGCCGTCCATTTGACTGGACATGTGGTAGACATCGAGAAAACCGTCGTGTTTCGTCATTTGGGGTTTCAAGTTGTCCAAGTAACTTGGTGTCGCAACTCGCGAAATCGCGATACGCGATATAGTGATAAGATCTCAGCCGTTCGTTTGTCCGGACACATGGCGAACATCGTAGCACCCATCGACATTTCAGCATTCGAGGTTTCAAGTTGACAAACACATTGTGTCAACGGAGCATCGCAAGTCGCGATATCCCGAGGAGGAATCAGGACCGTCCATCTCTCCCGGACACATGGCGTAAATCCGGGGACTCCGGAAAATCTCTGACAAGGAAAGGGCCATCGGCATATCGGGAGTCAGAAAATCGCGAATCCTGAGGACAAGGATCTCGTGCACTTCGAAAATTCGAATTACGAAATCCCGACAGGAGGAACCCTCCATTTGTGGGGCCCAACTGACGTCATATCGTCAAACAAGTCAATTGGCACATCGACATTTCACGGATCCTGGAGACGATATGTCTGGGTCATATCCATTCGCGAAATCACAAAGAGAGATCACAACCATCCATTTGTTGGGACACGTGGAAGAGATCAGAGGAATCGGGAAATTCCCGAAAGGAACGCGCCATCGAAAAATCAGAGATCGGGGATTCGAGGAGTCAGAAACACTCGACATCAGAATTCGTGACATCTCGATTCACGATATCCCGATAAGATCTGGACTGTCTGATCATCAGCAGATCTGGACCGTTGAAAAGTCCAAAGGTGAATTTTCGCATTTCGGCATTTTGGAAGGTAAAAATGGGAAAAGCCCGTAGCGCTTTATCACAAGGTGTGTGGTCACATTGCAAGGAGACCAAGGTCCAATTCAAGCCCGATAAGCTCCCATTGGCCATTGACAAATCGACGTTTCTGAGATCGCAGGTAAATACAAATTTTTCCCTCCATTTTTTCTACAAATTTTTTTTTATGGCGTCGTCCAGCAATCTAGGCCCAACTCAGGGTCCGATTCTTCTTGGTAAGAATTATCAATTTTGGTCTCTTCGAATGAGGTCGTTCTTCCAAGCACAAGAGTGCTGGGAAATAGTGGATCTCGGATATGTGGAACCAGATCCAGCCGCCCTCACTGCCATGACAAATGCGCAGAGGATTGCTCAAGCAACTCTGAGGACCAAAGAATACAAAGCAAAGTTTTGTATTCAGAACTCTGTGGATGATTCAATTTTCTTGAAAATCACAGGCGCTGGTACTTCCAAATAGGCTTGGGACATCCTCAAATCCTCCTACCAAGGAAATGACAGGGTCAAAACAGTTAAATTGTAGACCTTGTGGACACAATTCGAGACTCTCAGGATGACAGAGTTCGAAACAGTGGATCAGTTCATGACCAGAGTCATGGGAATCATGAATCAGATCAGACTGATTGGTGAAACCATCACTAATCAACGAATTGTTGAGAAAATCCTCAGAAGTCTTCCCAAGAAATTTGAAATGGTTGTAACATCCATCCTTGAATCCAAGGATCTGTCAAGATTCTCCACAGACGAACTAATTGGTTCTCTGATGACACATGAGACAAGACTGCATCTCACAGATGAGTCAATCTCAAATGCCTTCAAAACTCAATGCTCCTGTAGTAGAGGGAGAGGCAGAGGAAGAAGCAGAGGTCACCAAGGAAGAGGGAACAATCAAGGTAACCCTCATACCAGTGGAGGGAACAAACAACAATATCCAAATCAGAATTTTCAAGGTCAAAGAAATCAACAACAAAATCAACATCAGAATTTCCAGCCTCAAAGAGGCAGAGGGAGAAGATCAAATGACAAAACTAGCATTCAATGCTACTATTGCAAAAAGTATGGGCACTATGAATCTGAATGCAGGAAGAATAAGGCAGATCAACTATCAGGCAGAGCACATGTGTCAAATCATATGGGAGACACCTCAAGAGGTATGTTTCTCTCATGCCACAATACTGAACAACAACCTAAAGATCTCTGGTTGCTGGACAGTGGATGCAACAATCACATGACATGTAACAAAGAATTACTTTCATGCCTTGATTCTTCAATCTCATCTAATATTACACTTGGAAATGATCATTTAGTCAAAGTTCAAGGAAAAGGAACTGTTCCTATTCTTACTAAACAGAATGTAAAGAAAGACATATGTAATGTCTATCATGTTCCAGACATGAAACATAACTTGTTAAGTGTAGGACAACTCATTGAAAAAGGATATAAGGTACTCTTTGAGGGAGCATCTTGCAAAATCTATGATAGAAAACCCAGTAGAAAATTGATTTCTGAAATCTATATGACTCCAAATAAGATGTTTCCCCTTACCCTCAGAACTGCAAATCTGAGTCAACCTTATGCACAGAGTGCATCAACCCTGAATGAAACAA
>JZKD02S0795697.1:88540-107366 GCA_000966675.3 Picea glauca
CCATGCAATCTGAGTTTGAGATGACAGATCTTGGCATAATGAAATATTTTTTAGGCATTGAGGTTCATCAATCAGCCAAAGGCATTTTTGTCTGTTAGCAAAAGTATGCAGCAGACATCATCAAACGGTTTCGCTTGGAAGGATGCAATCCAACAGAAACCCCCATACCTTTAGGTACAAAATTAAGCAAGAATGATGAAGGTCCCACTGTGGATTCTACTTTATACAAAAGTTTAGTAGGCAGTTTGTTGTATCTTACAACAACTAGGCCTGACATCATGTATGCAACTAACCTTGTTTCCAGATTCATGGAATCACCCAAAGATTCACACTGGAAAATGGCAAAACGAATTTTGAGATATGTAGCAGGAACACTACATGTTGGCTTATGGTACACTACATCTGATTGTAATCAACTTTATAGTTACACAGATACTACTTTGCAGGCAACCTAGATGACAGGAAAAGCACATCACGATATGTTTTTCAACTGGGCACGAACCTGATTTCATGGGCATCGAAGAAGCAACCAATTGTATCCATATCTTCTGCAGAGGCGGAGTATGTAGTTGCTACCTCAGCTTCATGTCAAGTTGTGTGGCTGAGAGGATTATTGAAAGACATGTCACAAACAGAAAAGGATCCAACTCCTATTTTCTGTGACAATACACCAGCAATTGCATTATCCAAGAACCATGTGTTTCATAAGAAAAGTAAACACATTGACACTCGGTTTCATTTCATACGCGAGCTAGTCAATAATGGTGACATTGCACTACAGTTTTGTGGTTCTCGAGATCAACTTGCTGATATCTTCACCAAGCCACTGGGAAAGTCAGTTTTTTATTTTCAGAGACAACACTTAGGCAATTAGTGATGATGATTGTAATTGTTGAGTCTAAGAGGGAGTGTTAAATATATTGTACCCTCAACAGTGTGACTGTACACTGCCAGCTGTACTGGACAGTTGTACTTTCTATTTTTGTCTTGCTTGAGCATATTTAACTCAACCTTCTTGCATTGTAACTTGTTCAATACTTCTTCATACATTTCAATATATTGTTCTATTCTTTTTCTCTGCATTTCTCTTTGCTTCACAATTTATCACTGTTTAGTAACTCTAAATTTAACATAAATTTACCTAAACATTATTTGATAATATATCTAAATTTAAGATGAATTTGCTGGACATTATTTAATAATATGCAACCATTCCAGAAATAAAAAAACAAAAAGATCAAAATAGATGTGAACTTTTATGATGTCCACGAGATCACTTGGTCTGTGAACGAAAAGAATGAAAAACATCCCACTAAATGTCCATGTTAACAACTGCGATTTTTTTTATAAATAATCAACGTACAAAATTTCGAGTCTATGGAAGGATGTTGAAGTTGAAATTTTCCAAAAGCATTTACACAGCTCTGGGGATTTTCAGTGTATGGAATAACTTTTCAACCATAATAATTCAATGCTGTAATCGTTTGTGATATACATCGCTGTAATGCTGTAATCGTTTGTGATATACATCGCTGCTATACAAGCGTTTATTGTCACACGATTGTGATCGCGTATTGTAATAATAACAGAATTGCTCAACTGGTTTAGTAATAATATCGATTACACCATGGTTTAGTAATAATATCGATTATAGTCCTTCACGAGTGGAGCTTTCAATTTTATTTAAACGCGTGTTCAACTATCGTGAATGTTGAAAACCTCCTGTCATACAGAAGTCTGCAACAATGGAACAGGTGAACCCCATTTCCAATTTTTTTTTTAATAATTTGAAATATTTTTTCGCTCACAACATAAATCCCAATCAATGAAAGCAACTGGGGCGAATTGCAACTTTGCATCCAAAACTTTTGTTTTAATCATTTGAAACCAAAAAAATCCATGTCCAAACCTTTTATTTTAATCATTTGAAACATAATAAAGATAATAAAGATAAATTTCACTGCCAAAACTTTTATTTTAATCATTTAAAACATGTTCTGAGTACAAATCTCAATTAAAACTAAGTGGATAAACCCAAAACCATCAGTTGCATTGCAAATCTGTAAAATTGAGTTCAATCCACTACATATATTCAATAAATGGAAGTGAAAAACCCAAAAGAAAAACCCAAAACCATCAATTGCATTGTAAATCTGTAAAACTTAGTTAAATCCACTTAAATTCACTACATGTATCCAATAAATGGAAGTGAACCTGATAATTGCATTGTAAATCTGTAAAACTCAGTTAAATCCACTTAAATTCACTACATGTATCCAATAAATGAAAGTGAACCTGATAATAAAGGGAAATTTCATTGCCAAAACTTTTATTTTAATCATTTAAAACATGTTTCATTGCAAATCTGTAAAACTGAGTTCAATCCACTACATATATTCAATAAATGGAAGTGAAAAACCCAAAACCATCAATTGCATTGCAAATCTATAAAACTCAGTTAAATCCACTTAAATTCACTACATGTATCCAATAAATGGTAAATGGAAGTGAACCTGATAATAAAGGTAAATTTCTTTGCCAAAACCTTTATTTTAATCATTTAAAACATTTTCTGAGTACAAATCTCAATTAAAACTAAGTGGATAAACCCAAAACTATCAATTGCATTGCAAATCTGTAAACTTTTATTTTAATCATTTGAAACATTTCCCGAGTATAAATCTCAATTAAAACTAAGTGAATAAACCAAAAACCATCAATTACATTGCAAATCTGTAAAACTCAGTTCAATCCATCACATGTATCCAATAAATGGAAGTGAAGGTGGACTTAATAAGGAAAAGAAATGTGAACTCTATTTCCAAAATATTTATTTTAATAATTCAAAACTACCAAAATATTTATTTTAATAATTCAAAACTTGCAATAAATGCAAGTGAAGGTGAACTCTATTCTAAAGGAAAAGTGAACTCTATTCCAAAAATGTTTATTTTAATCATTTAAAGCTTATCTTCATTCAAAACAGAAATCCCATTCAACATTAGATGGGTATAATTCAAAACCAATCAACTTCAAGTTTGTAAGCTTGTACCCAACTACAAATGTGCAACAAATTTAAAGTGCAAATTTCAATCAAAGATGTGTAGGTACAACTCAAAACCAATCCATTGCAAATTTGTAAACCCAAGATCAATCAAGTCCCCAACAAATGGAAGTGAAGATGAACTCCATTCTAAAAACATTTAAATCCCAATAAAAGCCGAATGGGTATAACTCAAAACCAATAAACTGTAAATCTATCAACCAAAAATGGAAGTGCCAAATGGGTATAACTCAAAACTAATAAACCACAAATGGAAGTGAAGCTAAAATCCACTCCTAAAACTCTTATTTTAGGAATTATAACCATAATTAAAGCCACACAATTCTAACTCCCAATGAATGGTAGATCTGTAGAACTTAAAATCAATCAACTATAACAATGAAACCAATCAAATGCAAGACCTTTTCACCTCAGTACCAATCAACTATAAATCTACAACAAATGGAAATCAAGGTAAACTTCATTCCCAAAACTTCTATTTTAATAATTAGAAACATTTCCTCACTCAAAGGACAAATCCCAATCAAGATGAGTGGATACAACTCAAGACCAATCAACTACAGATTTATACAACTCAAAATTAATCAATTACAAATATGAATCAACTACAAATATATACGACTCAACACCAATCCACTCCAAATATGAATCAACTATATATATCTCTAGACCAATCCACTCCAAATATGAATCAACTATGTACAACTCAAAACCAATCCATTCCAAATATGCAACAAATGAAGTAAAGGTGAATTCCATTTCCAAAACCTTTATTTTTATAATATAAGTCATTTCCTCTCATAGCACAACTCAAACCCATGAGTGTACAACCCTCCAAATATGCAACAAATGAAGTAAAGGTGAATTCCATTTCCAAAACCTTTATTTTTATAATATAAGTCATTTCCTCTCATAGAAAAACTCAAACCCATGAGTGTACAACCCATGTCCAATCAATTGAGAGAAAAATTCAGCTCATAGTGTAACCATAGAAGGGTAGCAATGGAAAGGAAACCCTAACAAGGAACTTACTTCATTGGTATTTAACATGATACTAGTATCATTGGTTATAGCAATGATGCTTGTGGATATTAGTCCCATGCCATTCCCATGCCATTGATCAAAATTTGGATAATAGAAATTCTAACAATATTATAGTGGTTGAATGTGAAGTTGTACCCATTGTTGTACAAATGCACTCACTATTGATAGAAATATTGTTAAATGGACCAAACTAAGTCATTATAAGAGGAAATTAAATTTATGCTTATTGTAGACATGCACAAACTATATGTGGATATTTGTTATAGAAACATTTTCCTCACCCCATACAACTTGCTCAGAAGGCCTTTTCCATTTCTCTATGCAGATTTGAAGTCCACTTTTGCAATTCCCAGAGCTAAAAAACACATTTTTCCACATATACATGCCCTAAAGTCTATCCAACATGCGTATATGTAGGTTGCACCATTACAGCCCTCGTGTGTCAGGTTTTGTGTCCAAAATTAAAAATGGTGTCGGGTTTCCATTTCACATCACAAGATCCATGATCCTTGACCTTCCATATACTGAAAACGTTCTGATTCGGCCCTTCAGTTCCATTTGAAGGATATAAATGGGCCATATTGAAGTTGTGGAAGAAGGAGAAGAATTCAACTTTGAGAGAAAAGTTAGTCTAGAGAAATTATTCACTTCATATTGAGTGTGCATCTCTTTGTCCTTTTAAGTTTGAACACATTGTTCAACCCCCAAGCTCTTCCCTCTTTGATGAACAACCTCATTGTATCTCTTATATGAGCTTGCCTTTGGTGGAGGATTGAAGTGGTGGATGCCCAACTGGAAGGGACTTCGTTTCTTAGTTTTGAGACGTGCCAACACAAAAGTTTGTCATTCATACACTTCTGTTGATCATATTTTAATAGAAATACTCTATTCTCATCTAATTAATGTCTTGCAAATATTTGAATTGTTATTCCATGGGAATATTTGTTATGAATATTGATGGATTATGCTATTATATGTCATAACTGTATATATTATCACCATATGCTTGTGTATCTTGGTTGTTGCGAACAGGTTGTAGGTGTATAGCTTTGAGTAGAGTGCTCAATGGTGACCTTCTTTGAACATTCGGACGAGATAGTCTCTTTATCTTGCCTTGTTAGCATCTTTGTTTATATAGCATACTTGAGACTAGATTTGACTTCGGCATTCATTCCATATGTAGTGGTTTACCCCATGCCATAGAGTGATTTTCCTCGTAACAAGATTAGCGACGATATTGAGTCTTTTCCTTCTAAAAGGTATCAAATGTGGTACACACACCTCTACCTACCATACTTGTGGTCATACAAGTATGATTACTGAGTCGATTCAGAAAGATACTGGGAGTCCTTTGAATCCCACACCTACTATTGGCATAGGGGCAGACCCAGGGTTCAACTCTACAACAACGCACCAACAAACCCCTAACTACCAACCCTTTTGGCAAAACCTGTGAAGCAGATGAAGTCTCACCCGAGGTAGAGGCAGGGGTGGTTGTAGGACTCCAGTGTTCGCAACCTTAGCCGAGACACATATATGTTATTGTAACCCCTTGACAAAGCACTTAGCAATATAGTTCATCAATATCCATTTTTAGTTTACAGCGTAGATAAAACCCTAATTATAGAGCATCGTAATATCCAACCAGATCTAGCATCTAGCAGTACTTAGCATGATGAAACAGATCATATCTAGTAGGTTCAAGCACTAAGCACATTCACACTGGTCAGATCCAGAATTTACTCTCATTATTAAGCACAAAGAAACAACACATCTACCTATCATTCATCTATATCAAAGCACTAAGAAAGTAAATACATAAACACATCAATCCATCGCACATAACATTCACAAAACAGGATGTACATGGTTCACACCCACCTTGGGGCTACGTCCACCAACTCTTCATCTTCTTTATTAGATTTCTTCAATCTTCTTACATGCACAGAGCCTTCAGATCAACTTCCCAGAGGACAGGAGATCTACGCAGTCTCCACTAGATCCTCCCTTCCCAAGCTAGGTTACAACACAAAGCCTACATAGAGTCTCTTACAATCACTTGCACTTAGCCTTGGAAGTCTCACACAGCATGCACAAAGCACTTACCACTGTTACTTGCACTCAACACTACTTACAACTGACTTGTCATTCTCACTTAGCCATTCATACTCACTACATCACCTAGCATCTATTTATACATTACAAATTGGGCCCAAACATGGGTAAACCCATGGGCTGGCATCCTCATACCCGTTACATAATCTCAAATCCCAAAAATCCCTAAAAAGGGGCCAAGATCCAGTGATATCCGCTTTTTCTTAAACTTCACCTTCGACAGCCTGTCGAAGTCCCAAAAATAGGTCTAACATGACCAAGGATCCTCAAAACTTGGTCAAGGGCCAACAGGCCCCCAACACTCACCTATGACTCATCCCAAGTCACTCTGATATGGATAATTATGCCTCAAAAGCCTCGAGCTTGGCTCAAGATGCTTCAACTTGTTTTTGTGCCATGACCTCTTATTCAACAAACTCTTGGATAATAGCTTCTTTGACAAGTCCCTCTAGGCGATGTTCTACTGCAGTGATGACTTGTTCTAGTTTATTTCCTCATCCTTCGATCTCCGTGAACAGTTGGTAAGCCTCATCCTATATAGGTTGGAGCCTCTGAGTCACTTCCATGAGTTTGCTCTGAATGATGTGGACCTACTGTTGGGAAGTGCGCTACTCTTGGGATCGCTTCATCCTTTCAACAACTGACAGGGGCTTCAACTGTGCCTGTATTATTTCTTCTTGATACTTCGCCTCTTGGAGTTGGGACTCTAGTGTCTTCAGTTATGGATTCTTAGTGAGTCTCCCATACGTCTAGGCACTGTGATCACTCAGATTTTTACATTCTAAGGCAATGCCATTGATTCTTTCACCTGTGCCTCGAACAGTTCTTCCCTTTGATCCCTCACATCTTATGGGGTGTCGGGCATTGTGGGAAGCTCTAAGTCTATTATTCGTTGTTGTAGTTATTGGATCGCTTCTTTGATCTGGTCTACTTGATGTGCGACTCAATATTCCGCCTTTGTCTCTAAGCCTTTCACAGAGAAAAGTGCTCTATTGACTACTTCTTGCACTTCGAGTTGCTCTGCGAGAAACTGTTCTTTTCCCTGTTGAATCTGTGCTTTCTCCCCTTCAAATTTTGTCTGGAGAGAAACCTTCTCATGCTTTGCAACTCAACATTGTTCTACTACTACTTTTTTGACTTGCTCCAAGGCCTGAGTGGCTTGTTCTATTTCTTCTTGTGCATGACGAAGGTGAGATTTAGTTGCATTAGCTAGTAGTCAGAGTTGGGTTGGATCATCTCCCAATTCTAGTTCTCCCAATGGAGGGGGCGTAGTGGACACTACGCGACCGGACTGAAGGGCTTGTTGTACCCCTCGGAGTTCGACCTGAATTTTGTCTTACATCTCCTCCTGTTTGGCTTCTTGTTTCTGTAAAATTTCTTGCAAGGCGTCGTTCACAGCTGCGATGATGTAGTCTTGGGAGAAACCTTCCTTTTGTTTAGGGGATCAGCCTCATCTCTAGGCGATGTTACTTCGCCTTTCTTCTTCTCATCTTATTTTCCATTTATCTCTTCTACTTTTTCATCACCCCCTTGGTTAGGTGATACTGAAGAAGTCTTATCTGATGCACTGCTTAAGTCTTAGATTTCTTCAGTCTTCTTCCTTCTGGTGGGTCCGGATGTGTCATGTTCCTTGTGATCAGCCTTCGAGCTGTCAAGTTTAGGGTCAGATATCCTTGCAAGGTCAGCGAGGATAAGGAGGTCCGCTGACCATTCCTTGGTGATCTCATCGAGGTCCTCCTCTGTGAGATTGTATTACGACTAAAGATCCTCCTTATGTTCGTCTTCTCGCGCAGTAATATAGATGAAGTGTCGATCTGCGTAGAACTTCATAAGGGGTTGAAACCTTTGTAGGGTGTCAACATCATGAGAGGGTCATCATTGATGGATCTCTTTAGCTGGGGATAATATGTGTGAAAAACTGCATTCAACTGCCACTATTTTCCCATGTCGCTCGAGAACCAGATCTTGGTGAACTTTGCAGTGAGCGACTCAAACAGTTCAATGTTTTGGAATATTGCACCTTCCGGCATCTCCCATGAAATAAACGTGATGAGTATTAGGATCCATATAAAGTGGAACTTGTAGCCCTAATCTTGTGCTTCATGACAATCCAATTCCAAACGATTAACTAGGTACTTCACCCAGTTTATTTGTAGGCCTTCTATGCATTTCCCCACAACGTCAACGACAAAGCCTATGACTTGCGTGGGTCTATTCTTCCTTATGAGCTTTCCTGCAATTAATTGGCATGCTAGGAGCACTGTGCCATTCTGGATGGAAGATACCTTGTAGCCTCGTGTTCCCTTCTCAACATCATCGTAGGTATCCTTGATCTTCTATGCTAACGTGCGATCTGTGGGTTTTCCTAGATAGAATTCCTAGGGTTTGGGTCCTTGCATACTCAATCTAGTGATCCTATGGATCAGCGTTGGATCGATTGTGATACAACAGTCAAGCCATAAGTAGCTGCCATGGTAACATGAAAGTAAGAGCTTAACACATGATTTAACCTCATGGTGCCTTCCAAAGTGTGGTATTTTCATTACATTCAACAGGGTGGATTGCGTGAGGTTCATCGTCCATGGTTGGGGGATTATTTTTGAGTTCTTTCCCTTCATCCTAGTCAAGTATTTATACTGGGAGAGCATATTATGGTTCTTGTGGTATCCTAGGTTGAAGTCGTTGAACTTCAACATTGCGATCTTGTCTTGTTGTTCTCGAACTACGCGTATCCCCTTTGGGAGGTATGCAGTAACCATGGTGCACTCAAAATCTCTCGGCACACTATCACGACTCACCACACTGGCCATAGGCGGGATGTAGTCAGGAAATATGGTCGAGATTAGCTTCACATTTTCTAGGTCATCTCTGTGATTGGTTCTCTTTTCTGTGATGACTCAGGATGGCCCGGAGCAGCAACCGATCGATGGAGAGGCTTGCACTCCTCCCTTCGATGACGCTTGAATACTTGAAGATATTATTTTCTCGACCATGATATCGATGAGAACTTCTTCGATGATTTTCTCCACGGTGCTGAGATCGTCTGACATAAATGCTTAGATCAGATGGATGAATGAATGTGAAAAACAATAGAACTAGTGTCGATCTTACTAATCACAACGCAGTAGCAATGAGTTCTCTCTGATATAATTCGCAAAAGTGTTTTTGGTGCAACAGTCAACGGAATAAGTAAGCAACAACATAACAGATCTTTCCAATGGACAAGATACCTCATTAACTTAGTTATGTCCATTACGACGCAGTCCCAACAGTATGATGGCAGGATTTCTGGCCATAAATGTTGTTCTAACTGTTCGTGGCATCAGTCTAATGGTTATACTGTTCCCAACAACTATATTTCTTCGTCATGGCGAAGTGCCATGTGACGTTGTTTTGATATCCTGACTAAGTTCCTATTTTGCAAATTTTCCTTTTCAGAGATTCCCTCTGGAACCTTCTGGAACTTTTCAATCTTTGCTTTCTTCTTATTGATCTTTCTAGCCTTTTTCCTGATGATATTCATCTCGTTATTCCTCTTTCCATTATGATTCTTGTCTTCTTTTGGCACAGTAACTTTGCACTGTTGAGATTCTTTCCTACGATTCGAGGGAAATACTTCTTCTTTATCTGGGGTAGATTCTCTACTCTCCTGCACAGATAGGGGTCTCAAGTTTTCTTGTGTCCTTTCAACTTCGACATCCAAGTCTATGGTTCTAAATAGCTTCGATCTGTTCTCTTGTTCTTCAATTAAGTGCGCGATCCTCCTAGTCATGAAATATTTTAGTTCTTGCTTCTTATGCTCTAAGTCTTCTTCTTCTTTCATTCTGGCCCGATTCTTTTCAATCCAAGGTTTTCCTAGTACTATAGAAAATGGGGCACTATTCTCAATAAATTTAACAACTTCAAAATCTTCCTCTGTCAAAGTTCCATGAGCACTCATAGATATCTGGGTGAATCTTCCACATAGGGTTATCGACTTTCCTCTAAATAAACCTATTCCTCACAATGAACGAATCATAGTAGGATTTCCTACAACTTCCCAAGTTCTTCCTGTCATGACATTCACATATGTTTCTTCATCTAGAATAGAGTCAATTTCGAAGTCTCCTATCCTTGCTTCTATGCACTTTTTTTCTTTGAAGATATCTGAGAAGTTGATATGTTGGTGATCATTCAGGGTTTCTTTCATTTGCAACAATACAGTCTCTGATTCTTTGTGGGGTTCTGCCATGATCACAGTTTCTTGACCTTTCCCAGGTTCTACTTGTTCCATATTCATTCTTTCAATGTTAGAAATCATTCTAGGGCAATCTAAAACTTCATGGTCCATAGCTTTACAACAAAGACAACTAGGTCTTCTACTAGTACATTCCTTATCTAGATGACCCAGTATCCTACAACTATAACAAAGGGTTAATTCTCTCTTTCTCTTAAATGATCGCCAACCTTTCCTATACTGCATGCTAGGATCGTAGTAGTTAACCTGCAAAAAATTCTTTCTAGGATCCTGCATCCATTTGTTAGTCCAAAAATTCTTTCTATGCATAGGTATAACATATATTTCACTATCCTTATCAGATCTATTCGTATCAAATCTTCTTTCGTCTAGTTGCGCCCTACTTTTCAAGCTATAATTTTTTTTATCAAACATACCTAGATCCATACTTTTGAAACAAAAATTTCCACTTATCTTACCTTCAACAAAGCACAAAGCTTTCAGATCTTACCTCTTCTCTTTAGATAAAACTTATTTTCTTAACACAGAGCTTCACAAAAGTAGAATACTGCATACTAGGGTGATAAATATACACACATATCTTTGACAGTTTCAGGTTAGATCTTTGCACAAAGATACTTTTTCCTCAGTTCCTAGAAATCATAGTTTTAGGTCCTAGAAACAGAACCATTTGTTGGCACAGGGGCAGAACCAAGGTTCAACACTACAACAATGCACCAACAAAACCCTAAATACGGGCCATTTTGGCAACACCTGCGAAGTAGATGAAGTATCACTCGACATAGAGGCAGGGGTGGTTGCAGGACTCCAGTGTATGCAACCTTAGCCGGGACACAGATATCTGATTGTAACCCCTTGACAAAGCACTTAGCAATATAGTTCATCAATATTCATTCTTGTTTTACAGCTCATATAAAACCCTAATTACAAGGCATCTTAATATCCAACCAAATCTAGCATCTAGCAACACTTAGCATGATGAAACAAATAAGATCTAATAGGTTCAAGCACTAAGCACATTCACATCGGTTAGATCCATCATTTACTCTCATTATTAAGAAAAATGAAACACCATATCTACCTATCATTCATCTATATCAAATCACTAAGCAAGTAAATACATAAACACATAAATCCATTGCACAAAGAATTCATAACACATGATGTATGTGGTTCACCCCCACCCTGGGGCTACGTCCACCACTTATTTGTCTTCTTTATTATCTTTCTTCAATCTTCCTACATGCATCGAGCCTTCATATCAACTTCTCAAAGGACAAGAGATCTGTGCACTCTTCGCTAGATCATCCCTTCCCAAGATAGTTTACAACACAAAGCCTACATAGAATCTCTTACAATCACTTGCACTTAGCCTTGCAACTCTCACACAACATGCACAAAGAAATTTTCATGCTACATTCTAGTATCTAATATGAATCCTAGTATTGGAATTGGGGGCATGGATCCTCCGCGTATTCCACTTTTGTTTGGCGATACTCATATTCCCCAAGCGACTCCTAATATTGGAAGCCTACCTCCTTTTCATGTCGGGTCTAGTCCTGCTCTTAATGCTCTTGGATGGAGTAATCAAACAAGTAGACAAGATGTTGCTTATGTTCCATCCTTTACACCTACCTCCACACCGATTCTGACCAACATGTTTGGCATGGCGAATCCACCTTTATCCCCTGGTTTTGCACCTGGAGGAGGTCAGTTTTGTACTTTGGGCAATCCCCAACCTAGAGCTACTCCATCTGGGGGAAATATTTAGAACCCTCATCATAAAACTCCTATTGGAATGGTGCCCAACCAACCTCTTATGAATCAGTTTGGAGGGGGGTTTTACAACCCTAGATAGGGACATGGTGCATACCAGAACCCTAGATGGGATATGATTCCCCAACATCAATATTTTATGGGAACTTGGGGCTAGATGTTGTAGACCCATCTCTCTTTTCTGGCCACACTCAATTTTCCAGACTTGTTAATATTAATAAACGACCTGGTGCCAAGCTTCCTTCGGATATTTCAAAATTCAAGGGAAATCATGGTGAGGATCCTGGTGATCATGTCACTACTTTTCATATTTGGTGCTCTTCCAATTCCATTAATGACGATTATTTTCATTTAATATTGTTTCAATGCCCCTCATGGGGGTTGCAGTGAAATTGTATATAGAACTACCAGGGGGGATGTACAAGAATTTTAATCAAATAGTTCTAGTTTTCCTCAACCACTTCCAATTGTCAATTCGTTATGACGCTGACATAGAACTCTTGTTGTCCCTCTGCCAGGACAAAGACACTCATATCTCAGATGACATCCAAGAGTGGTGCAGAAGGAAGAGGTTGATCAAAACCTACATTCCTCCAAAGCTATTGTTGGAATGGTTTCTTAAGACTTTACTTCCTTATATTTTGAAGTATGTTTCTACATCTGGGGTAACATCTGAAGAGGAAACGATTTTAAAAACCCAATAGTTATATCTCATATA
This sequence comes from Picea glauca, assembly GCA_000966675.3. Lineage (NCBI taxonomy): Eukaryota > Viridiplantae > Streptophyta > Pinopsida > Pinales > Pinaceae > Picea > Picea glauca. The sequence goes on from JZKD02S0795697.1 coordinate 101,495, forward strand.
TGCACAGTTTGGGATATTATACAAGATTTTTCCTAATGCACTGAGGTCAAGAAATGACCATAGACAAAAGCCCGGGCCTCATGTCGATGGAAGTATAGGCTCCACAAATGTTAAATATACGGACTTGGTGACAAGCTAGTTGAAAGAGTTGTCTCTAAGCTAGTTTGTAGGAGGGTAGGATCCATCTATGCCCTCCACTCCCACTCAGTCGGTGGATGTACATTCTATGCAATCGTCGACCGACCCAAATGGTAACCAAAAACTAGGAGGGTATAAAAGGAAAGGACGTGGTAACAATCGTAAGGGTGGGAGGAATAATGATAATAAACCCAAGGACAATGCTGAAAATGATATATTGAAGCTTAATGCTAGTGAGGGAAAGAAAGAGAAGCCAAAGGTGAAAATCCCTTGTAAGCTTTGTATTGATGATCTCCTTACCCACTTCTGCCCCAAAATCGAGGAAGCTGCGAGGATTTTATCTCTACCGCTTGATGTGATAACTAATACTTTTACGCATAATCAACATATGGCGTTGAGCTCCTCTAATTATGGAAATGTGGTGAGTGGAAGTCAAAACCCATTGGCGCAAGATAGTGATCGTCTATGCATAAATATGGTCAAGTCTCAGATTAATGTAGCCACTCGATATCGCGATTACAGTTATTCACAAGATGTTTCAGTTCTAGAGTCTCCCCCTCCTCCATAGATGACTTTAGAGATCAAAAATCCAGAACCCCCGACTTATATTTCAAAAGGATTACTCAAATGCTCTACCCAAAACCCTAATGCTAGAGCTTCCTAGAACTACTCTATTGTTGAGGATATGGGTCAAACCCCTTGCGCAATGTCGACTCTGGAGGTAATACAGATGTGTCCTTCATATAGGAATGCCTTGTTATCTACTTTAGGATCTCTAGACCCCTATGGCTCTAAGGCTATCAAGTTCGACGTCACGGATGTGAAGCCTCACTTGCCTTATCACGTGGCCTCTCAAATACATGTGACTTACTCAAAGTATACCATCAAACATACTATTATTGATGAAGGTGTTGTAACGTGCGTGATGTCCCTAATTTGTTGGAAATCCCTTGTCTCTCCAACCCTCTCTCAATCCCTGACTATGAAGACTATATTTTGTGGTCATTCTTTTCGTCCCCATGGTATTCTCCCTACATTTCCAGTATAGTTAGGTGGGAAGACAATGGAGGTGGATATCGAGGTGGTTGATGCACCCCTTGACTATAACTTACTACTAGGGAATAACTGGACTTATGCTATGACTACAATCATGTCGTCTATTTTCCATACTTTATGTTTTCCTCATGCTGGGAATATTGTGATGATCGATCAATTATCCTTTGTGCATGCTAGTCCCAATGCATCAATTGGAACTTTGATCCTCGTGATCGATAATTCTCAGTCAAAAACTAAGGATATTGGTGTCAGAATGTATTCCTCCCTTATGGGTACCTTTGATTTCATAGCACCAATTCATCATATCTCTACCATGTCCAATAGGTCTTCTTCGTCAATGAGGTTCGTTCCTTTCCTCACTTCGTATTTTAACGATCCGTGTACCCTACCTTCCCCGACATCATCTTGTGAAGGTTAGTCACATATTGGAATGGAAATTCCACTTCCTGTGGTAGATATATCATATCATGCTATTCTCGACTCTACTGTCGACCCACATCATGTTCCCTCATAGATCGACAAGGAGGATACTGTTATCCGACCCATATGGACCACTTCATCATCTTTCTCACATGATTTCCTCGATGATACTTTACCCTCATATGAAAAAATCTTAGAGGCCATGAATGGTTCATATAGGCCATGGGATAATATGCATAATTGCTCTTATTTCCTCCTGGATCTTGCTAGAATTGAACAAGATGATTTCAGATCTACCTTGAGCGAGATAGTAAGCCACACCATAGTTCGACTTGATATGCACAACATTTATGCCAAAGGAAACATGGGGAGTATTTATCCTATCGTCACAATCAACATCTCTCACATTCCTGGTAAAATTGAAAATGTATATATCGGTGCGGATTGTTCTCCTAAAGAAATTCAGATCTACACTGAGATCTTCAAATAATTATGTGATGTATCGCCTTGGTCATATTAAGAGATGCCAGGAATCGACCCTCTAATTTTCAAACATGATATTAAAACCTACCTGGATGCTAAACCTGCTCAGAAACGAATTAGAGTTGTTAATCCTAGGAAGGTCCTTGCTATTAAGCAAGAGGTGGAGAAACTACTTAATGAAGGTTTTATCTACCCAGTTCCCTTGACTGAATGGGTATCCAATATCTCTCCTATGAATAAGAAGAAAGGAACCATCTATGTGTGTATGTATTTTCGAGACCTAAATAAGTCCTGTCCCAAAGACAACTTCCCGACACCTTTCATTGATCAAATTCTCAATGATTGTGCGGGAAGCGAGGTTTTTTATTTTATGGAAGGATTTTTAGGATACAACCAGATTTAGATTAAACTTCAAGATAAACATAATATGACATTTATTTTTCCTTGGGGTACTTTCAAATACCGTAAAATTCCTTTCAACCTTAAAAACGCTGGAGAAAAATTCCAACGAGCCATGACATTCGTTTTTCACAATCTCAAGCATATACTCGAAGCTTAGCTCGATGATCTCGTTACTCACTCTCGCAAGAGAGTGGATCACTCTACACACCTTCGACTAATTTTCAAGAGATATCGGTATTATCGCATCCGTTTAAACCCTCAGAAGTGCATCTTTTGCATTAGGTTGGGTCGTCTTTTAGAATTTTTAGTCTCTGAGACTGGGATCATAGTGGATCCTTTAAAGGTTGAGGGAATACCTCAATTTCCTCCCCTATGTAATATTCATCAGTTTTGGCCCTTGACCAAGTTTTGGGAGTTTCTTGTTCGTGTTGACCTATTTTGGGACTTCAACAGCCTGCTGAATGAGGAGCGCAAGTCAAAGCAAAGATCACGGGATCTCAAACCCCTTTTGGGCCCCTTTTGGGTTTTTGGGAATATGTAACAGGAATGGGATGTGGGCCCATGGTTTTACCCATGCTTAGGCCTATTTTGTAATATATAAATAGATGCCTATCATGAACCAACATGCCCCCCGCCCCCAACGAGATTCCTTCAGATATTTTGTGTCACATACCCACTACCTAAATAGGATTTTTCTGGTCTTCTGCCAAATCATAAGCCCTAAACATCCATGGAGGACCAGCGTAAGCTAACTCTTCCTCTCTCCCCTCTCCCATGTGATCCCGGGTCATGGTCACAGTCCAAATAAACATAGTACCTCTTTCATATTTTGCGCCTCGGCGCTACAGTGATGTTGAGTCGTTTGAGTTGGCAACCGTCGAACCTCGACAGGGATAGCTATCGGTCAATGGGGACGAATCCCTACAGGGTTAGCAAATGGCTAATAGGAACAAATCCCAACAGGGCCAGAGAACATCCAATGAGAAATGGCCCTGTTGCACGGTTAAGTGGAATACATGTGGCAGAGAGGGAAATGCAACACGGTAGTTGACATGACAGGAGGGGCCCCACTTCACATGCCACACTATTTCGGACCCTGAGATTTCCCGAAGGAATATTGTCCGTCCATCGGAGCTTACCCACCTCATATTGTCTTGACATTATGTATCGGGATTTGTCAAGGAAAAAGCTTGAGTTTTTGTCATCGGAACTCCCGAATCCCCGATCCCCGATTTCTCGAAACGGTTAATCTCTCAACACGTCACCTCCTTAAATCGGACGGTCCACAACTGCTTCAGGGTTTCCACCCTGGAAAGTCCCGATCCCTTGTCATCAGGAATCCCAATCTTGCGATTCTCGATTTCCCGTAATGGGAGATCTCACGACGTGTGGCCTCTGTCAATCGAACGGCTCTGACCTATCCCGAGGTTTCCACAATGGAAAGTCCCGAACTCTTGTCAACAGGAATCCTGATTCCGTGATTCCCAATTTCCTGTAATGGGATATCTCACGATGCATGGCCTCCATCAATCGGATGACTCCGACCTATCCTGGGGTTTCCATAATGGAAAGTCTCGATCTCTTCTCAACAGGAATCTCAATTTTGTGATTCCCGATTTCCCATAATGGGAGATCTCACAACACATGGCCTCCATCAATCGGACGACTTAGATCTATCCCGGGGTTTTGCGCCGCTATACACTGGGGTCTTAACCCTCAGGTAACTCCTGACAAATCCAATGGTTGTCAGGTTTTCTAGCCGAGATCCAATAGCTCAGACAAATTTCTAACTTGTGGGCTCTCCCACGACATCCTGAACGTGGAAAGATCCACGGTCTAGATACTCTCATGGACCTTGGGAATCTACGGTCCTAAACTCTTCGCTAGCCATGAAGACACGGGAAAACAAAGTGGTCAGGCATTTAACTCCCTATTATCTCCTACTAATCTAACGGTCGTGGGTGACCGCAGATTCCCTGACAAAATCTCGTCCGTCGATCACCACCTATCAAGGTTAAGGCGCTTAACACTCCATCTCCTCCTTCCAATCCGACGGTCGTGAGTGACCACAGATCTCCCGACGGAATCTCATCCATCGATTCGATATTCCATCCTTATGTTGCCATCTTGGGTTTTCAAGAGGATCGTTTATCCTCATGTAGGGTTACTAAGGATTTATGCCCTCACATTTACTTTCTGGGCTCTTGATGGGCTTTTCCAAGGAAGGTATCCCTATGGGGAGATTTACTCAGGGTATTATCTGAGACAGATAAGGGTATCGTTCATCTGAGAACTAGACATGAAGTCTAATTTAGATCAATACACATGTAAATAACAATTCATGAGGACATAAACCATACGTAGTCTTTCCACATAAATATACAACTACTAGTATTGATCAAAACACCATACAATCATTCTTATAATAAAATCATTCACAGTCTCCCAGCTTATGAGAATAATTATCAGAATAAACATATATATATATATATTTCAAGATCCCAGAGGAAAAACACTTATCAGAAATAACACCAGGGGTCAAGCAACTGGTGAGAGGGGTGCTCGTTTCCACCCAACCGTAGGCTTAGTGACTCCCATCAGATTTACTACTAGCCACCCTCGACCTGAGACCACCATGCTGTGAGATTGCGTCTCTGTTTTCCAGTGACTAGGAGCGAAGTTTGCAATCCTTCCTCTCTGCTATCACTCACTTTGCGGAATGCCAAAGTTCTCCCCTTGCGTCTTCCCCCCAATCGCTTCTACCCCATGCCTTATCCTCTTGCGAGGTTGCATGTGGCACGATTTCCTTCGCACTAGCCAGTCATGATGGCTCTACAGATGGGCGGTTCACCTCTCCATCCCTCATTAATTCCTTAGGAGCCATCCACCTACCAGCCTGCGACGCATTTAATTTGGGGCCAGCGAGCCGCTTTTGGTTCTCCGGGCTAGTGGATTCCAAATACGGTATTAATTCTCAGTGGAAGTTAACGCCACCTTTCCAGGTGCCTTCCACCGCCATCGTGGTCTCTTTTTCTGCACATCCCCTCTCAGCAATCCTCCAATAAAATTCATAATGTTATTCACATTTATTGACCTTTTCCTCAAGGTCCATTTAAATCACATATTCACATTTATGAGTTTGCCATAGTTCTTGGCCAGTCCAGTTATTTTTTTCAGACTGGGGGAAACAGGGTGTTACAATTCCCTCCCCCTTAAAGGAACATCATCCTCAATGTTCTTATCTATTAACATCAATTGCATGTACATAAGTAAACAAAATCAGATATGCCTGTCTCATGGCATCCTCCATTTCCCATGTAGACTCATCTGGGCCAAAATGTTTCCACTGCACCTTGACCTGTGCAATGGTTCT
>JZKD02S0795697.1:134735-147178 GCA_000966675.3 Picea glauca
CTTCCTCCATTGCATTTCACCATTCATCATGTTCATTAGCTTCATCAAAACTCATGGGTTCTATGACATTTGAAATGCTACTCATTAGGGAATAGTATTTATACCTCTCAGGAAGCCGAATCTATCTTGAAGATCTTCTCAACTGATTATCTTCCTCCCCACTTTGTGAAGATCTGTCTTCACCTCTAGGTGAACCGTGACTGCTTGAATTGTCCATATCACTGAGTCCTTCTTGATGTTGCTGTTGCTGTTGTCGCTACGGGGATGGTTGTTGTTGTGTGGGCTGCTACTGTTGTTGCTTCTCTTATTTAACTGCTTCATCAAGAAGTCTCTACCATTCCTCATGATTGTTGTCATCATGATTTCCTACTTCCTACTCATGGAAAAGTACATCTCTACTTGCAAATACTTTGTGAGTAGCAGGATCAAACAGTTTGTATGCTTTAAATTCATAACAGTACCCAATGAAAATACATGTAATGGCTTTAGCATCCAATTTCCTCCTATTCTCCTTTGGAATATGAGAAAAATCCTTACACCCAAACACTTTCAAATTACTAACTGTAGGTTTGGACTTATACAAGGCCTCGAAAGGAGTAACATTATCAAGACACCTTGTTGGAATTATATCTTTTAAATAAACTGCAGTATTTATTGCTTCAACGCAAAATGCTTTTGAGAGATTCTTACCTTTCATCATACTACGTGCACACTCTACCAGAGTTCTGTTTTTCCTTTTAGCGACTCCATTTTGTTGTGGAGTGTGAGGTACTGTAAACTGTTGTACTATTCCACTATCTTTGCAATATTTGTTGATGTCCCCTAATTTATACTCTCCCCCTTGATCTGAACGGAGGATTTTGATGGATTTTCTTGTCTACTTTTCCACCATGGTTCTGAATTCCTTAAAGTACTCGAAAACATCACTTTTTCGTCTAAGGAAGTAAACCCATGTGTATCTCATGCAATCATCAATAAATAACAGAAATTAAAATTCACCTCCTAAAGACCTAGTTTGCATAGGCCCACAAACATCAGTATGCACAAAATCTAACACATCTCTCTTTTTCTTATCGGGATTAGAGGGAAATTCATCTATGTGCATCTTTCCTAATGCACATCCATCACAAGCAACCTTCTCATTCTTTAACATGGGAAGTCCTTCAACCATATTATTTTTCTGTAATAACAATAAATCAGGATGATTGATGTGTCCATACCTTTGATGCCAAAGAATCTTTGTTGGCATAGTTGTAGAAGTCAGTGCATGATGTCCTTTGCTAGTAACATCAAGTTTGTATAGACCTCCTACTCTGACTCCCGTTGCAATAGTTTGGAAGTGGTCTAGCAGATCCTTCACTATGCCATAATTCTTGAAGAACTCAACCTTCAAGTTCCGATCTGTAATGGTGGACACAGAGATCAATTTTTTTTTTTATTCTTGGCACATACACCACATTGCGAATGTGACGAATAGTACCATTCAGAAATGTCACAGGAATTTCTCCATATTCCTTGATCTGATGAGCGCGGTCATCTCCAAGATATATGCTGGCACCATTTTGTGTTTCTTTAAAATTAGCATACCAATTTTTATTACAATTCATATGTACTGATGGTCCAGAATCCACAATCCAAGCATCAAAATCATCCATTTCAGTAGATAAAGTAGCGTTAGACACAAACAGCCTAAGATCCTGTGAGTCAAAATTTGAGGGTTCATCAATATCATCACTAGCAATAAATAATCTAAGATCTTGATTTGAAGATTTTTCTGCATAATGACCTGAATGTGTTCTAGTTTTATTTCTAGCCTCATCACTTTTCTTCTTATGACATTCTTTAACCATATGTCCAGGTCGACCACAATAAAAATAACTCTTAGACTCATTCCTATCATATTGCATACCTTGATTTGGAGATTGTCTTATGAACTATCTCTCTGCCATGAATCACCTCTCTGCCATGAACTGCCTCCTCTACCTCTTACTCCCGATCTCTCTCTCGCAGATCTATTATTTGACCATAGTGCCAAATCTTTACTCTGAGGCTTTAGATTCCCATGCCTCTCTTCCTCTTGCAGCAAAATGCCTGTTAGTTATTCAAATGTAGGAGGTTTCTCCCTTGCTGCGAGACCTGTTATGAACATGTGATAATATTCTAGCATACCATTTAAGGTAATAGTTACTAGATCAGTGTTGGAAACAATTTCCCCTATATTTAATAGCTTGTCTTTCACCTCTTTAATGCGACCCAAAAATGAACTAACAGATTCATTTCCATCCATCTTAATGCCTAGCAATTTAGTTTTTAGAAACAAAATACGATTTGTGTTGATAGCTTCATACAATGCTTTAAGAGTTGTCCATGTTGCAGTAGAAGTTGTAGCATCTCTAATATGTGGAATTATGCTATATTTAACTGACATGCACAACAATACCTTTGCCTTGTTTTCACACTTCTCCCAGTCTTGGATCTATGTTGTTGTCACACCTGCAGTCGCATCAGGTTTTAGTTCAGTTCCCTTTGCAATGTTCCAAACACCATAGCCCTCTATGAGCGTCTACATCTTGAATTTCCAATTAATGAAGTTTGAGCCATCTAACTTGTTGGCTTCGTTGAGATAGGTCTCTGCCAGTGGATTTGCCATCGTTGCAATCTAGTCTCTGCAAGTGAATCAACAAGGATATGCAACTTTTTATCGCTCTACCTTCGAATACCACTGATCTGTCTCAATCTTAGCTTTCACACATTAAATCTCACAAATACTATTCTCTTGAATAAACTTTAATATCCACTTTTAAAGTTTATACTTCAAAATTATCCATTGTTAATAAACTTCAAAATAAAAACCCACTTTAACAAACTTTATATTCCAGATAAATTTTAAACTCCACATGCATTCACTTTAATAAAAAAGTGAATAACACACTCTTCACTTCACTTCATGCTTCAAAAAGAAATATCCACCCCTTTTGTTTTTAATAAGAAACTCAAGCTATAATCATGCAAAAATCTAAAAAAGTTTATAGCTTAAAAATATCCACTTGTAAATATCCACCTTATAATTATTAAATTTCTTAAAAAAAACTCACGATTTTCTCTTCGTTCGACTGCAAGCATGCAAAGATCACGCGAATTTTGCATTCATGATCCAATGGGGATCCACGCTCACCACAAAATACCACACATGCGATCAAACTCCACTTGTGCACCCAATCTGAAAAAACTCACGCATGCATGCACGATTTTTCACCTCCACGATTTCAACCTCCACGAGCTCACGTGGCACAACAGTCTTCACACAACCGACGCAACTCAAACCCACGTGGCTCTTCTTATCCAGCCTTTGAACTAACAAATATTTCTGCACCTCACTCTCGTGGCTCTGATACCAAGATAAAATATGAGAAACAAATACAGTGAGGCTATGCTCACTTTTGTATTCTTCAATGAAGATGGATTACATCCTTATATAGGAAAAGACTCGATCAAGTCGGTTACATGCAAACCAAAGACAACTAGACTCTTAAGTAAGAACTCACTCTTAACACACCTACAACTGACTCTCACAACTGAAGCTTATAACTAGTGCTTTCTCCATTATTTCCAAGTTTTTCAACCATAATAATTCAATGCTGTAATTGTTTGTGATATCAAACATCTATTTAATGATAAACATCGTTTCTATACAAGCATTTATTGTCACACGATTGTGATCGTGTATTGTAATAATAACATAATTGCCATTAAAACACTGCTCAACTGGTCTAGTAATAATATTGATTATAGTCTTTCATGAGTGGAGCTTTCAATTTTATTTAAACGCGTGTTCAACTATCGTGAATGTTGAAAACCTCCTGTCATACAGAACTCTGCAACAATGGAACAGGTGAACTCCATTTCCAATTTTTTTTTTAATAATTTGAAATATTTTTTTGCTCACAACACAAATCCGAATCAATCAAACCAACTGGGGTGAATTGTAACTTTGCAACAAATACAGATAAAGGTAAATTCCATTTCCAAAAATTTTGTTTTAATCATTTGAAACCAATAAAAATCCATGTCCAAATCTTTTATTACGCCGAAAGGCGTACACCTATTGACAATGGGCACATTTAATATGTTTTTAGTACTTAATCAGTTTTGTATGGACAAGATTAAATATTGTTGGAATATTCTTAGTCGTCCCAATAAATCAATGGTTTTGATTTCAACCACTAACTTCCTCACTATTATAAAGACATCAGTTTACTATGATGGCTAGCTGATTGCCACCTCTGAGTGATTAACGTTTCATTTTCTAAAGAGCCCAAGTTTACCAGCCATGATTTTTACTCCAACTATTATTTACTGGGCAGGATTTTCCTGCGTAGAGCTCTTACTGTGTAGGTTATTTAATGGACAAGATTCTGCGATTATTTAATGACAAGGGCTCGATTATTTCAGCGCTCACCAGCCACGAGTGACTTGTGGTTGTGCTAGTTTTAATCATTTGAAACATTTCCTTACAGCTAAGTCGATAATAAAGATAAATTTCACTGCCAAAACTTTTATTTTAATCATTTAAAACATGTTCTGAGTACAAATCCCAATTAAGACTAAGTGGATAAACCAAAAACCACCAGTTGCATTGCAAATCTGTAAAAACGAGTTCAATCCACTACATATATCCCATAAATGGAAGTGAAAAACCCAAAACCATCAATTGCATTGCAAATCTGTAAACTTTTATTTTAATCGTTTGAAACATTTCACGAGTACAAATCCCAATTAAAACTAAGTGAATAAACCAAAAACCATCAATAGCATTGCAAATATGTAAAACTCAGTTCAATCCATCACATGTATCGAATAAATGGAAGTCAAGGTGGACTCGATAAGGGAAAGAAATGTGAACTCTATTTCCAAAATATTTATTTTAATAATTCAAAACTACCAAAATATTTATTTTAATAATTCAAAACTTGCAATAAATGGAAGTGAAGGTGAAATCCATACTAAAGGAAAAGTGAACTCTATTCCCAAAATGTTTATTTTAATCATTTAAAGCTTATCTTCATTCAAAACACAAATCCCATTCAGCATTAGATGGGTATAAATCAAAACCAATCATCTTCAAGTTTGTAAGTTTGTACCCAACTACAAATGTGCAACAAATTTAAAGTGCAAATCTCAATCAAAGCTGTGTAGGTACAACTCAAAACCAATCCATTGCAAATTTGTAAAACCTAAGATCAATCAAGTCCGCAATAAATGGAAGTGAAGATGAACTCAATTCTAAAAACATTTAAATCCCAATAAAAACCGAATGGGTATAACTCAAAACCAATATACTGTAAATCTATCAACCAAAAATGGAAGTGCCAAATGGGTATAACTAAAAACTAATAAACCACAAATGGAAGTGAAGCTAAAATCCATTCCTAAAACTTTTATTTTAGGAATTATAACCATAATCAAAGCCACACAATTCTAACTCCCAATGAATGGTAGATCTATAGAACTTAAAATCAATCAACTATAACAATGAAACCAATCAAATGCAAGACCTATACACCTCAGGACCAATCAACTATAAATCTACAACAAATGGAAATCAAGGTAAACTTCATTCCCAAAACTTCTATTTTAATAATTAGAAACATTTCCTCACTCAAAGGACAAATCCCAATCAACATGAGTGGGTACAACTCAAGACCAACCAACTACAGATTTATACAACTCAAGATCAATCAATTACAAATATGAATCAACTACAAATATATACAACTCAACACCAATCCACTTCAAATATGAATCAACTATATATATCTCCAGACCAATTCACTCCAAATATGAATCAACTATGTACAGCTCAAAACCAATCCACTCCAAATATGCAACAAATGAAGTAAAGGTGAATTCCATTTCCAAAACTTTTATTTTTATAATATAAGTCATTTCCTCTCATATCACAACTCAAACCCATGAGTGTACAACCCTCAAAATATGCAACAAATGAAGTAAAGGTGAATTCCATTTCTAAAACCTTTATTTTTATAATATGTCATTTCCTCTCATAGCACAACTCAAACCCATGAGTGTACAATCCATGTCCAATCAATTGAGAAAAAAAATTCAACTCATAGTGTCACCATAGAAGGGTAGCAATCGAAAGGAAACCCTAGAAAGGAACTTACTTCATTGGTATTTAACATGATACTAGTATCATTGGTTATAACAATGATGCTTGTGGATATCGATCCCATGCCATTGATCAAAATTTAGATAATAAAAATTCGAACAATATTATAGTGTTTGAATGTGGCGTTGTACCCATCGTTGTAGCTGTTGGAGCCGCCCTTGTTTTTCACCTCGCGCAATTTTCAATTTTTGATACTTGAGATCTAAAGTTTTCTTTTCTTTTCCTTCCGAAATCACAAAGCTCTGAAATCTCGTCCCATGAATAGCAATGCTTTGTCACTTTCAAAAAAGGGTCCATTTTTCGCAAGTATGTTTGCTCTTTTGTTTTATTTCAGGGTCTCGTAAGTTGGACACTTTATTTCTTGAATTCACCAGTCTCGAGTCACGAAAATGAGAACTCGGTTCTAATTTCTTTCCAAGGCATTAACTAGGGTAAAACCTTTAACCATGTTTACACGTCGTCGGGGTTTCTCGCCTCGGCACTCGTCAACCCTAAATTTTTGTTTTTACAAACCCGAGAGCCGAGACCATGATAACTTTTTGATAACCTTGGTCAGGAACCGAGGGTAAAAAAACTAACCACGGTTAAATTTGGTTCTCGGCACATCGCCGCTCGACATTTTTCTTCATAAAGTTAAGATGTCCAAAACTCCGATTCGCGAAGTTGTGACATAATTATAGCGAGATTAATTAATCGCCTAATCTAAGATTTCCCTCTCTTAATTCAAGCCTTAATTATCGCCACATCGCGATATCGCGACTCGGCATATCATTCTCCAAAAAGTTTGTCTTCGAATTCCCGAGTCGCGATATGTCGATTAAGTTAATTATATAATTAAGGATCCACCAAATCACGGTTAAGTGTTAATTAAGCTAAAATCAAAACTCGCAGTCTCACGAGTTGTAAAGTCAAAATGATAAAGGGAAATTCACGATGTGGCGAAAAGCGAGGAAATCTTTTAAGCCGTTAAGATTTGAAATTTTAGAAAAATGAAATTAAGCGAGATAAGTCTCGCGCATCGAGGTTGGCACACTCCATGAGAGATTTACTTTCTCTCCATGACCCGATTGCCTGTGAAGCCGCCGAACATTGATGACATTAATGAAGATTTAGGGTAAATCCACGAATAAATAAGATCGGATTTATACATTTAATTTGGTTTTATGTGTGATTTGACAGACGTAATCAAAAAGTACAGAGTTTTCAAATATATACAAGAGTTTCATTCTTTTTGAACATTTCTCATAAATGCACAGAGCTCACCTTTCTCTGAGGGAACTCATTTCCGCATGTATACACATGTTTATTGCAGAAGAGCGAAAAAGCAAGTGACAGCCATGGCCCCAAGGAGAGGAGCGAAAGAAAACATTGAGGTTGCAGCGCAGGGTCCAGACAACGTCTTAGATACTTCACCACGAACTGGTGGCTCAGTACCCACCTGGTCGTTTATTTCAGACATTCTACAGTCCGAGTTGGTAAACTATTCAGAATCGGATGATGATGACAATGATATTGTAAAGGATGACTTGAATACTAAGTACAAGACAATTGTTCAGTCGGGAATGCACCTGGTTGCAACCAGACCTCGGTTTCTCCCATACTACGACATGATCCGATGGGTATTGGATCACATCGACCTCCCCGACAGAACTATCGTGAATGACCGACAGGTCATGGTCAGAACTTTCAGACCAGAGCATATTCAATCTATGTATAATCTCCCAACAACTTCTGAATATACATATGGCAAAGAATTACTGGAAGAATTCAAAAAGAAGGAATGCGAAGAATATGAAAAAACCATGCATGGGTTAATTAAAGATTGGGTTTCGCGTTCCGCAACATTCAGAGCGAATGACAAAGGTGTGTATTCAATTTCGTCATTAGAGCCACCGTATATGTATGTGGCGATGATGACTTGTCGGCTTTTCGGGTGGGAGGATACCACACATTTTTACATCCAGTGGGTACCTCTCATCTTTCGGGTAGCAGAAGGTTGCTCATTTAATTGGGCGAAGATGCTCTCCGACAGTCTGTTCAACAGGATCACAGACTGCCGGGAGAAAAAAGCAGCCGATAGACCATCCAGATTCTTTATGTCTACGTATATCATGGACGTAATATGCTCCATGACACCTTTTCCTTTAATGAATTGGGCTTGGAGTCCAACCCAAGAGAGAACTGTTCATGAGTACCACGACAAGCTGTGGGAAAATAACGCAAGTAAGTTTGTTTATGAGATTTTCAACTGGCTGATAGTGCCCCTGCACATCACCCTTTTTGGTCTTTCTCCACCCCGCATCTTAGATAGCATTGACACGAATCTGAGCCATATCGCAGATTGGTACGTAGAAGAAGAATTCTCCTATTTGAGAGTTTTCGGAGCAGCTGTCCCTCCTCTGGCGCTACCACTTTTCATTCCTGACAAGCTGGCCTGTTGTGAGATTGCGCGACAAACAGTAATCGGCGGAGTAAGTAAAAGAGCTCAAAGCGTCATCAAAGAAGGTATGGTCATTTTTCCCTGTTCGTCTTAATTCCTATTCCTTATTAGATTTCAGACATGCTAAGGCTGAAGATGCAACCTTAGAAGATTTGAGCCTAGTCTCTATTGAGTACAAAAAGAATGATCTGCAGAGAATTGTAAGCACCCATTTGGGGAATTGTGGATTAAAAAGGTTTGAACACGAGTGTTCGCCCTCGGATGATATTTTCCGAGGGGAGAGGTCCTATTCGGAAGTGCAATTTCGAATTAGATCTCTAGCACCCAAAGATAGGGCCTTTGTTTTAAAATTTCAGGAACATAGGAGAAGGTGTCTCCCCATGGTGCTGGGAGGTTTGGGACTTTCCAAGGAAAAAGAAAAGGAGGTTGAAAGTTATGCGGGGAAAACATCTAATCCTGAAAAGCGTCAAGAAGGGGAGCAGGAGCAGAATCCCGAACAGGGGAAGAATCTTGAACAGGACAAGAGTCCCGAACAGGGGAAAAGTCTCGAGTAGGAGAAGAGTCCCGAACAGGGAAAAAATCCCGAGCAGGAGAAGAGCCCCGAACAGGAGAAGAATCCTGAGCAAGAGAAGAATCCAGAGACAGGGACAGAGACGAAGACCTCTGATCCTCCAAAATATCAGGACTCACTCGTCACACCAGAAAAGGTGTCGAAGCATATCGGACAACCCATCACCTCTGTCACACCCTTGCAGTCGGCTCAGGGAGACGTCAACGAGGGATGGATATTTGGCGAAGAACTAAGACCTATAAGGGCAGAGGAACTCCACCCCAATGAGTTCTTTTTTGACAGAAAGAGAAAAGATGTAGTAAATAAGGAATTTTATCAAGAGGGAGAGTCCAATGTTAAAAAATTCAAGGTAATGACAGATGGAAAAAACAAGAAAAGTGATGAATTCGCCACAGAGATAGCAGGGACGCTGGGAGCTTATGCGTCAGCAAACCAATTCTCGGTTGCGATGTTAAAAAATCATCTCAAGAGAAAAAATTGACTGATCAAGACTCTTGAAGCCCGAGTAGCCTCGGCTGCGGAAGATGCTAAGAGTCAAGCGAGTGGAGTGATAGAGCTGGCCCAATTGGCTGATAAGAAAGAGATCGAAGTCCTCAAGACCAAGCTGGAACAAGAAAACTCAGTGATCTGAGAGGGTCGAGTGCAGTCGGGTCAGCAGAGGGATACGATCACATAGTTACAGGCTCAATTAGAGGTCGCAGAAAGCAAGGTAATTGACATCGAGATTGTTAAATCCCGAGCAATCGACATTCGGAGCAGGATCTCTTCTGCTCAAGAGAGTCTACTAAACAAAGTGGGGTAGTTTTGAGAAAATTGCATGTTAATGCATCGGATTTCTGAGAATCTGATTGTCAAGGAAAGAAACGCAGAAGCTGCTCGGATCGCCTTCCAAGAGGCAGTGATAGCCACCAACAATAGGTTTTTAGCAGGGTCTCCCGGGCTCACCATTGCTGAACAGACCAGGGGTAATATTTTGTTGAAGAATTGGGAACATGATATTACTTTAAGCAAGGAACATGCCTAGAAAGTGACAAATTTAGTAGAAGAAGCCTGCAATGCCATAAAAGGTGAACTGCTAGGGATGGAGGGTGAAGTTGACTCAGAGACGCTAAGACAGATGAATATAGAGCGAGTCTCCCTCGATATGAAGGAGAAAAATGAGAGAAATTTTGCAGAGATCTCTAAGATGGACAGGGTAGACATGGCTCAAATTGATGGACATTTGATTCAACCCAGTACACAACTCGGTGCCCTTGATATGGTTGATGCACATATGGGGAATAGACTTCCACAATTAGCCCGAGAGTGCTATTTTTCCGAAGCCATTTGTCAAGCAGAGCCGTCACAACTTGTATCCCAATTTATGGACAAATGTAGGATATGCACTGAGTCTATGCAAAGACAAGCACCTGGCCCTTTTTGAAAATAAAGTAGAAGATGGAGTGTTTTCACTCCTCACAGCTGCCAAGCAAAACTTTCACAACTTACATCCAGTTTATGGACAGATGTATAATATGCACTAAGTCACGCAAAGGCAGGTAGCTGGCACTTTTTTGAAAATAGGATTAGTGAAGGGAAAATTTGTATAAATAGATCACCAAAAGAAGAACCTAGAGCTAGACTTTTTGGTATCGATTGTAATAGAGTTTTTTGCATGAAAGAAGTTAATACAAGCAAATTTGAAGATTCTCGATCCTGTCACGACTGTGTTACAAGTTTGTTTCGTTATGTTTCTTGTTTTTTTTTCATTTTGCTCTACATAATTGATGTGTATCACTATAATTTAGTACGACCACCACTATAGTGAAGGAATTTTATCTTTTTGTAATTGCTTCTTGTCTTTCCTCTGCACCAGCTATCAGCGGGTGTAAGACCAATTTGCAATTTACAGAATTTTATGTCTATTACACTTTGTCAATTATTTCTATGTCAATTTCTTCTTCTGTGTTTACTTGAGTTTTCTAYTGACAGGAAYTTTACGTTATTCACAGCTAAATGTTTTTCTCTCATTCCACATCTTTTACTAAAAATAATACAGTTACGGGAAAGGGCCTTTAGTTTGCATTCTTATTCTGTTCTTTATGCGAAAAATTCTCTTATCTCGACTTAATTGAAACATCGTTGAAATCTCTTGTTAAATCTTTTCCATACTAATAATGTTCCTCAATGACTGTACCTACAACAACTCAACCTAATATTCAACCCGGATTATCTAATCAAATACATATCGCTTTAAATCTTTTCGATACAATCCTTAAAACTGTGAACACCCGTGAAGAATTGGAACATTCATGGGCAGTCATTGAACAAGATATCATTACACAGGAACAGTTGGAAGCTAGACAGCGAGAACGTAGAAATCCCATTAGCTTCTTGTACCGAAGGTTAGTGTAATCCTTTATAAACCTTTATTATACTTTCGGATGCCTTGACACTGTATTTTAAGCCTTAGTACAGACTCAGGAACAACATCTTTCTGGTGTCGTTTCCGGGGAACGAAGTTACAAAATGTTTTCCCTAGGAAAACGTCAAACTATTTCGTTGATAGTGTTACTCTTTGATAGTGAACATAGAGTGCACACCATTTTAAGGCTTGTTTAAAATCCTTCACTTGGCGACTCCACTGAAACAAAAAATGGCGTATGGTAGAAGGAATACCAGACAGAACCTGGATGGTAAGCCGATTGCGCCTGTTAATAATCCTGAGAAAATTTTAAAAGCGAGAGGCTCATTTGAGGCAACTACTTCAATTAATATACCCAAAAACCCACTTGTAAAGACTAAACGCCCTTCAAAACCTCTTACTTCCTACAACCCTCTGTCTGATACCAAAGATAAGGAAACAGACTACTCAGAATTTAGGAGTGAGCCACATCAAACTTTCCCATCTATAAACAAGGGAAAAGGTCCTTTGGAAAGATCGTTATCTTTTGACATACCATCCTTTCTTCATTAGAACTTCCCAGTTTCACCTGATTCAAAAGAGTGTGTTACACCCCCATTTCCTACTCCCAAGTCGATGGCAGGCGTCGGAGCAGGAGGTGGAGGACAACCAAATGTCCCTCCTCCCAGAGTATTTGCAAAAGTGGCAGTGAGATACGCTCCCCTGGTTTTACCTGTTCCCCTCCATGATTTACCTGACAACTACATCAAAAATCTTCCTAAGTTCACTGGGGAGGGAGACCTAACCGCAACCGAGCATATAAACTTCTTTGACCAGTTCGCAGACATATGCGGTATTG
>JZKD02S0795697.1:168786-188008 GCA_000966675.3 Picea glauca
ATAGAGTGCGGCATGCCATGAAGCTTGAAGACCTGGTCCATGAAAATTTGAGCCACCGTGGATGCAGTAAATGGGTGGTGAAGAGCACAAAAATGAGCATACTTGGAAAGGTGATACACCACCACCATTATGATTGATTTATTCCCCAATTTGGGTAAGCCTGTAATAAAGTCCATAGAGATATCCTGTAAGCCTGTAATAAAGTCCATACTACAAGTTAACAGAGGATGACTTGGAGGATATTACCAAGGAATGGTCGATGGACCTCCTTGTTCCATGGACCCCGCAGAGATGTCTGATGTTGACAACCCTGAAACTGCATCAGATACAACCAGACCTAGCAAGATAGAGAAGACCAGAGAGGTCCATGATTTAGACAGTGCATCTATGAAGAGCGCGTCCATATCAACAAAGAAAGGAGGTGATGGCACAAAAGTTGAACAGAAGAAAGGTGAGGTTACACTACCAAGAGATGAGGAGGATCCCTCTAAGAAAAGGAAGGTTTCCCCTCTGAAACCTTCTTCAAGGAAGAAAATGAAAGAAACCAGAACCAAGTTTGAAACCACCCTCAACTCAGACAACTTCGACTTTATCGTCACAACACTAAATGATGCTTCACTAGAGATAGCAGAGAAGCAAGAAGCTAAGCAGGAGGAGGTATTCAGTCGAATTAAGGATGAGTTCCAAGGAGTGCAATAGGCACTACAGTCTAGCTGCGCAGTATCCACTGCGCCCCTGAAAGTTGGAACACCAGAACTAGGTGATGAACCTACTCAATTACACCGGATCATTGATACGGATGAAGCTCACCTTCGATGAGCTTAGGGAGAAACAACACAAGCCACCCAGGATTTAGCACAAGTATAAAAATACCTTGAGGACCAAAAAAGTGCTGCAGAAAAGGAAAATCTTTCTCTACAATTGAAATGGGATGAAGAAAAAGAAGAGCTACAACAAAGCAAGGAATAGTTGCTCATTGAGCAGATTGAAGTTAAGGAAAGGGTCAATAGAGCACTTCGCTCTGTGAAATTCGTCGAAGTACAGACCGAGGAACAAATTCCATAGTAGGTGGGACAATTGGAAGAGGTAATCCATAAGCTACAACAACGCATCGCCGACTTAAATCTCCTTGCAGTAATTGAAACCCCATAGGAGATAAGGAACCAAAGAGAAGCAACAAACCGCAATGCAGTTGGAAGATTAAAATATCTTTCCTTGGAGTGAAAGAAACTCAGTAACAACAATGCCTAGACCTATGAAAATCTCACTAAAAATCCAGAATTGCAGACACTGAAGTCCCAGCTCCAACAAGTGAAGAAGAATGTAGATACACTATAGGCACAGTTGAAGGCCTTGTCAGATGTAGAAAGCATGAATAGATCTCAAGAACAATGCACAACTCAACATCAGATCCATATGATTCAAAGAAAAGTGATGGAAGTCACTCAACGATTTCAACCTATGAAAGACAAGGCATCTCTGTTGTTTACAGAGGTCGAGAGCTAAGGAGAAGAGCTAGAATAGGTCATCCTCACAATAGAACAATGCCTAGAAAGACCAGTGAATGATGCAATGATCCAGGAGTTCACCAAACAAGCGGCCACAACAAAGAAGAAAGTTGAAGCATCTTGATCCAAGCTTGAGGTGTTCGAGGAAGAACTGCTCAAACTTGAGTGACTCGGGATGAGTCATAGGTGAGTGTTGGGGGCTTGTTGGCCCTTGAACAAGTTTTTGGAGTTTTTTGGTCATGTTGACCTATTTTTGGACTTCGAAACCCTGTTGAAGGAGGAGTGCAAGTCGAAGCGGAAATCATGGGATCTCGTCCCCCTTTTGGGCCCCTTTTTGGGTTTTTGGGAATATGTAACGGGAATGGGATGTTGACCCATGGGTTTACCCATGCTTAGGCCTATTTTTTAATATTTAAATAGATGCCTAGGATATATATAAGTAGTAGCGCATCTATGTGATTTAGTTCGGTGTGCTGAGTGCAAAAGGAATGGCTAAGTGCTAGATCTATGTGATCAAGGGATTGTAAGTGCTTTGTGCATACTGTGTAAGACTTGTAGAGATGAGTGAAAGTCCCTGTGAGAGACTGTAGAAGGCTTTGTGTTGTAACGCAATGAAGAAGGATCTAACTAGCTACGCAGATCTTCTATCCTATGCAGAGTAAGGGTTTTGAGGCTCTGTGCTTGTAACCGATTGACCGAATACTATAAAGAAGAAGAGTTGGTGGATGTAGCCCTAGGGTGGGGGTGAACTATGTAAACCCTGTATGATGTTCTTTGTGCTTTGTTTTGATGTATTTACATATTATATGTGAAATGCTCCGATATGTTTAGATAGATCTATTCATGGTTGGTGCTTGTTGCGCCTCTTTTGTCACCTAAATGAGAAAAACAAAGGTGCTTACAAGATTAGCTGGGTTAGCTAAGAAAGAAAGTTGTAAAGGAAAGGGTTAGAGAAAGAAATATAAAAGAAAAAACTAAGAATTAAACTAAGAAATAAAATAAAAACTAAACTATTGAGCATAAGGACATAAGAACAAAAAAACCAATAAGACTCATGTCACCAATGGTAAGGATTATATTAGTGAAAGAAAACACCGAGAATAAAGAGGACTATGGGTCCCTTCTTGCTCCAAGGGAGGGCTCTTGGACCCCCAGAACTAAGATCTTCTTACAACTTTGAATGAAATGGTGAAAGAATCCAAAGCTAATCCACTCAAGAGGTGACATGGATTACCCAATGTAATGGAGCTAGTATACTCTTGATGAGAATAGAGGATTCCTCAAGAGAATAGAAGCAACATAACTTTGCTAATGAAATCCTTGAAAATGAAGTGAACCCATGGCTTTGTTTTATATCACCTCTTTGAGGTATTGTGCAACTAGCTTATAGTGTGAAAAGAGGTTATTTAGGGCATTTTTAGGTCTTTGACTAGCCACCCAGTCGGATTCAGTCGAGATTTGGGTGTCAAATCAACTTGGAAGCTGAACCAGAAGTGGGTGGGAGGCCAACCAATCTAATAAATGCATCGTTCTCAGATGTGCATGGATTTTAGTGACCACAGTCGCGCATCATTCGCATGTGCACTTTTCCTGCGTTTCTGGATTGCGCATGTGCGCGCGCGCCCTGTGTAGTTATAGCACACCTTAATTTTATCACTGGTTGTATAGTTTTGGACCTTTTGGAAATTATTTTGTGGTAATTTTGGTCCATGGGTGACCTCATAGCTTTTTGATGATGCTAGATTCCTGTAACCATTTGAGGACAAAATTTCAGTGATAACAGATGCCCCCTGATGGATGAGGTTATGAGCATACGTATAGCTAAAATTCATCAATGTTTCTTCTATTGAGAGTTTCGTTGTAAGAGAGAGAGATAGTGAGAGTATCAAGAGTTACCTGTTGGAGGGAGAAGGGAACCTATAGGACCCAACCTTCCATAAGGTGTGTAAAAATAAATTGTGTACAAATGAGGCAGGCATGCCCCATGCTCGTCTCATGTAACTCAAAAAAGAATGGCATTGTATAGTAACTAAAGTTGTTTGTTGATGTAGATCACTGCAGCACCCTCAGGGGTGGTTTTGATAAAGGCAGAGGACAAGTCTAATGAGGAACATAATTTGAACAATAGGCAAGGATACATGTAAGAAGTATCATGGATGTTATGGTCATTGATAGCCCAGCCAAGTTCAAAGGTCTTTGGCGAATATAAGAAACAACTGCAATAGTCACAAAGTAAGACCCATCGTAACATGAGAAAGTGTTGAAGTCAAATGTTACGGGGGTCAATGACATCAAGGAGCAATTGTGGTTCTCCCTGTGCCATCCGAGACCTCTCATTTGAAAGGTAATGACAGTCAAGATACTGTCACCCTTCTGGAAACTGTGTTGATGTCGACAAAAGGGAGACGCGAATCTCGGAAGTGAAGGGCTTTGTGAAATATACTAGGTGAGGCGAGGAATGGAGGAGGTACATGGATGAATTCAAGATGTATGAAGACTCAATACTGCCCTTGGTTGGGAGTATATGAGAAGTACATGTGGCCGCAACTGTTCAATTAGGTCGAGTGTCAGGGGGACAACAAGACATGGGATAAGTTGTGCCAGAGGCAGGACAAAGTGGACAAACTCAGAGAGAAGAGGTAAGTGGCCTGTGGGATACTCATAGTATATGGATGATGTCAACAGGGGTAGATGATAAGGAGTGCCCCAACCAAGGGCGACATGGGTTTCATTTTCCAAAAATGGAAGAAGGTCGCCAAAGGTGATGACAAAAAGATATGTAAATGTGGGAAACAAAGGCTTTTTACAATTTACCGAATGAATAAAGAATAATTTGGGATGAGTGCACAAATATAGAAATAGGTGCCCCAATGTAATATGGTTGGGTAGGTTAGGGCGCAATTCGCTTGGAGAACTGGTGGAGGTTGGAGGCCCCATGGGTGGGTTTTTGTATGAGGTAGATGAAATGGAGGGAAATTTGCAGATGGGCAAAGTGATTGTGGATGAAATGGAGGGTTAATGATACTGGGGAGGCACAGTCAAAATGGAACCTTGAAGAGATAATCTGGGAGTGCATTGGGAAAGATAGAAAAATGAGGAGAAGGAGTATGTGGTTGATTCACGACATGATGTAAGACTATTGGGACTCCCATCCCTAAAGGGTTGAAAAATAGCATGAGTGTCAAAGTGCCAAAGGGTGCTAGGAATGGGACAACTCATGTGGGGCAGAGTGATACCGAGTGACAATACCCGAAATGTGATGGAGATGTCTGTACTGCAGAGCCGGATATGAGGATCCTAAAGGAAAATTTCAGAGGGTGTGACTGGAGATGCAATTGAGATTCAGAGGGAATGATTACATGCCAGTGTTGATTATATACCTGAAGGGGTTGTGTTGTTGTATGATGACCAAGAACCTACACACATGAAAACCAAATACTCGACGTGAACAATATCTGAAGAGAATTGAACATACAAGCATTTATTTGATAATTTGGAATATGAGCATGCGTACCTGGACGGGGTATGAAAAAATGGTGCCCCGGGGGCTAAGGATAAAAAATGGCTTGGGGGCTGTCTTGATGTAGATGACGAGATGAAAAAAAGATTAAAAGCAGTATAAAAGAAATAACCTAATGTAGAATGGGTATGCTTAGGTGTAAAATTTCTTTAAGTATAACCAGTTGATGGGTTCTTTGAGAGAGAGGCCTTCGGGGGAAGCCAGGATGTAGGCGCCTTTGGTGAGGCAATGTTGGATAATGTAGGGGCCATGCCATAGTGACTCAAATTTGCCATGACCAAGGGTATCGTGAGTGATATCGTAAGCAAGGATGAGGTCGCCTTCATGAAATGAGCGAAGGTTAACATGGCGATCAAAGGTGGCCTTTGACCATTTTTTTGGCTACCTCATTGTTCTGTAATGAAGATTGACGATCTTCATCCAGGGACTCTAAGTTCAGAAAACACTGCTCCATTGGGGAAGTGTTGGGTAATATCTCAATTGCAGTGCGTAAGGTGGGAATTTCACACTCAATGGGAAGAATGGCTTCAACCCCATGGACTAGATGAAATGGTGTGAAACCAGTGGCCATTTTCACAGCCGTACGGTAAGCCCATGGCACGGAAAATAACATATGATGCCAATTGGTCTTATGTTTGTTAATCGTGCGCTACAACATGGTCTTGAGGACCTTGTTAACTGCTTCGACCTGTCCATTAGACTGAGGGTAATATGGTGAGGCAAACTCGTGGGAGAATCCCAACCAAGATGAGAGTTCAACAAAAATCTCATTCTCGAAATGTTTCCCGTGATCAGAAACTAGTTGGAGTGGTAATCTAAAGCGAGATATGACGTGATTAAAGAAAGAACGCACTGCAGTGTCAGCAGTGTTGTTGAAGGTGGGCATGGCTTCAGCTCATTTTGTGAAGTAATTGACTGCGACAACAATGTATTTGTGTCCATTGCTGGATGGGGGATTACAAGTCATGAAGTCGATGCCCCATTTACAAAAGGGGCCTGTAGTAATGACTGGGTGGATAAGAACAGGTGGTGCTCATGCTTTGTTAGCATAAAGCTGACATTTATGGCATTACTTCACGGCATGAATGCAATCATGAAATAATGTAGGCCAAAAATAACCTACTAGGATGATTTTCTGAGCAGTAAACATTCTCGAAAGATGGCCCCTGCATGCGCCGCTATGGAAACTATTCAAGACTCGATCGGCCTCGTCAATAGTCAAGAATCGAAAAAGTATGGTGTCGACCCCTCATCGATATAAGATATCTCTGATGAGAATATAGTAGGGGGCCTGATGGCGAATACGATGACGATCATCCCATGAGAGGTGGTTACCGAAATTTTGGGTTCGGAGATAGACGAGGAGGTCGTCGTACCAAGGATCATCCAAAGTGATATAAAAGAGATGTTCATCGGGGAAGTCGGTATTGATGGGGGCACTGGTAGTATCAGAGGGGAAGGCCATGAAGAGTTCGGCAAGGATGAGGGATTTCTTGCTCTTGGGTGTTAAAATTCGAGATCGTATTCCTGAAGGATAACGATCCATCGGGAAAATTTGCCATTAATTTTCCGAGGACTGAGCAAGTATTGCATGGGGTTGGAATCTGCTATGACCCTAGTTGTGCGAAGAAGAATGTAATGGCGTAGTTTTTGGACTGTGAGGATGAATGCAAGGGCTAGTTTCTCTTTGTGATTATACTTCAGAGGTGGCCCTGAGAGGTTTTTACTAATGTAGTAAATGACATGCTCACAATCATCATCACTGATTTGAATGAGAACTCTTGCTACTGAGATAGCTGAGGCTAATATGTAGAGGATATAGTCGTGATTATAGTCGGGTGAACTAATTAAAAGGGCATTAGACAACGTTGTTTTAAGATCATCAAATTCTTTTTGGGCATGTTCATCCCAGTGAAATAGGATGTCGTGGCATAGTAAGCGAAGGAAACCGTGTGCTCAAGTAGCATAGTCTGGGAAAAATCACCGTAGAAAGTTAGCTTTTTCTTGTAGGCTCTGGAGTTGACGTAAATTCACAGGGGGGGTGGAATTTTTGTTATGTATTGGACTTTAAGGGGGTCCATGATAATAACTCTTTGGGAAACGATGAATCCAAGGAGGTGCCCCGCGGTGACATAGAACACTCACTTGAGGGGGTTCAAGCAGATGTTGTATTGACGACACCATTGGAAGATGATCCGTAAATCATCAAGATGTTGGGTGCGTTTTTTGGATCGATCTATGAGATTGTCCAAGTATGCGAGGATGATATGAGCCAGATCGTGAAAAAATTATGTCATAGCCTATTGGAAAGTTGTGCCAACATTCTTTAGGCCAAAAGGCATGACACAATATGAAAAAGTACCCCAAGGGGTGGTGAATGTGGTTTTGTATTGATCGGTTGGGTGGATTTGGATTTGATTATAACCAGATAAACCATCCATGAAGGACAGAGCCTTGTGGTCTACACAGTCGTTGATAATTTGATCGATGAAAGGAATTGGAAAGTTGTCTTTGGGACATGTGTGATTCAGATCGCGAAAGTCTGTGTAGATGTGGATAGTGCCCTGTTTTTTGTTAATGGGTACAGGGTTGGAAACCCATGAGATATAGGTAATGAGGTAGATGAACCTAGCCATGTGTAATTTGTCAATCTTGGCTTTAATGGCCGCTGCTTTGGATGGGTGTAGCAGTCGGGGTTTTTGAAGAACTGGTGTAATGTCAGGCTAGGTGTCGATGTGATGTTCGACAATAGAGGAATCAAGGCCAGGCATCTCTGTGTATGACCAGGCAAAAATATCCCGATATTCTTAGAAGAGGGCTTTATAGGCGGCGATTTCTTCAAGAGTGCATGTGGCGCCAATGGTGATTTCCTCGACGACTCCATTTTTGATGGAAATATCGATTTTGATTGTTGGGGAAATGTTGGCCATGTTGCCTTCTTCAAAAGCATCAGGGGCGGGAATGGGGTTGTTGAACCATTTGATATGCCATGATGGGATAAAATCTTTGGTTTGACTGCATATATGGGTTGTTTGTTAGGAGGCGTGGAGGATTCCTATGGAAAGAAGAGTGCTCTGTGGTGTAGCGCATCCCATGGCTAGTTGGGGGTGTTTAATTCTTTGAGTATGTCCTCGTCACAGTGGAATTGGTTGGAATACAAGGGATCAAAAAGAGTGATATCAGTGACTGTCGCCATGTGGTTGTCCTTGGGTGATGAAGAAGCAGGGGGAACGATGCAATGATATTGTGATGGTTCACTCGACATAAACCAAATATCGAAGTACTGAGGAGTACCAGTGGTAGTTGTATGTAAAATTTTCGTAGGGAAATGAATGGGAGAATTGGGGGGATTTGGGGGTAAATCCTCAGATAAGTCATCGAAGAACCACAGAGGAATAGGGAGTGCCTCTGGTTCAAGAGAAATGATATGAAGAATCTCTAGTGATGAGGTAAGGTCAACCATCGATTCTATAGGGGGCACAGGGGTTTGAATCAGGATCGATTGGCATTGCCTGTATTCAATGATCATAGGACATTGGTATGTAAAATGATCTAAGGATTCACATAGACAACAAGGGCATCTCATACGTTCATTGACAGAAGTTGTGACATAATGGATGTCAGTGATGTTTGGTAGGGATGATGTAGTTGGATTGAGTTTGTTCTGGAAGCTTTGGCGTACTGCAATTAATGTCTGTCGAAAATGAGGTAGTGTTGGGAAATGGTGTGTATAATGGCCATATTTTGAACATATAGTGCAAGTGAATTTGGTTCACATCCCTTTGATACTTGAGTTAGGGGAGGTAGCGGTAGTACTTGCTACAGTGGAAAGTGATGATGGTGTTTGATTGAGTGGAATTAGATTACGTAACTCGGGTAGAGATGGGCATTTGTTGGTTGGGTGTCCATCTTTCTCACATAGCACGCAAGGAGGTTGGATGCGTGGGGGGAGTGGAGTTGTGGGCTCCTTCTTCTTTTGCCTACCCCCAGCTGTGGCAGGGAGGTTAGTGAGTGGGGGTGTAAAGGGTATGGCGGGAGTGAGTATGGGAATCATTATTGGGATTCCTTCTGTTTGGGGGGGAAGGGATGGTTGAGGGACCATCTCTGGGGGATGTAAATACCAAACTAGAATTGCCAACACCATATTAGGGAGAGTAAGTGTTGCGGCTACTTGGAAAGATTGTACGTCGGGTGGAGGGTAGAAGAAGGGGATTTGAGTAATGGCTTGGGGAACTATCTTCCAAACTGGGATATGGCCTTGGGGAGAGGTGAAATCGTGAACTAGTGGAGTTGACGAGTTCGCAGGAGGCTCATGAGGGGGGAGCTCTACGACTAGTGGGATGTCAGATATGATAGAAGCCTCCCTAGGAGGAAGGGTATCCTCTATGTCAGTTCCATTGGACGATACAATGCATATTTGATTGGAAGGATGAAGGAGCGGTGGTGCACCATGGTAAGTTCCTAACAAGGATGGGTCTTTGAAAATTTCGTGACCCATTTTCATGAGTGGGTATGCATCATGACTCGTGTGGATGAGAGGGAGAATGTCATTGATGTTGGTAGAAGGGTTAGGCTCGTAATGTAAAACTTGGTCAATGGTAATGATCTTCCCATTATGGGGAACATCATTGTTCGAAAGACGGAAGAGACAACTGCCTTCATAGCATACATGTATCTACGACCGAACAAGATATTATAATCGAGTGGGGCATCGATAACTTCAATGTGGATGAGAATGGTCTTGCCCCCAAGTTCTATAGGGACATTTTGGAAGATCCCTTCGGGGGAAGGTGGTCATTCGTCATAAGCTCTTAAGGTAATGGTAGATGGTATGAGTTCGGGGGAACCAAGTTTCTGCCATACAAACTTGGACATAATGCATGTGTATGCACCTTCATCGATGATGCACCGATGAACTTTAATGTTCCAAATTTTCACTGGGATTTGAAAAGTGATTAGAGCGGGAGGGTGAGGTTCTCCATTGTCGAGATCAAATATGATGAGTTTAGTATCCATGGGGTCGACTGCCCCCAAGGCGGAAAGTATTGATTTCTGCTGAGTGAGACAAGTATGAAGGACTTCTAAGACTGACATGGCAGCCGGGGATTGTGCTAAGTCATCAACCAAACTGTAATTATGAGTTTCCCTAGCCTTGGGGTTGTGGATATTCCTGCACAATGGAATGCGAGGGATGCGAAGAGGTGTTTCGATGCTAGGGCGAGGAATCACCAATGGGGGTCCTGTTGGTGCTAGGATTGTTTCTGGGGGAATGGGAGGAGACTCAATGGGTGCATAGTATTTATGACTATGTGTTTGTAGAAGGATTTCTTCCTCACTGGTGAGGAGGATAGTATGATCTGCAGGATTGTTTGGATTGAGGTACTATCCCAACTGTGGTGTGGTAGGCTGCATATCCTGTTGGGTGTTCATCACACCCTAGTGTGGAATGGGGTTTTGTAGCATGGCTGGGGGTGGTTGTTGCACGTATTGTTTTGGGGCATGTTGAGGGGAAGGTGGTGCTGGAGAGTGTGGTACACTTCCTAATTCTTTCATCAGTTTAAAATCAATGATTTGGGGAAAATGATGAGTATAATGACTGAACTCACCACAAAGGGTGCAAGGGAAAGTGGTTCTAATAGTATTGTTATTTCTTCCTTGAAGTTTGTTGTTATTTCCCCCCTAGGGGTTCTGATTCCCTTGATTCTGGTTGCCTCGAGTAGGTTGGTTTTGTTGGGGATGATTCCTGCCTTGACCTGGGTTGCTATTGTTCCTGTTTTTTCCTTTCTTTTTGGAATTATTCGACTGATGGGTCGGATTTGCCATATTCATCTATTCAAAATTTTGATATTGTTGAAGGGGAGAGGGTTGAACAAAATTCACCCTAGCGTGAGGGTGTGGGGGAGCCATGGGCTGTGGAGGACCAAGGAATGGAAAGTATGGATTTTGTGGGAGTTGTGATCCGTAAGGTACATATGAAGGCATGGCTCTTTCGCTAGTACTTAGAGTATAAGTTGAGGTAGAGGGAGTACCAGAACTTGTTTGGATAGGTGGGTGTAGGTGGGTGTATTGTAGGTGCCGACGGTGGCCCACTAATAGGTGGAGGAAGAGCAACAGTGTATGGTTGCTGATAAGGGGGTGGATGGTAATAAGAGGTTCCCCCATATGTCGACAGATATTGAGGTGTGCCATACATTGGTGGTTTTGGGGTTGTGGACTGTGGTGTGTGGTATTACTAATCAATTCGTCTGTTGAGTGAGACATCCTGGGTTTGTCTTGAACAAATGGCATGGGTTTTGGGAGATCAAGAAGTACTATGTATAAGTACCCTGATTGTGAATAGATGAGGTTGTATTGTTGATCCTTACTGATGGCTTCTTCTTCTGATTTAGGGAAGGTGGAAGCTACATATTTACCGAGGAGAGAGACAAGTGATATGAGAAACTAGTCAAGACACTGTTGTTTGGTGGTTTCGGCTTTGTACAAACTATGTCGTCTACACCACTCGTGAATTTGATCAGTGATATGTGTGGTTGAGGTTTGTTTAAAATTAGAGAGTAGTTCAAGACCATTGTCATGGCAGATTGATAATTAGAAGAAGGTAAAAAATGCTTTGGCCAAGGACTCGAAAGTCGCATGGGAACCCGATTTTTCGTCTACATACCATTTGGTTGATGGGTCAGTGAGTGTGTGTTGAAATAATCGTAGTCAAATGGAATCATCCATAATGTTGTTAGAAGATCACCATAAGTGGAAATTCATGACATGGTTGGCAGGGTCATCTTCTGCCTTTCCTTCAAACTTGGGGATGTCTGAAGGTAGTTTGGTAGGCATTGCAGGCCATGTGGGGTCATCCAATATAGGATTATTTATGAGTTTTCTTAGATATGGTATGTTAAGAGAGGCAAAATATGGCATCTGTAGTGGTGGCGGAGGATTATTTCCAACCATGGTGTGAGTGGTTTGTGAACCTGCCCCTTAAGGGGGGTTAGGTGGGTTGGTATTTCCCCCTTGAGAGGAAGTTGCCCCCCCGCTTCCATGTAAAGGAGAGAGAGTGGATGGAGGACGTTGGAAAGTGGAACCAAGCAAAGTTGATCCTAAGACAGTGGCACTCACTGGAGTGTGTGAAGGTGGTGTCGATGGGTAACTCCCCCTAAAATAGGAGGGAGGTTTATAAAACATCTGGAACGACGGGCATTCTATGGGTCACCTATGATTTCCGACTAGCTGAGTGGATTTGTGCGAATTGTGGTGAGAGTAAAATAAACAAGAGCCTTTGTTGCAATTTTTGAACTTTACATGATATATATCAAAATGTAATCAGAAGTGCATCATACATACAATATTTTGAAAAAGAAGCATATATGTGGATAAGTGAGTTTTGTCTACATGGGGAATCAAAGAAAACAAATGCTCGTGTCCTAAAAGACGTAATGTCATCACTCTCAAATAGCACTGGACCTTCCAATAGTACTCAACAGTGGGGTCTGAAGTCACCGGAAAAGAAACTAGTGAAGGATGAATTAATCAGTTATAATGAGGGGTAAAGGGGGCATATCCAGAAAGAGATGGCGATATTTCCCAATAGCCACACAAAATATGAGCAGAGTGCAATTGTAGCCCACAATTTCCACCTGGGTAGATGTCCTAAACTTTGGTCACTAGGTACCTCGGTCAAAGTGTAGCATTTAGATTTTCAGCCTAAGAAATGGGTCATGTTCTAGATCACGTCCAAGAGGTGGGTGCCTCAAGGGGGGACACATAGAACAACCAGACCTTGGCCCTCAACCCTGCATGGGTATCTTCTTGCCTTGTGGTGTTAGGAACACTTGACTTGGAGGATTTACAGTTCCCTATTTGACAACTTCTATTGTTTTGACAATGTGAGAACCAAATAACGGGGAGTTATTTGGATGCCTATCCCCGAAATCCTACCTAGACTAAAAAAAATCTTTTGGCACCTCCTATGGAGGAAAACTTAATGAGATTTTAGAAACAATTTAGATGTGGTTGTTTGATATATTGGGGGTGTGAGCCAATCTCATTGAAATTAGATGGGAGTGGATAGTTTTGTCAAGAAAAGGGTGGGGTGTTTCAGAATCCCTTTGGAGGAAACTTACTTTGACCTCCATGTTTTGAGAGGAAAACTATGTGAGTTATAAGTGACTTTTGTGTGTGAATGAGTGAAAGTGTGCCAATGTTTTAATTAATTAGGTGTCACCTTACTACATGTGGACTTCGCTTGGTCCTTACAAGTGTTGATTACCTAATTAACTAAATGTCTTTGGTACAACCTTGCGTAATTCAAAAGACCCTAGGAAAATAGCATGTGGACATGTGGGTCCTTTACTATTCCTTTAACTCCCTATTGTGATTTAATTTAAGAAAATCTTTGAAACTATCTTAGATTGTGATCATGTGGGCATGTATGTGCCCATTACAAAACCTTTAAACTTCCCTAGTGATTTAATCTAAGAAAGTAAATTTCAAAACTATCCTATCTTTGTAGCATGTGGGCATGTATGGGCCCATTACAATCTTAAGATGTGTTTGAAAAATAAACTAAGAGGAGTCCCGAGGGGGGCTGTTGTCCTCTCCTAAAGGTTTTAGTCTTTTTTAAGGGAGATCAAATTGTCCTACAATCCTCTTTTTGATTCTCAAGGTTGCTTTGAAGTGTGAAAGAAGAGCATACTAAACGATTGTTATCCAACTTCTGGTCCCAATGCAAGTTTTATGTGATTACAAATGATTCCAACTTATACTTTTAGTTAAACCAAACCATCCATGTGGCCAAAATGAAAGAAAAAGAAGAAATAATGATTTTAAACCCACTAAGTGCCTATGTGTTTTGACTAATCTCTTTATATGAAGAGGGAACTAAGTGTGGTGTAGATTACAATATGCATGAAATCACTTTTAAGAAGGCTAGGGGCCTTTCCCAAATCACAAAAAACCTTACAATGTGTATTTTTCTGCGTAGGTGCATGGGTCTTAGAGTAGATAGAGGCGCACTGAGCGCTTGTGTGCAGATCGAAACAGGCTTTTGGGCACAGGTGCACAGAACCACACTGTGATTTTGGCGCACGTGCACACAATGCGCGACTATGGGCCATTAAACTCATGCACAACTGACACACGCCCGTGAAGAAAATTATGGATGTAATTCTCTCAATTCAAATTTGAATTGGATGTTTTGTAGGTCAACTTGGGTTGGTTAAGGTACTTGCAGGTTAAATCAACCAAAAGAAGAGATAGAAAAACTCAAATGGGGTAGAAAATTGATACCTTTCCCTAGTGGAGTCGTCAATCTATTGTGCCTCTTTTGTCACCTAAATGAGAAAAACAGAGGTGCTTACAAGCTTAGTTGGGTTAGCTAAGAAAGACAGTTTTAAAGGAAAGGGTTAGACAAAGAAATATAAAAGAACAAACTAAGAAATAAAATAACAACTAAAATATTGAGCATAAGGACATAAGAAAAAAAAAACCAATAAGACTCATGTCACCAATGGAAAGGATTATATTAGTGAAAGAAAACACCAAGAAGAAAGAGGACTATGGGTCCCTTCTTCCTCTAAGAGAGGGATCTTGGACCCCCACAACTAAGCTCTTCTTACAACTTTGAATGAAATGGTGAAAGAATCCCAAGCTAATCCACTCAAGAGGTGAGATGGATTCCCTAATGTAATGGTGCCAGTATACTCTTGATGAGAATAGATGATTCCTCAAGAGAATAGCAACAACATAACTTTTCTAATGAATACCTTGAAAATGAAGTGCACCCATGGATTTGTTTTATAGCACCTCTTTGAGGTATTGTGTAACTAGCTTATAGGGTGAAAAGAGGCTATTTAGGGCATTTTTAGGTCTTTGACCAGCCACCCAATCAGATTCAGTCAAGATTTGGGTGTCAAATCAACTTGGAAGTTGAACAAGAAGTGGGTGGGAGGCCGACCAATCTCATAAATGCACCATTCTCATATGTGCATGGCTTTTAGTGACCACAGTTGCGCATCATGCGCATGTGCGCTTTTCCTGCATTTTTGGATTGCGCATGTGCCCACGCGCTCTGTGTATTTATAACGCACCTTAATTTTATCACTGGTTGTATAGTTTTGGACCTTTTGGAAATGATTTTGTGGTAATTTTGGTCCATGGGTGACCTCATAACTGTTTGACGATGTTGGATTCCTGTAACCATTTGCGGATGAAATTCCAGTGATAACAGTACTTATTATATGTGAGAATGTTAGATCTGATCTAGATATTCATGCTTAGTGCTTGATATGCTCATTTTGATCCATTTGTATATTCTAAGTTCTTGAATACTATAGATTAGTGTGAATGTTGCAAAGATCTGTCTTATAAGCGAAGTGGTTATTGACTGTATATTGAGGGACTAACGGTGCTAAGTGCTTTATTAAGTGTTCTAAGCATAGATCTGTTTCCCAGCGAAGGTTACAGACACTTGATTCCTGTAACCAGCCCTACCTCTACCTCATCTGAGAATTCATCTTCTTCATAGGTGTTGTTGAAAGGGTCGGTAGTTAGGTTTTTGTTGGTGCATTGTTGTAGCATTGAACCCTGGGTCTGCCCTTGTGCGAACAATCAACTTCAAAGTTTACATCGTTTTATAGTAAACTATGCCAGTATTAATAAGTGTTTCATGCATCTATTGAAGAATGACACTTCATTTATATGGGATGAGTGAGCCCATGAATCCTTTGATGCTCTTAAGAAATCCTTGGTATCGACACGTCTGCTAAATCCTTCGAACTACAGTAGAGATTACTTTCTTTATATCACCACGTATGAAGGGACAATTGGTATGGTTTTGGTTCAGGATGATGATGAGCTCCATGAGCATGTCATTTAATATCTTATTCTAAAATTATTTGACCCTGAACTCAAGTACTGTCATGTTGAGAAGATAGATTTGGTTGTCGTACATGCAGTTCAAAGATTACGACACTATATATTGCTTTGAAAAACTACCATAGTTGTTGATTTAATACATCCTTACTAGGTGTTTCATAGGGGGGAAATATAATAAATGGATTGTCATCTTGCAAGAGTTTTATCTCGATTTTGCTTTAGCGAAATCCAAGAAATCACTAGTTTTTGTCGAGTTAATATCAAACTTCCCTTGGTTAGATGAGGATGTTATTCATTTCGGAT
This sequence comes from Picea glauca, assembly GCA_000966675.3. Taxonomy (NCBI): domain Eukaryota; kingdom Viridiplantae; phylum Streptophyta; class Pinopsida; order Pinales; family Pinaceae; genus Picea; species Picea glauca. Next base: position 184,987 of record JZKD02S0795697.1, read on the forward strand.
CATTTGCGGAACAACACATTTTACTTGTCTCATTTTCAGATCTTTGGTATAGAGACAGTTTGATCTATATTCAAACCTTGAAGTTCTCTCAGCACCTTTCGAGAGATGATTGACAGTGAATACAGTATCAAGCCAAGAACTACCTTATCGTCTGCAACACTTTGTATCACCAAGGTGTAGATAATATCTTGTTTCATTGTTGGACTCATGAGGAGGTTGATTCTGTTCTTAATGAATTTCACAGTGGGTCTTGTGGTGGTCATCTATCTGAGCTTGCGACAACCCAGAAGATATTGCGAGCCAGTTATTTGTTGATGTTGTTGTAGGAAAATTACCCTACGTATAGGTGAATTCCCTCTTGGATCTTAGACCCCTATGACCAAGACATAAAAGTGCTAACGTTGAACACTTACTTTCCTTTAAACATAGTTAACCTAATCAATAGAGAATAGGAATAAAGTAATAGTACCTTTTTACGAATTTTTTCCTCACTCAATCCAAGTTGAGCCTTGATCTCCAAGCCTTTCAACAAGTCCTACAATGCAATAAACCACGAAGACAAAGCATACTTCCTTTTCTACCATGATTAGTTCAAAGCTAGATTTATCCAAAAGAAACAAGTTCATGAAAAAGTACACAATCTTGAAGGAAATAGGCCAAGCACATGTATTAATGATAACAAAATAAGGTGCTTACAAAGTGTATATGAAAATGTAGCAACCTCACCAATATCTTCTTGTCCAATCCCTTGCTCGAATGGTCCACAATCAAAATGACAATACTTTTCATTGATAATTCTCTTCCACTTCTCATGAGATCATAAGTTTGGTATCTCTAAACTCCTCTATCTCCCCCTTCTCCATGGAAATCCCTCATTATATAGGATTTGGAGACTTAACCACCATGGTGAGGATTTCTCATCAGATCCACTAAGAAAGGGATCTCTAAGATATTTAGGGAGAAAATATATCTTGAGGATTTTGGGGGGGAAATATCTCTCAAGGATTTTAAAGAGGAAATATTTCAACCATCCATGAGATCCTCCACCTTTCCTAAAAAATAGGAAACCAAATGTGAGGTGGATTCTCACACTTAATTAAATTTGTTTTCATGAATAATAATAGTAGTTCATGTGCACTTGTTATTTTGGCCTTCATGTAATATATCCCTCCTCCACATTGACTAGGGATTGTGAAGTAGGTTATTCCATGGTTTCAAGGTGTATGAGACACTTATATGATAGTTAAGACAATTAGGGCGAGGTACCTGGGTGTACAAATTTCATGTGTAACAGAATTCCCCCTAAAGTGTGAGGTCAGAAGAGAGAATGATGGCTGAAACACTTTACAAATATTTAATGCAAGGGTGTGGAGTCAGAGAACCTAGTAGAAGCTGTAAACAACCATCAAACAAATTTTATGACATGTTTCAAACCCAAGGCAGTCATACCTATGCTTGAGTGATAAAAGACTTTCAAGGTATGGCCACCATAAAATACACTGCAGATCCATAATCATATTGAATGAAAGGTATAGCCACCAAAGATACAACGTGGATCTACAATTCCATGACATGAATTGTTCATAGCCATGATAATTACACAATGGATATACGAGATGACAAAACATAGCCACGGACCAATACAAAGTGGATCTATGTGACCGTATATATATCAATGTACTCAAATGATATGATTTCGCAACCTCAGTAAAGTAGATATCAGAGCGATCACTCAACCCCTGGTCTTCTTAACGATCCCTATGTGGCACAAATCTAACCATGTGAATAGATGTTTCAATGTTGAACATGGTAGAAACCACCTGATTACCGGTCAATAAGGTAAACCATTAAAAAGTGCGAGGGAAATCACCATTGATGTCAATGACTCCCAAGGTACCCTAATACAATCCAACGAATGTGAATAGACAAGTCAAAGTTGAACATTCGTGGAATCATTTGATTAGAGTTCGATGATGTAAAACCACTATTGAAAGCAAAGAGGCCTACCATTGAGGCATGTAGGTCCCAAGGTACTAACTGGTTTCTAAGTTTAATTCCTCGATAATGTGTTCAAGTCGAAAGAAACAGACTCGTCGAAGGAGGGCCTTGATGTATCCCACATCAATGACATGAAACTAACATAGAGATGTAATATGGTGAATCAAATGAGTATAGACTGACACAGGTAATGAAACTGAATTTTTTTTATGGTTGACTCTCGAGGCAAATACTTCCCTTAAAAATCCCAAGTGGAGTTGCCAATTTTTGTTGTAGGAAAATCCACCTGTGGACAAGTGAATTCCCTCTTGGATGTTAGACCCCTATGGTCAAGACATATATTGCTAACATTGAACACTGGATTTCCTTTAAATATAGCTAAGTTAATTAATAGAGAAGAGGAAGAAAGTAAAAGTACCTCTTTACGAAGTTTGTCCTCGCTCAATCCAAGTTGGTCTTGATCTCCAAGTCCTTTAATGAGTCCTGCAAACCTATAAACAACCAAGACAAATAATACTTCTTATTCTACCATGATTAGTTCAAAACTAGATTCATCCAAAGAGACAAGTTCATGCAAATGTACACAATCTTGAAGGAAATATTCCAAGCACATGTATTAATGAGAACAAAATAAGGTGCTTACAAAGTGTAGATGTAGATGCAACAGCCTCACCAAGATCTCCTTGTCCAACCCCTTGCTCGAATGATACACAATCAAAATGACAATACTTTTCACCAATTATTCTCTCCTTTACTTCTCATGAGATCATCGGTTTGGTATCTCTAAACTCCTCTATCTCCTTCCTCCATGGAAAACTCTCATTATATAGGATTTGAAGGCTTAACCACCATGGAGAGGATCACTCATCAAATCCACTAAAAAAGGGATCTAAAATATATTTTGGGAGGAAATATCTCTTAAGGATTTTGGGGAGGAAATATCTCTCAAGGATTTTAAGGAGGAAATATTTCAACCATCCACGAGATCCTCCACCTTCCCTAAAAAATAGGAAACCAAATGTGA
>JZKD02S0795697.1:205133-253022 GCA_000966675.3 Picea glauca
CCCCCCGCCCCCCGATGCCTCCGTCAGTGTCGTGGGAGTCCATTTGGTCATCTCGGACCCACATCTGTGTAACATACATGTTTTAATTAGTACTTGATGCAATATCCCCCAAAATAATTAATAATTAAAGTTTGTGTGCACTTAGGAATAAATTTTCGTTTTTGGCAAATTTGTATTTGGAAAATTTTTGTCATTTATGGAAAATCCAAATTTGGAATTTGATTATTTGTAATTAATTATTTATGACTCTTGGGAAAAAGATTTGATTTTCGCAACTAACTCTTTGACTGTGACACATGTAAAAGAAAAATATTTTTATATATTAATTGTTGGAGGACGAATGAAACAACTAGGTTGAAAATAGTTGACCATGACTCCATGAGTGGGGAACAAACTTGAGTTACCTCAGGGCTAAATTTTACAAGTGGAAAAGGAGGAATTTGACTAGTAGTAGCCCCTGAAAATCAGGGATTTGTAAAGCTGCGAAAATTCCCAAGGAGGGAAAAATACCTAGGCACAAGATGCTCATGATATACAACATATGGAAGGAGGCAGGACATTGCTGAGTATGTAGGAGAAAGGATATTACTTGTTGTTATGAAAATTGTTTAGTGTGAGGCAAGGGAATTTTTTGATCCAAAAGGCGGATTGTAGCATGAGAGGATCATTTCAATTCATCCTTATGGAATCATGGTCAGGCTAGGGGGTGAATAGAGAAAGTAATTTGGTTGTTTTTTTTTAGGGTTGGGTGGAACTTGGATGTTCCATTTGTGTTCCAGTTTTCATTTTTATTCAGATAAGTACCTTTACTTGTTTCTGGTCAGAATTATGTTGGTTACAAATTATTAGGGATAAGATGGGTTTATGTGATGTTAGTGCATATGTGAAAGAATGATTGGAAGTATAAAAAACTATTGTGCATCATTGTTAGTAGAAGAATGTGTTTGTTGGACAACTGAGAGGAGGGGGGGTGAATCAGTTGTTACCGAGCTTAAACAATTATGCTCATTTTAAATTCATTACAAAATTATCAATGATGATCACAATAATGCAAGGAAGTAATCAATAGAACATTCAACATCATTCACACATATGACATACACAGAGATAGATATTTCCTGAGGAAACCCATAAAGGGTAAAAACCTCTTCTTCTTTATATGATAATTAGTCCTTACATTTTGTACATTATCATACTTATGAGCACCAACTCATAATGAGGGTACAACCTTTGTTTTGCAAGATGCTACTTTCTAAAATCACCAACTCTCTGGATTCTCTAGCACCGACTCCCTGGTTTCTATAGCACCCACTAGAAGGAAGCACCAACTCCCTTGGTTTCTCTAGCACCCACTAGAATGAAGCACCAACTCCCTGGTTTCTCTATCACCCACTAAAAGGGAGCAACAACTCCCTAAGTTTTCCAGAACCAACTGGATGGAAGCACCAACTTCCAGTCACACAGGCACCAACCTATAAAACAGAGAAAAATAGTTCTCCCTTGCACCACCCTACCACCCTGGCTTCTCTGGATGCAACTAGATGGAAGCTACAACTCCCTATGTTCAAGCACCCACTTGAACCTCTGAGGACAATAGTCCTCCCTAGCACCTCCCTACCACCCTGATATATCGATCTTTGCTACTGAAACTTATTACAGTGATACAATGTTCAGCAATGGCTTACCAGTCTCATCACTGTTTTTCTCCACCGCCCTACTCTGTCTGCCTCACTATCTTCCTCCACACATGCCTTGCGCTTTCTGTTCTTATGCCTTTTATGCTTTGTGCAGCATGTCCATTCAATACACGATTCCTCTTCTATGCATTTCAGCTGCTACACTCTGCCTCCTCCTACACACCTGAATCACTCTCAACAGTACCCACTCTCTTCTCTATTCTACGTTTTAATTCTCTCTATGCATCTTCTGCATCCTCTATTCACAATGCTTCTGCATGCTCTCCCCATGTCGAGTGCTCTGCCTGATCATCATTGCAACTCTTCAGCTTCTCCGGTGGTTAAACCCATGCGTCCAATATCATTGGGTGTTATGCCAAGATTCCTTAGCCTCTCCAGTAGTTGAGACTCTTTGTCTTCTCTATCATAGTCGAGCTCATTCCCTCTATTGCAGTTTCAGGCTCCAACGATCTCACATCTTTCAATAGCCTCTATGAATAGTATTCATGCCACTAGAATATGCCTCGAGACACTTCATCTTCTTTAGCGATCACCCTAAAGCCTCTTCGAGTCCTCTAGCAAAAACTATCAGTCGTATCTAGCAGATACATTGAGAACCTCCAAGACAATGCATCATCAACCGAATCGCCAACCGTCCAAGAGTCATGATTCATTTCTTCTAACTGACTCATAACTGATCGATTAACTGTGAAGAGCAACAATAGCACTTCGATTAGATTTCCAAGTATCCAACGCCATTGGATTACAAGCACAAGGTCTCATGTTGATTTCACCATTTCACAATTCGACATTTTGGCATTTCAACATTCCTGTGGTGAAGAGTCTCAAATATTCATGTTATGATCACTGAAAAGGAGCTTATCTTGGTGCTATCTCCTCCCTCTCACATGACCATTGACGGTGACCACAACCTACACCAAAATGTGTTTTTCGCATTTCGCATTTTAGCTTTTCGACATTCCTTATGATAAGATATTGTGACGCTCCATGTCGTGATCCCTAAAACTCTGAAAAATGAGCTTATATGGACTAGATCCTTACCTTCTCGTGACCATCGGTGGTGACCAGGTGCTTATTCACAAAGCACTTCGCAATTCACAAATTTGGGACTCCTGTGATGACGAGTCTCGACTCTTCATGTTGCGATCGCCGAAACTTCAAAATGGATTTTAGCTCCACTAGATTCTTCCCCTCATGTGACCACCAGTGGTGACCACAAGCTACGCCAAAAGGCATTTCACAATTTCACATTTCAACATTTCACGATTTCTCATGTCGCGAATTCGAGAGGTTAGGGAACCCCATTCCTTTGACTTTCCAGTCAGTGAAATGATGATCTTTTGCCATGTGTCCTATGGACCCAATGGTATAGATCTTATCATGATTTCAAAACTTCACAGGATTTCATATTACCTCATCAATGGTCCACAATCTCCCTTTGATCGACGCCTCATATTAAGTCACAGTTTCACATTTCGGTGTTTCGGCATTTCTGTGATGAACTGTTTCAACACTCCAAGTCACAAACCCTAAAATGATCTGAAGGTATTTCAGCGTTTCACTTTTTGAAAATTTAGGACTCCTATGATGAAGAGTCTCAACTCTTGAATCCTCCAACTCCCAGCATCCAAAACTCCGAAATGGAGTCAGATAAACAGTCCACAATCTTGATGATTCGATGGTCCAGATCTTTTCATGATTTTTCATATCGCAAGTTGTTGTTGTGAGTTGCTTCCTTGACTCCTCCAACTCTCAATATTCAAAATTTTGAAACATCGTGGTTTCACATTTTTCGATTTCACCATTCTTGTCATGATTTTCCTTGACACCTCCAACTCCCAGTATCCAAAACTCCGAAATGGAGATTAAGTCGTGGTTTTGCATTTCACGATTTTTTGTCATGAGTTGCTTCCTTGGCTCCTGGAGTTTACGCTTCTGAATGGGATCCAATGATCACTTGTTGAAATTTCCATTTCCATGCCATTATCCCTGCACTGTTGGTCATGATATTTGCCATCAATGACAAACATGCATACTCTTCACTATCTCTTGTAATCTTATCAAGCCTTCTCTACTACGTCTTCCCAAAATACTTCTGGTGCCCGCCTGACACATTCTTCCTGTACTTAAGCCATCGTCATTGTTGTACTTTCCATCAATGACAAGAATACATTTCCTATAAGACATGAAAACAATATCCCCCTTTGGAATTGATGGCAACAAAGGCACCCAGACTCTTTTCTCCCCCTTTGACATCAATGTCAAAGAACACATACTCCCCCTGAGTTGTTGCAGTATTTTTAGGAGGTATAAGATATTAAACCAACACAAACTCCCCCTAACAGGATGGACTCTCTTATTTGAGGCCTGCAGAATATTTGTATCTAAACCAGAGTCTTCTCCTTCTGATTCTTGGACCTGTTCATCTTCATCTTTCGCTATATCCTTTGTAGAATACTCAAAATTTCTCACCTCTCTTACTCGGACTCCTTCATCAACCTTTTCTTTCATAACTGGATGACTCCCCCTGTCACTGTTCTCTCTCTTCTTCTGACTTCTTTCCCCCTTTGTTCCTAAAAGTTTAGGTTTCCCTGACAAGGTCTTTCCTCTTGTTATCTCTACAGGATGTCATGTTTATCATTTTGTAAAACAAAATGTTGTTGCTGAGGATGTTGTTGTCCTACTGAAACACTACGTAATTGTAGCTCGTACTTTTCAAACAACCCTTGGATCTGCCCATTGATTCTCATCAATTTCTATTACTGCAAATTCATTTTTCTTCCATGATTCTTACAACCCAAGGCTTTTATGACCATATACATCACAAGAGAAAAACACTACAAACATTCTCACATCTGTTTTTCCTTTTAAAAAATGGAGGACCTGTATGAGGTTTCTTAGGAGCACTGATTTCCACCTTGTTGAGTCCAATACCGGATTTTTCATTTGGTGATCTTTGATTATCCAAGATTTTATCCAGGGTCATGGAACTATTCAAGAACTTGATTTGGGTGTTTGACTTCTCAACCTTCAAAACTTCAAATTCCATCTTATGACATGATTCTTCTTCTACTTCTTCCATGGGATAGATGCTAACTGAACATTCTTTTATTGTATATGTGTCTTCTTATTTACTTGCAAGGGAGGATTCAATATCAACATCATTAATTGTCCTTTTGCCTTTATTCACCACTTGTCCTGAGTTTACATTTACCTTACACTCTTTGGACATGAACACCTCTTCACTTCCTCTATCACACTTTTGACTTGTATTGAGAAAATTATGTTTCATACCATCCACAAGTAGAACGTATTGGGCATCTCCTTTGTCATTACTCAAACTCACCATCCCTCTATCCTTGATTTTACCTGGTTCATCATTTTCAAGGATCACATTTCCTTTTTTTCTTTTACTTATGGACATAATCTTATCCTTGTCTCCAGTCATGTGTTTGGAACATCCACTGGCTATATTCCCAAAGGCCTTTTGTTTTTGAGTTTAAAGTGCTAGACCACATTTTTCACTATCTTTCCTTTTCCATGTGCTGGCCTTTCTATCTAGGAACTTTATCCTTGGATCTGCTTTGTAATTATTCAAATGGCAGTTTTCATCTTTGAGGCCAAAGTTGTGACAGTTATAGAATTCAATCTTATTTTTCAATAGGTCAAAGTTATTGTTGCAGTGTTGTCTACTCATTGACTATTTATTATTTCTTGACCTCCTCAGTTGCATGTCTCTAGACTTAATTTGTCAATTTGCAATCTGTGATCGTTTGTTACTTGGTTGTATCATTCTTTGTTGTGGCAGATATTTATTCCTTGGAAATCTTAATTGCTCATGTCTAAGTCTTAAGGAAAAATTTACAGCTTTGTGACCAAAGTTAGAACAGTAGAAACAATATCCATAGAAAAATTCTTTGTACCTGGAAAATGGTTGTCTTCTTTGAGCAAGTTGATTTCTTCCATGCTGATGATTTCCTTGACCAGGGAGTGTATTATTTCCTTGTTCTACAGATTCAGTTCTGGCACCTTTTTCTTTACTACTCTTGGGCGGTTGATTATCTTCCTTTGTTTTTGCAGGTTTGTCATCGTCATTGGTTGTAGATTTGACAAACTTGACGAAGTCTTTGTTGCTTGAATGACCACTGCTTGATCCCTCTTCATAACCCAAACCTGTTTTCAACTTTGGATTCCTTTGCTGATTCAGAATGGTGGCTAATCCTTATGAGGCTTTGATACTTGACAGATTATGATGATACAAGGCTTGAAACTTCTCCAACTCTTTCCTAGTTTTCACTACTTCTTCTTCCAGAGCTTTACAACTTGCCTTCTTTTCTGATAATTTTTGTTTTAGAATGTCTTCAATTTTCTTTGCCTCTTCTAATTCCACTTTTAGCAAGGCAAAGTCTTCATCAAGTTGTTTACCGTCTTTCTCAAACTATATCAGCAATTGTTTTTTCTTTCTGTTCTTAATTCTGAGTCTGTCAATCTCTTCCAGTGCATTGATCAGTTCTCCTTCCATATCAACCATAACTTCTTCTTCATTAGCCTCACTTCCTGTGATTTTATTATCATAATCATATTGGGACATTAGCATGAATTCATTGTCCTTATCTTCATGCAAGGAGTCACTATTTGTGTCTTCTGAAGAGTTAACATTGTTTACACATAAACTTTTCTTTCTGCCAAATCTCTTAGGTTTGAACTTCTTTTCACCTTCAGAGTTCTAATCATGTTTCTTGTGTGGACATTTATTTGCAAAATGTCCTATCTTACCATAGTTGAAACATTTGAAAAGAAACTTACCTTGGTACTTGCATGATCCTTTCTTTAGTCTTCTCACGAATTTTGCTTCAATTTCATCAGGATCATAATCTTCATTCTTATTTGCTTTAAATGATGCTTCTCTAAAGGTGGGTTTATTTGTAACTATCCTCATTTCATATGAAGTCAACGTTCCTAGAAGTTGATCAAAAACCAAAGCCTTTATATCATTAAGTTCTTCTATAGCTTAGACCTCTGGGTTGAACCTATTTGGCAGAGATCTCCAAATTTTCTGAACCAAAGAGGGTTCCTCAATTTTTTCACCAAGTGCTTTCATTACATTTACTAGTTCTTCAATTCTCAGAAAATACTTCCTAATGGGTTCATCTTCTTTCATCTATATCTTTTCAAACTGTACTCTGTAAGTTTGAAGCTTGGCATCTTTTAACTTCTCATTACCTTCATAACTGCTAATTATTTTGTCCCACATTTCTTTGGGAGTTTCTAAATGCATAGCTTTTACAAATTCTTCTTCTATAAGCCAACTCAAGAAAGCAATCATAGCCTTAGCATTGAGGCTGAATTCGAGCTTGTCATCCTTATTAGCTAGTACAACTAGATTTGCATAACCAGTATCTACCACATCCCAGACATATGCACCTAAGGCCATTATGTAGGTTCTCATTCTAACTTTCCAGAAGGCAAAGTTTGTTCCATTGAACCGAGGGGCCTTATTGGTTGAATTTCCTTCATGGCTTGACATGTTTAACCTCTAGGATCTACCCTTAGATAGAAGGGGTCATCTCTGATACCAATTGTTGGACAACTGAGAGGGGGGGTGAATCAGTTGTTACTGAGCTTAAACAATTATGCTCATTTTAAATTCATTACAGAACTTTCAATGATGATCACAATATTGTAGGGAAGTAAGCAATAGAACATTCACACATATGAGATACACAGATAGATATTTCCCGAGGAAACCCATAAAGGGTAAAAACCTCTTCTTCTTTATATGATAAGTAATCTTTACATTTTGTACATTATCATACTTATGAGCACCAACTCATAATGAGGTTACAACCTCTGTTTTGCAAGCTGCTACTTGCTGAGAGCACCATCTCTATGGATTCTCTAGCACCCACTAGAAGGAAGCACCGACTCCCTGGTTTCACTAGCACCCACTAGAAGGAAGCACCAACTCCCTTGGTTTCTCTAGCACCGACTAGAAGGAAGCACCAACTCGTTGGTTTCTCTAGCACCCACTAGAAGGAAGAAACAACTCCCTAATTGTTCCAGCATCAACTAGATGGAAGCACCAACTTCCAGTCACACAGGAACCAACCTATAAAACAGAGAACAATAGTTCTCCCTTGCACCACCCTGCCACCCTATTTTCTCTAGATGAAACCATATGGAAGCTACAAATCCCTGTGTTCAATCACCCAGTTGAACCTTTGAGGAAAACAATCCTCCCTAGCACCTCGCTACCACCCTGAAATATCAATCTTTGCTACTGAAAATTATTACAGTGATAGAATGTTCACCAATGGCTTACCAGTCTCATCATTGTTCTTCTACACTTCCCTACTTTGTCTGCCTCACTGTCTTCCTACACACATGCCTTGCACTTTTTTTTCTTCTTCCTTTTATGCTCTGTGCACCATGTCCATTCAATGTGCCATTCCTCTTCTATGCATTTCAACTACTGCACTTTGCCTCTTACACACCTGAATCACTCTCAACAACACCCAATCTATTCTCTGTTTTGCGTCTTTATTCTCTCTGTTCATCCTCTACATCCTTTGTTCACAATGCTTCTTCATTCTCTCCCCATGTCGAGTTCTCTGCCTAATAATCATTGCAAATATTCAGCTTCTCTTGCAGTTAAACCTATGCGCCCATCATCACTAGGTGTTATGTTGAGATTCCTTAGCCTCTCTAGCAGTCAAGACTCTTCATCTTCTCTGTCATAGTCGATCTCATTCCATGTGTTGCAGTTCCAGGCTCCAATGGTATTACATCTGTCAATAGCCTCTATGAACATTCTTCATGCCACTGGAATATGCCTCGAGACACTTCATCTTCTCTAATAATCACCCTGAATCCTCTTCGAGTCCTCTGGCAGAAACCATCAGTTGTATCTAGCAATTACACTGTGAGCCTCCAAGAAAACACATCAGCAACTGAATCGCCAACCATCCAAGAGTCATGATTCAATTATGATAACTGAATCATAACTGATTAATTAATTGTGAGGAGAAACAGTAGCCCTTCTATCATATTTCCAAGTATCCAACACCGTTGGATTACAAGCACAGGGTCTCACATTGATTTCGCCATTTCACATTTCGGCATTTCGGCATTTCAACATTCCTGTGGTTAAGAGTCTTGAATATTCATGTTACAATCGCCGAAAAGGAGCTTAGCTTGGTTGTATCTCCTCCCGCTCACATGACCACTGATGGTGACCACAGCCTACACCAAAAGGTGTTTTTCGCATTTCGACATTCGACATTCCTTGTGATGATATATCTTGATGCACCATGTCGCGATCCCTGAAACTCCGAAAAAGGAGCTTAGTTGTACTAGCTCCTTCCCTTCTCATGACCATCGGTGGTGACCAAGTGCTTATCCACAAAGCACTTCGCAATTCGCAACTTCGCGACTCTTGTGATTAAGAGTCTTGACTCTTCATGTTGCGATCATTGAAACTCTGAAATGGAGTTTAGCTCCACTAGATTCTTCCCCTCATGTGACCACTAGTGGTGACTATAGGCTGCGCCAAAAGGCATTTCACAATTTCTCATTTCGGCATTTTGCGATTTCACATATCGCGAATTCGAGAGGTTAGGAAACCTTGTTCCTTTGACTTTCCAGTCAACGAAATGACGATCTTTCACCATGTGTCCTATGGACCCAACAGTCCAGATCTTATCATGGTTTCAAAACTTCATGGGATTTCATCTTGCCTCAGATTAAGTCGTGGTTCTACATTTCGACATTTCACATTTCGACGTTTCGGCATTTCTGTGATGAAGTGTTTCGACACTCCAAGTCACGAACCCCGAAATTATTTGAAGGTATTTCGGTGTTTCACATTTCGCAACTTCAGGACTCCTGTGATGAAGAGTCTCGACTCTTGACTCCTCCAAATCCCAGTATCCAAAACTCTGAAATGGAGTTAGATCAACAACCCACAATATTGATGATTTGACGGTCTAGATCTTTTCATGATTTTGCATATCGCGAGTTCTTGCCGTGATTTTCTTCCTTGAATCCTCCAAATCCCGGTATATGAAACTCCAAAACATCATGGTTTCACATTTCATTATTTCATCATTCTTGTCGTGATTTTCCTTGACACCTCCAACTCCCAGTATCCGAAACTCCGAAATGGAGATTAAGTCGTGGTTTCGCATTTTGCGATTTTCTGCTATGAGTTTCTTCCTTGACTCCTAGATTTTACACTTTTGAATGGGATCCAACGATCAATTGTTGAACTTTCCATTTCCATGCCATTATTTCTGCGTTGTTGGTCGTGATATTTTCCATCAATGAAAAACACACATACTCTACACTATCTCTTTTGATCTTATCGAGCTTGCTCTGCTACATCTTCCCAAAATACTTTTGGTGCCCACCTGGCACATTATTCCTGTACTTAAGCCATCATTGTTGTTGTACTTTCCATCAATGACAAGAATACGCTTCCATCACAATCTTCATTACCCATAACTTTGTCATAACTTTGAGAAGGAATGATGTCAACTAGGAGACTTATCTGTTCGCACATAATAAGATACGTGAGTGTGTATCTTAATGGGTAAACTTTAATGGTCATGGGTAGACTAGGGAATAGTCAAGCTATCCCTTAACTGTCATGCAATATAATTGTTGTATATCATAGAGTAATTTCAAAGATAAAGTAATTTCTACATGATATTATAGTTTGTATCAAGATAAGGATAAGCATAAGTTTTTCGAAAGTCAATAGTTATGGCAAAACTAACTTACATATATTAAAGTTATGTTTTGAAATAGTTTTCGAAAATAAAAAAAAAGATTTAATGTCCCTAACAAATTTTTTTTTTATTTTGTGAAATTTTGGGTACATTACATATGGTATCAGAGCTGAAGGTTTTAGCACTTGTACTTCAGAGCAGGGCCAAAAATTAGTTTAGTACATTTTATCCTGTTAAAAGAAAAAATAACAAAATTGCTTATTGTTACAAACAAAAAAAATGTGTTATGTTGTGATAATGGAAACACAGAGAGAAGAGGAGATAAGACTTGAGGAGAATCCCAATCAAGGACCTCCTAAAGAGCCTGTGCAAAATAGTGAAGGAAGTTCAGCCACCCAGTTTCTGGAAACAATGAAGAACCTTATCATGGAGCTGCAAGCGTTCAAGGAAGATAATGAGAAACTGAAAAAGGCACACGAATACCAACAACAGATAAATGAAGTGATGTTGCATAACATTGTAACAAAGAAGAGCCCAAAATACAACGACAAGGAAGAAGAGGTCACCAAAAGAGCCTCCAAAAATTCAGGTCCTAAAGAAGAAAACAAGAATAGTTCTTCTGAAGGCACACAAGCAATAGAAAATAAAACAACCGCTGGAAGGAAAAAAAACAGATGGATCACCTAGAATGTGAATTCAAGAATATCAAACCGTCCACCTTTGACGGAGAGTACAGGACGGGGGAAGAGGTTGAAGCATGGTTATTGGATATCAAGAAGTATTTATATATTTATAATTATTCTAGTAACATGAAAGTTAGAATGGCTATTTATAACCTGAAAGGAAAAGCAAGTATCTGGTCACAGGACCTGAAGTTGGCCAAGGGTTTAAAAGAGAAATAGATGGAATGGTCATATTTTAAGAAATAATATTTATCAGAAAGATACTATGAAAGAAAGGCCAAAGAATTTTATGAGCTAAGACTCGAGCAAATGACCATGGATGACCTGATAAACAAATTTCTTGAATTATTAAGATTTGTTTCATACATCAAGGAAGAGAAAGTAAAAATACAATGATTCCTAAGCTCCCTACCATAGTCTTATAAGGATAGAATTGAATTCGACAATCCCAAGACCTTAAGAGAAGCTTTTAGAAAGTCTCAGATGTGCTATGATCAGTACAAATAGTGGGCTGAAATTCCCAAGTCTTGGAAGGATAAGAAACAGGACATAATGAATCAACAGAAGAAAGGCTTCCAACCAACCCCTTTTCGGAATATGACAAAGAACTTCCAAAGGAATAATTTTCATTCCAATAACCAAAACACCCAAGGGGGAGGTATATCATTTAATCTTGGAACCAATAAATTTGGGGACAACCCTAGGGAACTGTTAAAATGTTGGGAGTGTATAGAACCTCACTTAAGGAGACTGTCCATGTATAACTTCCGCGGAAAGGACCATCGTTCATAACCTGCAAAATCCCTCTACAGTAGGAGATGTGGGAAGAAATGTACACAAAATTAATGCAGTTGTGGATGGCTGACAAGATGATCATCAATCCACTATAGTGGATGTTGAAGGTAAAGATTAATAATAATCATATTTCTATTTTAATTGACCCATGAGCTAGTTTGAGTTATGTTACTCCTGGTTTAGTTGATTCAAACAAGATTAAGAAAGTAAAACATGATAAATCCGGGTTAGTGCAGCTAGCAACAAGGACTAAGAGGAAAGTAACCAATTTCATTTATGATTGTGAACTCAATTTAGATGGCCAAAATATAAAGTTAAATCTAAATATTTTACCTTTGGGATCTTACGATATAATCATTGGAATAGATTGGTTAGAGAAACATAAAGTAATTTTGGATTGTTATGAAAAATCACTTACTTACAGAGACAAAAGCAATACAACTAGGATAGTACAAGGCATTAGAAAACCAGTCTCAGTTAGGCAGATTTCAGCCATGTAGTTTAAGAAATGCATGAATAAAGATTGTCAAATTTATGCTATTCAAGTGATGAATCTGTTAGAAAATATAACGAACCTCCTCGTTACGACGACAAACCTCTTATACAAGTGCAATTTTTTTTTTCTTTTGTGTGTGTGCATGTGTAAAAGGATAATAAATACATTCGACTCTGCGTCACCACACAATGACGAACATGGTGCTTGCAATTGCAATAACACCATAACGATCTAATATGCACATCAAGTATCTGCAAGCAAGGTATGACAATCAACCGACAAAATAAATAAGACTGACTACCCACCCGTCCTACCCTACAATGGTTAAGACCTCTAGGACACATAAGCAATGCTCAAGCCCAGGTTCCCATCGATTTTGACCATTTAAGGTCTCAGGGATGGCGACTGTTCTAAGGAACAAGGAGGTGTCTACATCCCACCTGACATAATCTAGAACAACTAAATATGTTAAGAAAATAACATCAATGATGATCAGTGCACGATAGTGTTCCTTGAATCAGTCGTACATTACACAAATTCCACGGTACAAGAGAATTTGATTACTAATCCATCAGTAAGTTTACAAATTACCCTTTTAGTGGTGGATGAAGTAACTACCCCAAGACTGTCCATATAGTCATGGTGCAAATAAAATAATCTCCTATGAATCATCCATCTGTTACGCAATATTTAAATACAATTTAGCAAGAGAATAATACATGAAGAATAACAAGAAACACAAGAGCATAACTACGATTGAATTGATATAATTCTATTCTAATCATGATTAGTAACTTGTTAAGATCAGGTTCATTCTAGTCAAGCATCACTTATCAAGTGATTCCACTCATGTAACAAGTACAACTCCTATGTAGCTCACTATGTAACACAAAGAAATGAATCGTGTTACTCAAGTGATAAAGTAAGATTTTAATACCAATTCCATATCCACATGTTTAATATTTTTCTCAAGCTAATCATAAAGGATCAAACTTAATGAGCAATTAATGGAAGTAAAGGCTTCTTTATTCATCTATTAAAAGAATTAAAGGTTCAATACCTTTTAACAACACAAGACTTCAAGGCTAAATTACAACCCTATTCCAAGGTATCATAAGGTGGTCCCAATCTTTTAAGTAGTACATAAAGATATCAATGCCACCTTACACATCCAATTATAAGGTACAAGGGATTCAATCATAATGAGAATAAGGAAGGATATCAATCACTAACAACATATTATCATATTGTACCTGGCTTTAAAGGACATTACAATTCATATATTATCACAAAAATAAAATTTTCATTATATCATCCTATACTAAATGAGTTGTGGACATTTATAATATTTAATGGATAAAGGAAAGTGTTGTGGGACCACTCCATTCATAACAAGAAACTAAACTAAGGCATTGATCTGCTAACCAATGCAACCATATTAAACTAGAATGCTAACATCCATTGAATAAAAAGCGAAAAACAAGGCATTGATCATAAAGCTATTAACCATAACCGGGCATTTTATGTAACGCAATTAAAAAGGCATTTAGAATAATAAAGATGCAATTAATAAGGCATTCAGGAATAATAAAGACGCAATTAATAAGGTATTTCAAAATAATAAAGACACAATTAATAAGGCATGGACAAAATTTACTAAAATTTACTGAACTTGAAGAATCATAGCGAGAACTAGGGGAATGGAAGAGCTAAACCCGAGGTGGAAACAAAACGCTAAGGAAACATATTAAAGCCCCCAAAAATTGTGGGTAAAAGTGGCCAGCCCAGGCAATGCATTAAAGCATTTGATGGTCAAAAAACAAGAAAATGTAGAGAACGGTCACCAGCCAAGGATGAATCCATCGGTTGACAGTCAAGGTTATACCGCCCAGAAACTCCCAGTCCTGTTAAAGACAGAGTTCGTTGCTTCTTGTGCGGACACACAGTCATTGTTTTAAACAAATACACAGTCATAATTTGAAGGGGAAAAATTGTGGTAGTTAGGAGGAGCTATTTCAATGTCTGTACTGCGTAAATTTGGTGGTAAATACTGTGGCAGTGGTAAGGTGGTAATTGTAGTGAAGATAACGTTGAGAGTTCAGTGCTCCAACGCTGAGATTTAGTGATAAGCGCTACCATTTCATATATATGTAAAACAATTCCTTCTTATTTATCCTTCCCTCTAAATATCAGTACGGGTGCTCTAAATGAGTATTAGGTAATGCCTAAAATGTGTACACGGTAGCCAAAGATCAAGTTATATCTATCTCCCAGATGAGGTAGGAGACTATGAATGGTAGACATAGGTGATCGGATTCCAGTATCTGTAAATTAGTAAAGGTAGGTGGAGGTCTCCAAGTGGCTGCGATATAAGTACACATTAATTTTTGGATACAACTGACAACAATCAGAGGTAAGGATGCCTTGTACTCAGTATGAAAAATCACGCAGAAGAAGACGCAAGGTTTAAATTTCTAGATATCAAACATATAAGGAAAACGCCTACAGGAAGTCATCTCTTTTGCCAGCACACCCATATCAGACATATTTATTTGTAAACTTGATGCTAAGTAGATCTCTACTACCAGAATGGAATAAACATGTGTCTTAAATCATATTTAATATATCTAAACTCATCGGGCCAAGAACATCGGGTAATCAACTCATTGACATTCCATAGCCAAGCAAATTTATCCTTCCACGCATAAAAGCGTAGACAAATATAACTCAAAAATGTAATGCATAGTAGGAGAACGTATACAACCCAATCCAGTTCATTGAAATGTCCGCAGAGGTTTTATCAGCCAAGGCGCGAAGAAAATTCAGCAAGGTAAAAATGCACAGTGAAAGAGAAGGCAGTGCCAATAATGTTTTTACAGCAGTTACAACTATAATGATCGAGTAAATAAATAAAAATATCCATTCAGTCCATTTACAACCTATATTCCGATCTCAGCATAAGTCATAATGCATTCTATTCTACTAAATAAAAAGCATATTGTTGCCTTATTGCCCGCTTCGAATGACATCCCGTGCTCCATGCATCTCCTACTTGCCGACCGTTGAGACCTCACCGGTACCTTCCAGCCAACGCTAGGGGTACTCTTCTTCCCCCTTAGCCCCCCAAGCCATAAAGGGGCCAAACACTATCCAAAAGGTTCATCTAGCTCCTAGATCACCTCGCAAGGCCGAGCTACCACTCTTCTTCGAGCTGGGAAATCCCAACTCCCACAAGTAAATCAGTCAAGTCACTATTCCTGTAGCGTAACGTTATGCTAACAGTCGATCCCCCTCTTTCTTCTCCTCCCTCTCTTTTATAGAGTTTTAGAACTTTCATTATTTCCCTAGATCTCATTTAATTTAAGTTTTAATAAAAATATTCTGAAAATTCTCCTTCGTACAAGTGTCATCCATCCCCCACTTTCCTCCAATAATTATTTTCTTTAATTTATTAATTGTCTCATTTCCCTCACCCACCTAGAGTTACTCCTAAATTTACTCCTAGGTGTCCCTAGATTCCCTTACAGTTTTTAAAGACTTTCCCTATTATGAAGTTGCTAATTTAGTTCAATTTAGAAGGTTCTTAAATGAAGATTCTTTACTAAGATGACCTCCCGATTTTTACCATAAGTTCCCCTCTTTCCCCTTTTATGTTACCTTCATTCCCTAGTTTCCTAATTTTTATATTTCCTTCTTTCCCCTTTTTATTAGAACCAAAAATGACAATTGTGCAAGTTAACCTCTCTTGATTTTTGTTATAATTTAGAATATTTTAAACTATCAAAAGTTAAAATAATAATTTCTTCTTTACATTTTATATCCACCGATTTTATTTAATTTCTTAATCTCTTCATTTTACCCAAAAATTTATGAAGACCAAAATTATTACTCAAGTGGTTTTTATTTTAACTTTTTAATATTTTATTTTTATAAAGATATTTTCTTAAGGGTAGACAAAATTTTACCCCTTTCGAAGTTTTAGACTTAGAACTTAGATTCTGAACTGGGCAACATTTAATTAGGGAAGTTGTTTAAAAATTTCTTAAAGTGTTAATTGTCTTAGGTCCATCTAGGTTCATACCTCCATCATCATCAACGCGATGTGCCCTTCAGGACGCACTAGGTGCTCCAAGGGTGCCACTCGCCTCATCTGTTCCCTTGCGCGATGTGCCCTTTAGGACGTACTACATGATCTAAGGGTGCCACTCGCCTCTTGACTGATTGGTAGACATCAATAACCCCTAAATTCAACACTCTGCAAGGTGAACTTGTGGGAGACTAAGGGATTTTAAGGAATAAGGCCCCCGCCTTATTGTGCGCCCTTTAGAATCATCATGAGCGATTGTCGCAGTCTTCCCTCATGGCATAATGGGTCCTCTCAAACTAGGTAATCGTTAACCTACAGTTCGAGCCACAGCGGGAGTGCTAGTAGGTTGTGGCAGGGCTATTGTCCACCCCTCTCCCTCAACATCTCTAGTAGTCGTGTGTGACCCCTTTACTCCATATGTGAGTCTATTCGACAAGCTATCGTCAGCCTTCATCATCAATAAATCATGTCAGAACATATCCACATCATATCATCTAATCAGATGTACTAATATCATAGTAAAACAATCAAACCCCAATAGCACACTCCCTGACTCGATCCGGAGTCCAAGGGGTTCCATCGATGCCTATGCATCCTCAAGGTCCAAAACCTTGCACACTTAGTAAAACTGAGTCAATAGCACCTGTCTATGTCGATGTAGTAAAACAACATGTCATCTACCCATGGCACATCATAATCAAAGACAATGTTTTAATAGCATAATAATTTGGATCACTTGTGAGCAAGTGTCCTCAAAGAATAAGTTCGCTCAATGCGACAAAGCGGGATGTTACAGAAAAGGAACATAGACCCAACCTAGAAGACTTTACTGTCTTACATGAGTTTAGAGATTTATTTATGGAAAAAATACCAGAACTGCCTCCAAGAAGAGAGATAGATTTCTCCATCGATCTACTGCCTAGATTAGCCCCAATATCTAAGGCACCCTATAGGATGAGTTTACCCGAATTAACAGAGCTAAAAATTCAACTACATGAACTGTTGGACAAGGAATACATCAGACCAATTGTCTCTCCTTGGGGAGAAT
The DNA here is from genome assembly GCA_000966675.3 of Picea glauca. NCBI lineage: Eukaryota > Viridiplantae > Streptophyta > Pinopsida > Pinales > Pinaceae > Picea > Picea glauca. The sequence goes on from JZKD02S0795697.1 coordinate 222,669, forward strand.
GAGTCATTTTCATTAAAAAGAAAGATGGAACTTTAATATTATGTATTGATTATCGATAGTTAAACAAGATGACGATTAAGAACAAGTATCCTCTACCTAGAATCAACGAACCGTTTGACCAAGTAGGAGGAGAAAAGAATTTCTCTAAGTTAGATTTAAGATCTAGTTATCACCAAGTTAGAATAAACGATGAAGATGTAAGTAAAATAACTTTTAGAATGAGATATGGACATTATGAATTTGTTGTTATTTTGTTCGGTATTACTAATGCACCAGCAACATTTATGTGTTTAATGAATAGCATATTTAGTTAATATTTGGATAAATTTGTTTTGGTATTTATTGATGAAATTATAGTTTATTTGAAGACAAAAGAAGAACACGAAGAACATTTAAAAATAGTATTGTAGACCTTAAGGAAACGCAAGTTGTATGAAAAATTTGACAAATGTGACTTCTACCAAAAGAGAATACAGTACCTAGGACATCTAATATCTGAAGAAGGTATTGCAGTTGACCCAAGGAAGATAAGAGCCATGATGGAATGGCCTATCCCTAAGGATGTGGTGGACATCTGGTCATTCATGGGAATTACCAGTTACTACCACAGATTTATTGAGGGGTTCTCTAAGATTGCATACCCAATCACATCCCTACAGAAAAAGGGAATAAAGTTTAATTGGACACAGAAATGTCAGGACAACTTTAACAAGATGAAAGAACTATTAACTACAACACTTATTTTAAGGGTAGAAGACTCTGATAAAGACTTTACAGTTTGTGTGGTTGCGAGCATAGAAGGCTTCAGAGGTATCCTAACTCAAGAAGGACACATTATTTGTTACGAGTTATGAAAACTAAAAGAGCATGAACGAAACTATGTCACACACGACTTGGAATTAGCAGTTTTAATTCGTGTGTTAAAAATGTGGCAACACTATTTAATGGGAAAAACATTTATGTTGCTAATCGATAAAAGTGGTGTGAAATTCTTATTAAGTCAACTAGATCTTAACGCAAGGCAAGAGAAGCGGCTGGCCTTCTTGAGTGAATTCAATTTCGAAGTGAGACACATCAAGGGTAAATAAAACAAAGTTTGAGATGCCTTAAGTAGAAGAACTAATGTACTATTTGAGATAAGTATTAGCAGAGAAGAAAGTGACATTTAACAAAAGATAAAATTTGCAAGTTGTAACGACGAAAAATACATCAAAACAATAACAAATTTACAAGGTAATACAAAAAATTTGGACAAAACATATATGAGTTTGGATAGCAATGGACTGCTAAGATTCAAAAACAAGTTGTACATACTAGATTATGCTGAAATAAAGCTAACAATTTTGGATGAAGTGCGCAAAAATCCATATTTTGGTCATCCGGGATACCAGAAAATGTTAACAACCTTGAGGAAGTTGTTTTATTTTCCTAACATGAAAGGTGAGACAACTGAATACTTATCTAAATTCCTATATTGTCAGCAAGTGAAGGCTGAACATCATCATCCAACCGACCTGCTACAACCTCTACCTATACCAGAATGGAAGTGGGAGACTATCTCACTAGGCTTTATCATAGGTTTGCCTAAAACTCAAAAGCATAATGATTCGATTATGGTAGTAATTGATAAACTTATCAAGTCTGCACATTTTATTCCTGTGAAATCTACTTATAAATATATTAAAATCGCTGAAATATTAATGAAGGAAATATTTAGATTGCATGGTATTCCTAAAATGGTGATTTCGGATAGAGATGTCAAATTTACATCAACGTTTTGGAAAGAATTGTTTGTAGGGTTAAATACTAACCTGAATTTCATCACAAGCTACCATCCACAGATGGATGGGAAAATTAAATGAACGAATCAGATTGTGGAAGATATGTTATGAATGTACGTAAGGATGAAACCAACTAAGTGGGAGGAATACCTACACTTAGTAGAATTTGCGTACAAAAATGACTATCAGACTTCAACTAAGATGAGTCCCTTCGAAGTACTATATGGAAGAAAATGTACAACTTTGATTAGATGGGATAACCCATTCGACAGACTTATGATGGGACTAGAAATGCTCTAGGAAATGGAGAAAATGTTAAGAAAGGTACAACATAATTTAAAAGAGGCACACGACAGATAGAAAAGCTACGTAGATTGAAAAGGAGACACCAAGAATTCAAGTTGGAGACCACATGTATTTGAAATTCAAAGAAAGAAGTAGCTCACTGAATCTAGGGAACTATTCAAATTTGGCACCCAGGTTTGGTGGTCCATTCGAGATCTTAGACCAAATTGGACCCATGGCATATCAACTTGCACTCTCTACAAATTTAAGAGGTCATATTGTTTTTCATGTTTCTTTGTTGAAAAAGTATATTCATGATCCTACTCACATAATTGATTGGAACATGGTGCACGTGGAACTTGAAGGAAAATTTCAAGTGGAACCTCTGTGCATTTTGGACAGGAAAGAAATAGTAATACGGAACAAAGACATCGCCTAGGTAAAAGTGCAATGGAAGAAATTTAGTCTCGAGGAGGCCACTTAGGAGTTAGGGGAAGATTTGTCAAAATCTTATCCAACCCTATTTCGAGAGAGGAATGAACACTAAGGACAATGTTGTACTGAAAGGGGAGAGGATTTAATATCCCCCAAAATAATTAATTATTAAAGTATGTGTGCACTTAGGAATAAAGTTTTGTTTTTGGCGAATTCATATTTGGAAAACTTTTTCCATTTATAGAAAATCCGAATTTGGAATTTGATAATTTGTAATTAATTATTTATGACTGTTGGGAAAATGATTTGATTTTCCCAACTAACTCTTTGACTGTGACACATGTAAAAGACAAATATTTTTATATATTAATTGTTGGAGGAAAAATTGAATAGCCAGGTTGAAAACAACTGACCATGACTCTATCAGTGGGGAACATACTTGAGTTTCCTCAGGGATGAATTTTACAAGTGGAAAATGAGGCATTTGACCACTAGAAGCCCCTGAAAATCAGGGATTTGTAAAGATGTGAATATTCCCAAGGAGGGAAAAATACCTAGGCACAAGATTCTCATGATATACAACATACGGGAGGAGGCATGACGTTGTTGAGTATGTTGGAGAAAGGATATTACTTGTTGTTATGAACACTGTTTAGTGTGATTCAAGGGAAGTTTTTGATCTGAAAGGAGGATTGTAGCAGAAGAGGATCATTTCAATTCGCCCTTAAGGACTCATGGTTAGGCTAGGGGGTGAACGAAGCAAGTAATTTGGTTGTTATGTTCTACAGTTGGGTGGAACTTGGTTGATCCATTTGTGTTCCAGTTTTAATTTTTATTCAGATAAGTACCTTTACTTTTTTTTGGTCAGAATTATGTTGGTTACAAATTATTAGGGATATGATGGGTTTATGCGATGTTAGTGCATATGTAAATGAATGATTGGATGTATAAAAATCTATTGTGCATCATTGTTAGTAGAAGGATGAGTTCCTTTGTTTAGATTTATATCTAAAGCTTGATTGTACATATAATGGTAGATATGCTCGTGTGCCTCACGTAAAGGAAATATTAGAATGGATAGTAATATTTGTATGACTTATATATGTCTCTATAGGTAAATTTATGCATATATATGCATGTAAAGATACAAGGAGTTGCACAAACATATAGTGTATTGATATATATAAATATTTTATCGATCCTTGAACTACATGATAATATAAGTAATAACCATTGACCAGATCATACAAAAGGCATAAAATTTACAATCCTTTTTACATTACAATAGACCTATAAAAAAATATTTTCAATGGTATACAATGCATGCTATAGAGGTTGTGTAATACTTAACAACTTATTCAAATGGTTTCATAAATATTTGTGTTCATTTAATAATAAAATCATAAATGATTTGTACAGCCAGAAAAACTCGGTTTAAACTATTACAGTAGAGTACCCTAGGGTAAGGACCCGATACCACTAGTAAACAGAACCTGAGCATTTTAATTAAAACTCCAGAATCAGAACTCGAATACCCTTTTCAAGAAAGGCAATCCCCTTGATCTATTTCCTTCAAACTATTTAATCCTCCAAAGGGAAAACGAAAGATTCGATAAACTTTGTTAAAGTAATCGAATGAAATAAATATTAAATATTAAGCAAGTGAATGATACTTAGCTTATAGTTGGCATAGAAGCAGTTCCCCACCAACGTTTAAGTGACGATCCATGCATATTCTAAAGGAGAGGAGTGGAACCAGGAATGGCTGATGGGTACCCTCACAAAAGAAGACGGGGCCCCATCATTAGTTATTTGTAACTTAATATAATGCTTTAAGCCTCAGGTAATTAAATCATAAATTAAACAATGTAAAATAAATTACATAACTAGAGCACAGTCAAACCCTACAGAGGGTAAGTAATCTGTAGCATAAATCAGAGTTGAAATTATAGAATCACACAGAGCTAGGATAACTCACACATATCGCGGCTGTGTTTTTTCCAAAGGTAAATCATTCTCTCATTTTTATCAGAGCGTTTGGACTTCGTTCTATAACCACAAATAATTAAATGTTTAAATTTGTAAACAAGAAAATATTACGGTTTATGAATTGTATAGTTGGAAGAAGTTAGACAAGTCCAGTGACCGAGAAGTTTCAAAAATTCACAAATATCCTTAAAATGGTACACAATACTTTGTGTATATAGAGAATGGGCATTTCGATTATTTTCTCTCATAATATGAGTTCATCCACCATAAAAGATAAAGACATATACATGACATAATTCAGTGAATACTCTTTTACCATATCCATTCTGGAATTCATTTATGAATGGGTGTCTTTAAAACATAGTAATATCTAAATTAATCTGGGAGTAAACACTGACCTATCAGACAAAGGGTCATTAGTACAAGGGATACTTATGCCTACACTACTTAAAAACACAAAGACTAATTTATTCAATAGTCAAAAAAGGAATGTTCACCTTTACGACATTTCACTAAGGGCATTTTACAGACAGAATATTAAAGATTACCCAATGGACAGTTTGGATAAAACGAGATGGTAACAGGCGATGTGTGGAGTTCTATTCTTTAATTGGCACGCACGACACGAACTAGGAGGACAACCTATTTAGCTAACTAAGTGTTAAAACGTAGAGTATTTTGATGACTGTTTAATCAAAAGAATATGAAACTAATTGCTTGCGTCCATGATACCTCAAGGGTTTTTACATTATTCTTTTACTTTAATTCACGATGAGAAGGAATGAGTCCCACTAGTGGGTAAGGTGAAGCCATAGCGCGTGGAAAATAACTACACAGGTTAAATCGTATGATCATACTCACAAATACCTTTGTCATCTTAAGAGTTCCATCAGACAACTGCAGAAAGGAGTTACATAATGTAGAGGTAGGATATATCTCACATGGTGAGGTCGAGGATTTATGGGTAACTCCATAAGGACAAATGAAAAACCCTTAACACTGAATAATGGTTCAGTAATTTCAACATTGCTTACAAGAGGAGGCGAAATAATACAGTGAGACAACCAAGATATGCTAATGTGTAAAGGAGCCTCACAGACCCTAGTCCGAGAACTGTAAAACCAAAGAAGTGGACCGGGATGAAATTCATATAGAAGAAATAACCTATTACAGTGCCAAACTTGGGTATGCCTAAGTTACAGTATGTGAGGTTTACCTTTTCATGTGCAGTAGGGGCACCATATCCACCTGAAGCCTCTCCCATCGTATTTCTATTCAGGACTGGGTTTCCCATTCTCGTCATCCAGTAACAGATAAATGTAAAAGAGCACAGAGAAAAAACCCTCGACATGCTTGGAGAAAAGTGTTACAATGAGTTACCTCGGGCCTCGTTAGAGGAGTATAGTGAGGGCTACACAATAGTACATCGCCATGTGAAATGATGGAGGCAGTCAGATTGGGTTGGACATGGGTGGTTGAGAAACAATTCCAGATAAGTACCTTCACAGGTGACCATAAATGGTTTAGTCAGGGTTTTAATCAACAACTGATATTCCTTTATTTCGACTTCATACCATTTTATTATAGAGTTGTGATGTCAGTCAGTTAGGCTTACAATTGTACCTTTTAGTCACACCCACCTCTCTTTAGCTAAGGGGTTTTTCCCTTTTTTTCCAACTTGCTATTGAACTTGGGATTGGTGACTGGTATCGTTGGGGGGCTTCACAACAATACCGATTGTTGACCGTATTTTTAGTCCTATTGTAATAGTGGTCAGAACATTAAACATAGACACCTTACAATGAATGAATTTTTTCGATTTATAGGTTAATAAGTAAGACCCTCCTTTTGATAAAAATATGTGATGTATATGATAAGGGAAACACCTATGTTATGGATCAAATTCCATATAGGATCCCTATAATGTATAAGGTAATGTTTTAACATAAATATGGTGGTAATACTAGTTAGGATTATAATAGTTTAAGTGTTAAACTCTTTATACACTCACCTTTGAGCAGGAATGATGTCAACTAGGAGACTTATCTGTTCTCACATAGTAACATAGGTGAGTGTGTATCTTAATGGGTAAAATTTAATGGTCATGGGTAGACTAGGGAATAGTCAAGCTATCCCTTAACTATCATGCACTATGATTGTTATATCGAATAGAGTAATTTCATAGATAAAGTCATTTCTACATGATATTATAGTTTGTATCAAGAGAAGGATAAGTGTAATCTTTTCGAAAGTCAATAGTAATGGAAAAACTACCCTACATATATTAAAGTTATGTTTTGAAATAGTTTTCGAAGATGAAAATAGATTTAATGTCCCTAACAATTTATTTATTTTTTATTTTGGGAAATTTGGGGTACATTACAGTTTCCCTGTACGTTTTGAAGCACTCTCACAGCGCCTCCTCCTACTGGTTCATCCCTCTTGTGCCTCCGTCGGTGTCATGGGAGTCCACTTGGTTGCCACGGACCCACATCTACGCAACATACATTTTTTAATTAGTACTTAACATCATCCAAAAATATTTTTGTTTTTTCTTTTACGAAAATACAAAAAAATGAAATATTTAAAAAAAAAATCATACCTATATCTCCATCGGCGGAACCTAGTGGTAATGGCATGTTCGGATATCCTCTAAAGTCTCTCCCTGTAGTCATCCATAGATATCACCTTCTAACACCACCAAAATAAAAACTCGTCATTGTAGGGTGTTGGTACCCTACCACCCCCCAACAGTCTCATCACCTCGGTCCACCATGCCATGGCTGGATCACGAGGTCCATGCAGAACAATATGGACTCTAGGGCCCAATCCTAGAACCTGCCCGGAGAAAAAACTACATAATATAGACACAAACACAAAGTTCCTCTTTCTACCTTGTTTGCATTCTGTCAGCTAGATTTTCATGTTGGTCATTAATAGTGAGGTGTACCAGTCATAAACCATGGGTCACAAGAACTCCACCAAGTAGAAAATAAGTGGCCTTGATGCCTGATGCAATGAGGCTAACCTGGTGATCCGTGCCAATACTAGGACAATGATATTGATACTAAGGTTGTTGATCACTTTGATCGAGAGTTGGCTCCCTACCTTCTCGGTCCCTGCAACGCAGTGAGTGGCTATGTATTCCTATATTTTCATTCCACTCCCAGATCCCTGGGATTTGAGGTTCTCCACCTCACCTCGACGAGATAATACTGTTAGAAAGTTTATGTCCTCGACTTCAATATTCAATGGTTTCCCATCGAGGTTGAATGCCTCTGCATCTGGATCCCAGTAGTTCACTAGCATTTGGAGTAGTCTCACTTGAGCCCTCATTCCTTTGAGAGCCCCAAATTTATATAGCCCACATATTATTAATTCCATTTGGTCATTTGGATCTCTTTCTATTGTAACATCAACCTCTTCATTCTCTCTTTCTCTCCACTCTAACACCATCCTGCAAGTTTACAATCAAATTCTGAGTCAATGTCGTTTAAAAATTTCAACTCATGGACTTGTACGCGAGCTGCAGTTTACACAGTCGCGTATAGGGATGCATATATGTGGCTTGTTTTGATAAAAAAACGTGTATAGGGATGCATATACATGACCCAATGAATTACAACCTGCGTACACCCTAGTTTCTAATTTACGTCTTAAAATACTAAAAAATTGAGGCCTAAATTAAAATTTTAAACCAATAGAAATGAAGAGAAGGGCAATAAGACTTACTTGGTCCAGATGGTTGTCAATTTCGTCAATCATAGCTCCCGAAATTGGAATTTGAATATCGGGGGAAATTTGTTCCAAAATGCACTATTTTGGTCAAACATACAAATGGTATAGTAAAATTGGTTATTTTCACTATTTATAGAAACGATTTACCCACTTTACATAGTTTTTGCTAATATTTTGTCCTAGTGGACTAATAGTGCAGTGGATGGAGTTGGTTTCAGTAGTTTTATCTAGGGATTCTTGCAGTTTATAACGTCATTTCTCTCATTCATGACTTTTGTAGGTATTTTCTTTTACCGCGAATATAGGATAGGTCGTCACTCCATGTTGCACACTTGCATTATCCTATAACTACAATTCATATGTCTTAGGTACAAACCTATTTGTTAGTGACACATAAACTTCTTTATGCTACTAGAAGTGTCGTTATTGAACGGTAGGGACTTACCAAACATGGGTGTCCTAGTTAGAACCTTTATACCATCTGGTGCCCATGCAGTGATATTTTTGTAGGACCAGGAGTCTCTTATAACTCGTATGACTTTGCGTTCAAACCTTATCTATTACTCATAAGAACATTGACCTATACCTATGGGACTCCCATGACTCTAGTTTAAGATATTTTTCGATTATCTCAAAAAGAAAAAAAGATTACTGAGTGAACTTGTCTCTTTCACACTCGTAAATTGGATTTGAAAGGACATCTATTTGGTGTAAGTTTAACAAATTTTCAGAGCAAGTAGACTAAATTAATGAAAAATTAAATTCTTTGGATTTAAGTTGCAATTTCATATCACTATGTTTCTTGCAGTATTGATCCTATTTCTGGTTCCTTCTTTCACATTATAAGTTTATTATCTCATCAGTTTGCATCACCAACCAAGAAAAGACTTTTTTATATCCTTTGCATATTGACACCCTATACCCTACGAGGAAACATTCCCCTGAGTGCCCATATCCTTCACGCACCTCCTTTCATTGACCATAGGTATTTTCCACTGCTGGAACCAGTTGCTTACTCATGGAACTCATTTCCTCCAATATAGCATAACATTCATTTGTCTATGAAAAAACAAAAAAAAGACGAGTGGGAAAAGAATATTATCTCATCTTGGAAGTAGTCATGGCGCCTTTCAATAGAGAAAAAATTTTTGAGTTCACTTGTCATCTAAATTTTGGGTTTAGCATGACCTTAGGAATCCAAGCTCGTTACCTAGAGTTTACTCCTTTGACTGGTTACTCTTCCAGTCCCTATGGAGAGTTTTATTGGTGTGACCTCCTACATCACAAAGTTTCATCATTGAGTCTATGCTACTAGATTCCTCCATATGTCTCATGCTCTTGTTCAAAGCATGTCTATCGGCCTGTGTCGGCCATTTCTCAGAACTCTTGACTTTTCATTTCATCCATACCCTCAATACGTCTCAGAGTTACATGAGGCTATAGTCCTACTGTGCACCCTGGTCCTACGTTCATTTTGGGTAGGTAACCTTCAATCCCACAGTTGACATCTCTTCATTGGTCACTAACTGGGGGGTTTCCCTTTTGTTCGATGAAAAGAAATCTATTCACACATTGGGATTCATGCAGTGTCTTGGATTCCATTAGCCTTATTGGTGGTTTCCTCTCCTTTGTCGGTAGTTTTCATCATTGGATTCTATTCAGAGGGTCTTTTTTGTGCACTGCTTGCATCTGGTGCATGTGAAAGAGGAACATGGTCATTGGTTCATGAACACGTTCTTCATTCGAGTTCCTCCAAATAATCAAGATTCTTCTTTGTACCTCGTGATGACTGATGAGATATGCCTTAATGCTCTCCTTTTAGCGAGTCTCCTTCCATAGAATTCAACTCATCTATTATGGAAATGAGACCTAGAGTCCTATGAGTACCTAGAGGCTTGTATTCATCAGTGGAAAGTTCTCTCACCATCGATAGTTGGGAATACATCAATGTATCTTGATCAATGAATTATTCAAATGTTCAACCTCAACACCTTTATTCACACTTATAAGAATGTACTATGTACCTTGATACCTACTTTCATTATCGGTAGGTCATCTCGCGGTTGTTAATGGTATACCTTAATGACCGATAATCAAATGAAGTCTCATTGTGTTCAATCTCAACTCCTTTATTCACATGAAGTAGACTTTCCCCTTTAGGGGATCATGTATAAGACTTGAAGACATCATTTCATAGTCACATATTTCCTAAGTTGTTTCTATCATTGATTGGGCTAGTACTTATATGACTTCAATGATCATGGGAGATTATATTGTACTCCATTGTATACATATATCTTCATATTGTCTTTGAGACTGGTTCTCACTAGGCCTTGTTCATGACTATGATAGCCTTTGGCATGTATCTACCTTTTTATTTCCTATTCATGACCATGAAAAGTTGTTTGGTATCTTTCCATGTGGATTTGCAGTGTAATTCAAATTGGCAACCATCTGTACAAATTCATTATGGATTGTAATATTTGTATGAGAAACTAGTTCATCCAGCTGGGTCTCCATTACTCCACTTCTGGGAATTATAATTATTTCAACCATCACAGATACTCCTCTGACCTCACTCATTAGGGGGCATCTGTTATAGCAATATTTTCATCACCCCATGCAACTTTCTCAGAAGGCCTTTTCCATTTCCCTATGCATAATTGAAGTCCCTTTTTGCAATTCCCAGAGCTAAAAAATATGTTTTTCCATATATACACGCCCTAATAGCGATACAACATGTGTATACGTAGGTTGCACCATTATAGCCCGCGGACATTGGGTTTTTTGTCCAAAATAAAAAATGGTGTCGAGTTTCCATGTCACATCATGAGATCCATGATCATTTACCTTCTATATACTGGAAACGCTCTGAATCGGCCCTTTAGTTTCATTTGAAGCCTATAAATGGTCCATATCCAGGATGTAAAAGAAGGAGAAGAATTCAACTTTGAGAGAAAAGTTATTCTGGAGAAATTATTCACTTCATATTGAGTCTGCATCCCTTTGTCCTTTTAAGTCTTAACACATTGTTCAACCCCCATTCTCTTCCCTCTTTGATGAATAAACTCATTGTCTCTCTTATATAAGCTTTCCTTTCGTGGATGATTGAAGTGGTGGAGGCTCAATTGGAAGGGACTTAGTTTATCAGTTCCGAGACATGCCAACATGGAAGTTTGTCATTCATACACTTATGTTGATCATATTTTAATAGATATACTTTTTTCTCATCCAATTAACGTCTTGCAAATATTTGAATTGTTATTCCATGGGAATATTTGTTATAAATATTGATGGATTATGCTATTATATGTCCTAACTGTATATATTATCACCATATTATTGTGTATATTTATTGTTGAGGACAAGTTGTAGGTGTATAGATTTGAGTCATGTGCTCAACGATGGCCTTCTTCGAACATCTGGACGAGGTAGGCTCTTTATCTTGCCTTGTTGGCATATTTGTTTATATAGCATAATTGAGACTAGAGTTGATTTCTGTAGTCATTCTGTCTATTGTGTTTTAACCCATGTCATAGAGTGATTTTCCTCATAACAATATGGGTTATTCACCAAAATTATGAACCAAGAGATTTTAGCAAGGTACTCATGTGATTTCCATGAGAATCTTATTCTACCCTCAAGTCTATGTGTGTAAGAATACAACAAGAACAATAACAAATAAAATTTTAAAAATATAATTCTAGATTTTTCATGTTTGAGAGGGATCAAATCATAAAGGTGTAAACCTCAAACTTTTACACCCTCAAAAATAAATGCACATTCATTTTTTTAAATTCTCAACACTATATAGATCTCTATTTAATGGATCACCGATAGTTGATAGTAAATTGGTCATTTAAAAAATTAAAAAGGCATAGTTTAATGAGTGCTTTACTTCTTTAAATTAATAAGTTATTAATTAAAATAAAATTTAGTCATCAACATGTTTGTAGGCCAACCATTTGTGTAACACCCCACTTTTAATTCTAGTTTAGCTATGTATATTGTAAATACGATGTATGACTACAAGCTAAGTGATGTAATATGTAAATGATGTAGATTGAAAATAGTAAAATGAAACACATCACTCGCTGCTAGAAGGGTAAGGACCAGAATCATGGGGGGCTATGATTTCACAAAAGAGTGGGATAATGGATGTTTTGAGGGGTTTCCACTCTCCTTGAGTCTTAAGCCACCTTCATAAATCAATTTTTCATTTAGCTATTTGACCCTTTGTGTTATTAAGCACTCAATCATTGAATTCATGTAAGAGGTCGAGTGACAAAGTTAGTCAACTCAATTATGACACATGGTGTTTGAGTGTGATCATATTTTAGGGAAGAGTGTGAGTAAAAAAAGCATGGGGGAAGAAAAAAAAATCGAGTAGGAAAGGGAAACAATTTTTTGTCAAAACAACAAAAGAAGAAGAAAAACTAGAATTTAATACTTGGAAAAAGTAGACATCCCTAGAGGGAATTGAAAAAAACTTGTTGAAGATGAGAATTATATGGATAATGAGGTTGTTATGTTATGTCTGTGAGTGAATTTTGGGGATAAATTATTTGAAGAGCTTGTGTAAAGATTTTTGTGGGCACTCTTATTGAAGTTGGATTTCTTGGAGCCCCAATACAGATATTCCTAGTCATTATGTGTTGGAGCCCTAGAGGTGATGGAGATTGTTTGAGGGACTATGATGGAGAGAAGGAAATATAATCCCTTAATTTGTCAGAGGGATTATGGCGTAGAGAAGGAAATATCATCCTTTAAGTTGTGCAGAATGAAGGGGAAGAGATATGAGTGGTTGGAATGGTTGTAGGAGTCTCGTGATTGTTTTAGTGATTTATGGGTTATTTGAGAGGACTGTTGTAATACCCATGCTTCCCCAAGTTTATAAATATAACTATAACTGGCCAAGAGAATATGGAAGAATATATATGTGTGAATGTGGATTTGATGGACCATTTTTTTATAAAAGGTCAATGTATGTACTTTATGTTATTAATGGAAAATGGATAAGTATTACATAATTTCTAGACGGGGGTTTTGCCAAGATAGACGACAGATGCTATGAAAGAGAGGGTGAGGGAAACCAAAAATGGTTGAGATTACCCCAACCAAACGAGTTCCTTACTGGAATTAATGGATTAGACCCAGAACAACTCTCTGACCCATAAATGAATTACCAGTTAGAGTGGTAGATGGAAGAGTCCTCCTAAAGAGTTAATGAGGAGATGGGGCAAAGTACCCATCTGCAATACTTCTAGACATGACCACGAGCTGGGATTTCAGACCCATTCAACCTTGCTGAGGAAGGCAAGAAAAAGGTAATTCGTGGGATTTCAGACCCACGGAACCTTGCTAGGAAGCGGAGTTGAGAGACTAATCTTGAGAAGAGAAAAGATCATTGTGCATTTCTCTAGTTTGTGGAAGAAATGGGAAATAAGCTCGTTCTGGGCATATGAAAATGCGGGCATAGTTTTCGTTAGAATATGATAAAAATGTTGACGAGTGATTATTGAAGTACTTGTACAAACCTATTTTCTTGGTACAAAGAAAATCGGTTGCCAAGATCCTGTGGGAGGAGGAGAGTAACCTCCATCCCTGACTGACACTGAGAAAGAAGATAAAGTGTCTCTCAGAGCATCATGGTCTAGCTCGAGGGTGGCCAACGGTAAATCCATTAAGGAGTGGATGTGCCTATGGTTGGGTGGAAATATTCACCCCTTTAAGCAGTCACTTCATGGTTTCCATTTTATGATAAGTATCTTCATACTCTATGTATTGAAATGGAAACGATGATTGGATATATATGTTTATATGTCTATGAGTGCGTTCTTTATTGAAAGATTAAGGTAGATATATGTATGATATCTCTGTTAGCTCATGTTTTTCAATCTCCTTTTACTTGCCTAAATTTGGAAGTTAAATAGTCGTGGGATGTAAGCCTACAAGAGGGTCAGGGTAGGATTTAATGTGATGTTTAAGTTCTACCGACCTCTGGAATCTACCTTCACAGGAATACTAAGTTCAAACCTTATGGAAGGAGGGTGCCTCCTTCAGAAATTTTTACTTGTATGATCAAGAGCTCATGCTAATGTCCTTCACCAATTCATGGCTAATATATTAGTGCATGGCCCACGAGAGTCTTTGAAGGACCCATGTGATCAAGGTATGGGAACCCTGCATTAGACCCGAAAGGAGATAAGCCTTTCTGGCTTCGTGAATCCAAGAGTTAGGAGCTCCAGAAGGTTTTGAACCTACCATTTATAAATCAGATGAATGAAATGAATGGTAGCGGTTACCCACAAGGTTGATCGACATCTGGAGATTTCCTTATCTGAGACAGATAGATTTTACCCACTGTTAAACCTTGATCCATTCAGTTATTGTGAGGTAACATGAACCACGAATCCGAGGGTATTCAAGATCCCCTTTACCGTTGGATCCATGCTGAGGTAACTTTGGAAAAGTCCTACTTTGGGAGAGTAAAGAGACCATAATGAAGAAACCCCCGAAGGTCGGAGCTACGAAGAAACAAGGACCGTAGATTTAGGGATCCTTTGGGATATTCCCCGACTGTTGGATTTATGCCAAGGTTAGTCCATCATTGAACACTCTAGGAGGAAGGAGTTGGTAAGTGAGTGGAGCACCCGAACATCGAATTCACTAAGTAATAAGAGCCGTAGATATGAGGACATTTATGGTTATCCCCTGAGCGATATATCTAGACCATGGTCAGTGCGATGTTGGCTACTTTGGGAGTAAGGAGGAATTTTCACTACTAATCCCCCGAATGATGAAGTTATGAAGTAACGAAGACCGTCGATCCAGGGGTTACGTGGACACACCTCGACCATGAGATTGAAGGGTTTGGGAGGCTATCAGTCTAGGTGATGTGGCATAGTGATGTCATCCATGTTGACGTGGACCCATGATTAAGTTCTCATGTGTCACCTATATTAATGCACTTAGTATACCCTATAGGCCCATTAACACATGACATGCATCATCTCTTCATGGTCGCGTATTACACCTGGAGCTTGCTCATTTGGTCCATTTGGTGGGTGGAGTGTTTGGGACACACCTATCCTTTCCCTCACATCTAGTATATCACCAAGTGCGAGGGTGGACTCTTCGGGAGTTCAGAGGTTTGGGACACAACGTCGAGAATAGGCCAAAAGGCTCGAAGGCCCGAGTCACATGGAGTGATTCCGATCTCCTTCAAAAGTTTTGGATTTCGGGACTCTAGAAGATAGGCATGAATAAAGGAGAAGGGACGTTCAGTGCTAAAACACCGAATGTTGAACTCCCTCTAACCCAGGTGTTCAACAAAGGATGTATCCCACCATTTGATTGGACTGTGGATGAACCTTCTCTGTGGGTGTAGGAACTTGGGGAAAATATGAATTAGGTGGAACCACGTGGGTGCCATGTTGTCCATGTCTGATCTTTCCTGAAGAACTTTGGGAAGCCATAACTTGAAATCCAGAGCTTAGTTTTGAGTCTAGTAGTAGTTGTTATAGAGCTATGACTGAGTAGAAGAGAATGGAGATCCTAGAGGGATGATTCGAGATGACTAAAGTAAGCGAAAAATAGATGCCCCATCCCTAGAAAGGGTACTTAGGGGTTTTGTGTGTTACAAATTGGTATTAGATCATGGTTACAACACTTGGCCTGCTTGAGCTCATGAATGGTTTGCTCAAAAATATTACTGGAGAACTTTTAGGGATAATACCCTGTTTTACCCCACTCTTAAGAGACTTATTTAAACCTCTACTAAAGGAAGGAATGAAAACTTTATGTTGTGGTATATGTTTTGAAATTTGAACCGTGTGTTGTTCATAAAACTATTAGATATTTAACTAACATAAAAAAAATTATCAACACTCAAGCAGTGAGTGGACCATGGGAAAAATACAACATAAAGTATGGTGACACACCATGGATTGGGGAAAAGCTCCCACGATAGAGAGGATGATTCTGATGAAAGGAGGGCAGTGGAAACCCCTCCAAATTTGGTTGAAACTGTATGAAGCCTTGTGGAATAATTACAAAGATGCAAGGATGACAATGAAAGGCTGATAAAAGAACATGAAAAGAAAACTGAAATTAATGCAGTTCTACTGCAAATCCTATTAGATATAGAAAGGAAGCTACAACATGGAACAACATCTAGTCATGTGGAAAGACATCATACTAAGAAAACCCAAATTCCACCTGAGATAGGAAAGCATGGTCTCTAAAGTGGACACACAAGGAGGAGCACCTCAAAGAAGGCTCGACATGGAGCCAAGAGACACTCATCATAAGAATCCTTTGTTGTGGAAACTAAAACCTCCAAGGAATATTCTAGTAGCAAAACTAGTTCTCATTCCCAGAGTAAAGGAAAGAACAAGAAACATTCCAAGAGTCATGACCATGAAGAACTCAAACAAGAAAAAACACCCACTTTCGATGGAGAAATTAAGAAGGGGGAAGAAGCAGAAGTTTGGCTACTTCTCCTGGAGAAGTACATTAGAGTCCATGACTACTCTGAAAATTTAAAGGTTTGAATAACCATTTTCAACCTGAATGGGAAGGCTTAGATTTGGTGGGAAGACCTTAGGAATGTGAAAGTAATCCATGAGAAGGAATCATCATGGAAACAATTTGAGAAATATTTCAAGAAGAAGTATCTGTCATAGAAATACTTTGATGGGAAGACCAATTAGTTCTATGAACTCAAGTTGGGACAACTCATAATAGATGAATATATCAACAAATTTATTGAGTCGATGAGGTATGTTCCCTACATAAAGGATGAAAAGGTAAAAGTTACAACTATTCATTAGTGGTATTCCTCAGTCCTACCGATAAAGAATTGAATTTGATTAGACAAAGACATTAGAAGACACTAACTAGAAGGTATGATATTGATATGATAAATTCAAGAATAAGACAAAACCCCATGAGGGATAGAAGAAGAAAAGCACTTCAGGATTGAATAAGAAGGGGTTTAAACCCTCAATATTTAAGAACTATAGAAAAGTTTCTAAGATGAGCCTTCCTACCAGGAGTTTATATTATCAAAATTTTCCATCTCAGAGTGGTACAAAACCCTTTGGAGCATCACCGGGTAGGAATGATACCACAAAGAGAGAACTCTTGACATGTTGGGGTTGTGGAGAAGAACATTTTTTGAGAGACTTCCCATATAGGAAACATAAAAATCGAAGGGTCTACAACATCTAATAGGCTACCACATTAAATGATGTGTCTAGGAGCATGCCACAAATTTATGGAGCCTTGGATAATAGACAAGCCAACCACCAATCTTCAGTGGTGGATATGGAAGGTAAGATCTCCAACCATCTAGTTTCCATTTTAATTGACCCTCGTTCTACTTTGAGTTATGTTTTCCCTCAAACTATTGATAAATGTAAATTGAAATGAGTTAAACATGATAAATCATGGCTAGTACAACTAGCCACTGGAACCAAAAAAAAAGTTGTAGAGGTCATACTAGCATGCCAATTATTTATGAGTGGATTACTATAATATACCAGATATAAAAGTATGCAGAATAGAAATAAAATGCTAGAAATGGAAGAATAACCGTAATATAACCAGCATAATCTCCACAATAACATAGAAATGATATAAGAACAACAACAGAATTAGCTCTTTGATTCATAAATCAATGTTCATTTGCCTCTTCGAGGGGGCAACCTCCAATCGAGCAGTGCTCTGTTACAATAATATCCAAGATAGGGTTTTTATACCCTCGACCCTTATTTATACTAAATATGTCTATCAAGAGAAGCATCTAGAGGAAGATCCTTCTAGAAGTAGAAGCTTCTATTAGGTATTCTTACATCCACCTTATTCTATTTTATTGAAAGGCCTTATTAATATTGACCTTTATTACATCCGAATATATTTATCTACCTATGTGTGGTTAGGACCCTAACATGTTCGCCCCCTTAAAAACAGCCTTGTCCTCAAGGCTTGAGATGTGGAAACTGTTGTAGAATGGTAGTCGGTTCCCGAGTGGCATCTGCTGGAGTTGTATATTTCCACTGGACTAGCACTTCCTTGATGGTTCTCTAATGCAGGTGACGCTCACGTTGGTCCAAAACCACTTCTGGTTGTAGCCAAATGGATCCTTCTTCAGCTAACTCAGGAAGGTTGGTTTGAATTTGGCACCTAGTTCCAATCACTTTCTTTAAGCATGAGACATGAAAAACAGGATGTAGCTTTGACTGACTGGGCAGAGCTAACTGATAGGCAACTTGTCCCACACACTTGAGAATTGTATAAGGACCATAAAATTTGGGCACTAGCTTCTGACAATGCTCGGCCTTGAGGGAAGTTTGCTTGTATGGTTGGAGTCGTAGAAACACCTGATCCCCTTCTGCAAATTGACATTCAGAGCGACCTTGATTTGCTTGTTGCTTCATGTGATTATGTGCCATGACCAAGTTCTCTTTGAGGGTACAGAGAATATCCTCTCAAACTGTAAGTTTTTGGTCAACCGCCTGGACCTTCGAGGGACCCGGTAAGTATGGGAGAACTGAAGGTGGCTTCTATCCGTATACTGCTTCAAAAGGAGTCATGCGTGTAGCTGTATGGTAGGAAGTGTTGTACCACCATTCAGCTAGGGGTAACCATTGAGCCCACTAATTTTTCTTTTCAGAGGAAAAACACCTCAGATATGTTTCCAAACACTTGTTGACAAATTTCGTTTGACCATCAAACTGGGGATGATAAGTTGTGCTGAGATGCAATTGGGTGCCCTGTAGTTTGAACAGTTCTTTCCAAAAATTGCTTTTAAAAGTTGGGTCACGATCAGAAACAATAGAGTGCGGCATGCCATGAAACTTGAAGACCTGGTCCATGAAAATTTGAGCCATCATAGATGCAGTAAATGGGTGTTGAAGAGCATAGAAATGAGCATACTTGGAAAGGCGATCCACAACCACCATTATGACTGATTTATTTCTCGTTTTGGGTAAGTTGTTAATAAAGTCCATAGAGATATCCTTCCAAATAGCAGGTGGAATCAGAAGCGGTTGTAGTGTGCCCAAAGATTTGACTATTTCTCCCTTATTGCATTGACACACATCACATTCAACAAAAAATTACGGATGTCCTTTTTCATACCATCCCAGAAAAAAGAACGTTTGACCCTGTCATAGGTTTTGGTGAACCCGGAGTGCCCCTCTGTGGGTGTAGCATGAAGCTTAGAAAGTACCATGGATTTAATCTTTGATTGTTTACTTAAATACAAACGACCTTTGTATCAAAGCTCATCCTTGAGCCATGAGTACCCTGGGGGAGCTGGAACATTGGTCTACAATTGTTGGATCAGATGCGAACTTTTGGGAACTTGTAGCCATTCCTGGCAAACAGCTTGGAGTCAATCTGGTACAATGAAGGAAAGAGGAAAAAGGGATCCTTCTTCTTCATATTTTCGGGACAGTGCATCCGCCACCACATTGTCTTTGCCTTTCTTGTAAATTATCTCATAATCATATCCAAAGAGCTTAGTCACCCATTTTTGTTGCTCCGGGGAGGAAATGTGTTGTTAAAGAAAGTACTTGAGGCTTTGATGGTCTGTCTTAATTTTGAAATGTTTCCCCAAGAGATAAGGGTGCCACAGATCAACGACATCCAGAATACCCAAAATTTCCTTTTCATAGATGGGTTTTCCCAAATTCCTTTCATATAGTTTCTTGTTGGTGAAGGCCAAAGGTCAACCCTCTTGCATAAGGAAAACACTGATTCCTTTCCCTGAGGCATCACATTCCAACACAAAGGTCTTTTTGAAATCAGGAAGGGCCAGAACCAGAGTGGTGCACATGGCCATCTTCAAGGTTTGAAAATCTTGAGTAGTGGTTGGAGTCCAAGTGAAAGAGTTCTTTTTGAGGAGAGCAGTGAGAGGTGCTACAATCTATCCATAATTCTTAACAAACTTGCGATAATACCCTATTAAGCCCATAAATCCATGCAATATTTTGAGAGTCTTTGGGTGTGTCTAGTCTTTCATAGCTTCAATATTTTTCAGATCCACCCTGATGCCATCCTTGCCAACCAGATGACCCAAGTATTCTACTTCGGAGGCACCAAAAGCACATTTAGATTGTTTCAATAAAAGTTGGTGCTGAGAGAGTAGATGGAGAACTCAATCCACATGAGTAAGATGGTCTGTCCAAGTTTTGCTATAGATGAGGATATCATCAAAGAAAACTAATACAAAATGACGAAGAAAGGGAGGGAAGACACGATTCATGAGGCTTTGGAAGATGGAGGGAGTATTACACAAGCCAAAGGGCATGACCAAAAACTCATAGTGGCCCTCATGAGTTCAAAAGGTCGTCTTGGGAATGTCTGCCTCTTCATACGTATCTGGTGATAACCTGAGCGAAGATCAAGTTTAGTAAAGAAATGGGTGCCACTCAATTCATCCAGGAGGTCATCAATGACAGGAATGGGAAATTTGTAATTAATGGTCAGTTTGTTGAGGGCATGGAAGTCAGGACGCATTCTCCAAGAACCTTCATTCTTCAGGACCATGACTACAGGAGAAGAGTAAGGGATCGTACTAGCGTGGATAAGGCCTGCATTAAGGAGTTCCTGGACCATTTTCTCAATTTCATTTTTTTGTGAAAAGGGGTGGCGATATGGATGGATATTGGGAGGAAGGATTTCAAGTACAAGGGGAATGGAATGATCATGAACACCACGGGAAGGAGGGAGTCCTTGGGGATTTGAAAATACCATTTGATGTTTATAAAGGAGGGCTTGGAGGTATTGCAGTAATGGGGGTGTCTTTGTTGCTTGTATGGCATGGAGTAGGGAAATGACACCAGAATGACCTTTTTTGAGCATCTTTTCCATGCGATGGGAACTAATGACATCAGGTGAACCAGCAGTGATTCCTTGGAATTTATATTGGTGGCCTTCCTGGTCAAATTGCATGGTTAATTTTTTAAAATCCATGAGAATGGGACCCAAAGTCCTTAGCCAGTCTACACCCAACACTATGTCACACCCAACCATGTCGATAGAAAACATATGGGATTTTAGGTGGTAGTCACTGATTTGGAGATGCACATTTTCACAGCACCCTCCACATTTCATGGAACCACCATTGGCAATTATGATTTGGAAATTATTGACGGCATGGATGTAGCAATGAGTTTCTTGGGCAATGTGATGATGAATAAAATTATGGGTGCTTCCAATATCAACCAAAATGATGACCTTCCAATGCTTGATGTAACTGATTAACTTGAGGGTTTGGGGAGTGGAGAAGCCAATGAGAGCATTGATGGAAATGACTAGTTCCACTTCGGGAGGGTCTGAGGGAGGGGTTATGTCAGTGATTTCAGGTGAATCAGACACAAGGGGAGTTTCAACATCCTCTTTTGAAATATCCTCAGATATGGCCATAAAAATATTTTGTTCCTTACACTTGTGGCCCGAGAAATATTGTTCAGCCATTTCAGCCCTGGTCAATTTTTGGATCTTTAATGGGGTAGATGGAGTAGTGGGATTTATGGGTTTAGGGCGAGGGATAAAGGAGGGTTTTCATTTTTGAGACGATACAAAATGTTGTGTGTCTTTAGCTCTTTTAGTAGCCCCCACCCAACTCAAAGGTCGATCCATGACGGCATGGACCTGAATCTCCTACTTGAGGCCACTAATAAAACACTCTCAAAATAAAGCATCAGTCATGCCCTCTGTTCGAAAAGTCAGGCGCTCAAAGGTAGATATGAAGTCTTCTACTATTCCTAATTGTTTCAACTTTGTCAAATGGCCGAAATGGTTGGTGTCAGTGTCAAAGCATTCATAAAGCTCAGTCACAAATTGGGTCCAAGCAATATACCCTTGACGGGAAGTTTTTCTCCATTGTGACCATTGCCAACGTTCTTGATCTATATGGAGAACTTTATACCGGAGTTTGGCCAAGTCATCTTTAATGCCGTATGAAGAGAAATAATGTTCCATTTGGGTTACCCAACCAGTGGGGTTTGAGCCGTAAAATTTGGTCACAACCACCCGTGGAAGGCATAGGTCATGTTGAAAGTGATGGTGCTGAAAGGTATGGGAATGGGAGGAATGTTCACCTTCAGTCTTTGGAGGTGTGTCAGAGAAAGGGTCATCTGTAGGGACCTTCAGTTTGGTGCAGAGTGATGCAAAGATAGATTCAATATGGGTGGTCAGTTCTTGTTTGACTTCCTCCATTGAGGACTGCATGGTTGTATTTATGGTTGTATTGATGGTTGTATCTATGGAGGCAAAATTGGCACTGAGTTGTTTCACTTCTTTTTGGGTCTCGAGGAGACCATATTACAAGGTGTTGAAGCGAGCTTCCAGGTCTTGGCTACGGGTATGGGCCATGAGGATGGGAGAACTGAAAAGGGGCGGGCGGGGTCAAAAATTTTGCCAAAAATTGACATGGATGAATGTGATAAGGGAGAAGAGATGAATCCAATGGAATAGGTCTCAAATAATGGTGAAAAAATTTCCAGACCTTTTTTTTTACACCTACGGAGTTATACGCCAGTCTGAAGAATAATGCAGTGATGAAATCCCCAAATGCTTAACCAGTAAGAAAAGTGTAGTGATTTGGCAACCTGAAAATAGTTGTGCAGCAACAGATCTTGTTTGTTTTGATTTTTTTATGTTTCTATCCCCCAAGGGTTAGGTATTCAAGGGTTCTACAGACAAGGGTTTTCCCTGTGCTATAGCTCTTTGATATACGTGTGGGGTCCAACAATAGTACTCGGCCCAATATCTCAGGGCACTAACTAAGGAGGATAGATCATACCCTTAGTCGTACTATCGAACTACCCAGGTACTAGAGAGTATCTTCCCGAGTGTTGTTCTCAGTGGCACTATAGCAGTCAAGTGATGTATCAGTTTATCTAAAGAGGGCTTCAGGAAATCTAGGTCGATCTGTACACAGGTGTTATTTGATGTGCTACCATTCGAAGGGGTACCAACAGGGGTTACAAGGGTGGCCAACAGATGTGCGCTTAAGAACCACTTGTATTTCCTGCATGTATGAATCCCTCAACCATAGTTTTGTGTGCATAACAACAGATCTCTGTGGCTTAAAGACACTGGAATACGTCTCTACCCTGGAAAAAAAATTCCCACAATTTCTGCCAAGGAAAGTTCTCTGATACCACTTGTAATATACCAAATATAAAAAGTATGCAAAACAAAAATAAAATGCTAGAAATGGAAGAATAATTGTAATATAACCAACATAATCTCCACAATAACACATAAATGATATAAGAACAACAACAGAATTAGCTCTTTGATTCAGAAAGAAATGTTCACGGGCTTCTTCGAGGGGGCAACCTCCAGTCGAGCAACGCTCTATTACAATAATCTCCAAGCTAGGGTTTTCATACCCTCGACCCTTATTTATACTAAATATTTCTATCAAGAGAAGAATCTAGAGGAAGATCCTTCTAGAAGTGGAATCTTCTATCAGGTCTTCTTACATCCTCTTTATTCTATTTTATTGAAAGGCCTTATTAATATTGACCTTTATTACATCCAAATATATTGCTCTACCTATGTGCGGGTTAGGACCCTAACAATTACCCACCCAAGAAACTGTAAACATACTTCCTTTAGGATATTATGACCTCTTAATTGGCATGGACTGGTTGGCTTCCCATAAAACCAATATGGACTATCACAATAAAACTTTGGAGTGTGAAATTGAAGAAGGGAGAAATTTAACCCTACAAGGGATTCAAAGTCCTATCCCAGTGAGACAAATATCAACCCTTCAAGTGAAGAAGTATTGCAGAAAATGATTCCCTTTATATGAAATATAAAGTGTTGGATCCTATTGAGAATAACAAACCAAGCCTAGAGAACCATTCCATATTAAGAGATTATAGAGATGTGTTTCCAGAAGAGGTACCAGTTCTACCTCCAAGAAGAGATATTGAATTTTCAATAGAACTTGCACCAGAAGCAGTGTCAGTGTCTAGAACACCTTATAGAATGAGTACAACAGAGATGGTTGAGCTCAAGCTACAACTAAAGCAAATAATGGAAAAAGGATGCATTCGACCTAGTGTATCTCCATGGGGAGCACTAGCCTTGTTTGTGAAAAAGAAGGATGGCACACTTAGGTTGTTCATAGACTATAGGAAACTCAATAAGATGAACATAAATAATAAGCATCCCTTTCCAAGGATCGATGACAATTTTGACCAACTAAGGGGTGCTACAATTGTCTCCAATATTGACTTGAGGTCTAGATACCATCAAGTCCAAATTTAGGATGAAGACATCCACAAAACAACCTTTAGGACAATATATGGTCACTATGAATTTGTGGTGGTGCCATTTTTACTAACCAAGGCACCAACCACTTTTATGTTCTTAATGAATAATGTACTCAATAAATTCTTAGATAGATTTGTATTGGTTTTCATATATGATATTCTAATCTATTCTAAGAATAAGGAAGATCTTGAAGAACATATTAAGCTAGTATTTTAAGTACTAAGAGAACATTAGTTATATGCTAAGTTCAGTAGGTGTGACTTATTCCATTAACAAGTCCATTACATAGGCCATGGTATTTCTGAAGAAGGGGTGGCAGTTGATCCTGACAAGATCAAGGCCATTACGGATTGGCCTACACCAAAGGATGTATCTCATATTATATCCTTTATGGGACTAGAAGGATATTACAGAAGGTTCATAAAAGGATTTTACAAGATTGGTTTCCCAATCACTTCCCTTCAGAAAAAGGGAGTTAAATTCCTTTGGACATCAGAATATGAAGAGAGATTTCAAGAATTGAAATTCCTTCTAGCCAATGCACCTATTTTGAAGATTACAGATCCAAACAAGGACTTCCTTGTGTGTACATATGCCTACAAGGAAGGGCTAAGAGGAGTCCTTATGCAAGAAGAACATGTAATTTTCTACGAATCCATAAAGTTGAATGAGCACGAAATCAATTATGCGACCCATGATCTAGAATTGGCTTCCATAGAGCATGCTTTAAAAATGTGAAGACACTACCTCCTAGGTAGAATATTTGTGCTTATGGAAGACCATTGTGGGTTGAGATATATGTTTTATCAACCAAAGATTAATGTTATACAAGCTTGATGGATGGATCTCCTTAGTGAGTTCAATTTTGAAATCAAACATATCAAAGGAAAAGAAAATAGCTTGGTTCATGCCCTTAGAAGAAGTGTGAAAGGGATTCACCTGGTAGCGATAAGCACCTGTGAATCAAATGTCAGGGAGAGAGTCAAGAGTGCACAAGAAACAAATGCATTTTTCCAGTCTATAAATTCGTACTTAGAACAAGAGTCCACTGGGATGAAGTATGAAGGATATCAATCGCTAAATGATGTCCTGGTAACTTACAAAGGTAGGTTGTATATTCCTAAATTTGACGAATTGAATAGGTTCATGATGGATGAACTACACAAAAGACCATATACTAGTCATCGTGGTTATCCGAAGATGATCACATCCACTAGGAAACTATTTTATTGGTTGGGAATTAAAAAGGACATAGCTTATTACTTAACTAAATGTCTAGAATGTCAACAAGTTAAGGCAGAACACAGGCATCCGGAAAGGATGTTGCAGCCCCTACCAATTCTATAATGGAAATGGGAAACCATCTCCATGAATTTCATCATGGGATTACCAAAATCGGCCAAACAAATTGACGCCATCATGGTAGTGGTGGAAAAATTGAGCAAGTATGCTCACTTCATTCTTGTCAAGTCAACTTTAAAGGAAATAGATATTGCCAATATTTTCATGAAAGAAATATTTAGGCTGCATGGCATGCCTAAGGGGATCATATTTCACAAAGATACAAAATTTACTTCAAGATTTTGGAGATCTTTATTTGTTGGTTTTGAAACTACAATGTTATTTAGTACATCCTATAACCCTCAAACCGATGGGAACACAGAAATGGTAAACCAAGTGTTAGAAGACATGTTAAGGACGCATGTAATGCATCAGCCTAAGAAGTGGGATGACTACCTATCACTGGTATATTTTTCCTACAAGAATGGCTATCAAGAATCATTCAATATGAGCCCTTTCGAGACCCTCTATGGTAGATAGTGCAAGATTCAAATCAGTTCGGATAACCCAATAGATATAATTACAATGGGGCCAAAATTGATGAAAGAAATGGAACAACAAGTAATCCAAATAAAACAGAATCTAAAAATAGCTTAGGATAGACAAAAAAGATATGTAGATAGGAAGAGGACTCCTAGAGAGTTCAAATTTGGGGATCATGTATATCTCCAAGTTAGACCCAAGAAGAGCTCCTTGAGAATGGCATCTTGTGTGAAGATGGCACCTCAGTATTGTGGACACTTTGAAATTTTGGATAGAGTGGGACCTGTAGCCTATAAGCTAGCACTCCCTCCCACAGTGAAGGCACATGATGTTTTCCATGTTTCACTATTAAAAAAATATGTACATGATTCTAATCATATTATTGACTGGTTTGTGATTCAGGTGGAACCAGAGGGATAATTCTTGTCAAAACCTCAATGCATAATAGACAGGAAGGAGACCCCACTCAGGAACATAATGATTTCATAGTTCAAGGTGCAGTGGAAACACTTTGGCTCATATGAGGCTACATGGGAAATGGAGGATTCCATGAGACAGGCATACCCATTTTTGTTTAATTATGTACATATAGAACATATCGATAGATAGAACATCAAGGTAAATGTTTCTTTAAGGGGGAGGGGATTGTAATACCCATTTTTCCCCCATTTTGTAAATATAACTATAACTGGCCTATGGTAGACTAGATACACATGAATGTGAATTTGATGGACCTTTTATTATAAAAGGTCAATGAATGTAATTTATGTTATTAATAGAAAATGGATAAGTGTTGCATAATTGATGGAAGGGTGGGGTTGAAAAGATACACCATGGATGGTATGAGAGAGAGGGTGAGGGGAACCATAAATGGTTGAGATGACCCTCACCAAACCGATACCTTACTGGAATTAATGACTCAAACCCAGATCATCTCTTTGACCCAAAAATGAATTACCAGTTAGAGTGGTAGTTGAAAGAGTCCTCCTCAAGAGTTAATGAGGAGATGGGGAAGATTACCCATCTGCAATACTTCCATACTCGACCATGAGATTGGATTTTGGACCCATGCAACCTTATTGAGGAAGGAAAGAAAGAGGTAATTTGTGGGCAGAGGCAGATCTTCACAAGGAATCAGAGTCGAGAGACCAATATCAAGGAGAGAAAAGAGCCTTGTGTAGTTCTCTGGTTCATGGAAGAACTGAGAAATAATCTCATTCTAGGTGTATGAAACTGTGGGAATGGTTTTCGTTACAATATGATAAATGAGGCTGATGAGTGAATGTGGAAGTACTCGTGCGAACCTATTTTCTTGGTACAAAGAAAATCGATTGCTAAGACCCTATGGGAGGAGGAGGGTAACCTTCGTCCCTAACTGACACTGAATAAGAGGAAATAGTCTCTCTCATAGCGGTGTGATCTAGATCGGGGATGACTAGTGGTAAATCCATTAAGGAGTGGTTGTGCCTATGTTTGGGTGGAAATAAGCACCACTTTTAGTACTCACTTCATGGTTTCCAGTTTCTAATAATTATCTTCATACTCTTTGTATTGAAATGTAAATGATGAATAAATATATATGTTTATCTGTCTATGAATGATTTATGTATTGAATGATTAAGGTAGATATATGTAAAATCTCTCTGTTAACTCATGTTTTTGAATGTCCTTCTTCTTGCCTTAGTTTGGCAGCTAAAGAGTTGTGGGATGTAAGCCTAGAAGAGGGACAGGGTAGGATTTACTGGGATGTTTAAGTTCTGTCGACCTCTAGAATCTACCTTCGCAGGAATACTAAGTTCAAAACCTATAGAAAGAGGGCACCTCCTTCAGACCCTTTTACTCATATGACCGAGATCTCATGTCGGTGTCCTTAACCAATTCCCAACTAAGAGATTAGCACATGGCCCACGAGATTCTTCAAAGGACCCATGTGATCAAGGTATGGGAATCCTGCGTTAGACCTGAAAGGAGATACGCCTTTCTGGTTTCGGGACTCCGGGAGCTCAGAGCTCTAGAAGGTTTCAACCCTACCATTTATAAATCATCTGAATGCAACAGATGGTAGTGGTTACCCATAATATTTTTTGGCACCTTGTGGTTTCCTTATCCGTGACAGATAGATTCTCCCCACCGTTAAACCTTGATCCATTCAGTTATCGTGAGGTAATGCGAACCATAAATTATAGGGTATTCGGGAGACACTTGGTCGTTGGATCCACACCAAGGTAACTTCGGCTAAGTCCTACTTCGGGAGAGTAAAGAGACCATAATGTTGAAATACCTAAAGGTCGAAGTTCGGAGGCAACGGGAACCATAGATCTAGGGATCCTTTGAAATCTTCCTCGGCTGTTGGATTTATGCCAAGGTCATTACGACGTTGACCACTCCAGGAGGAAGGGGGTGGTAAATGAGTGGATCACCCAAATGTTGAATTTTCAAAGTGATAAGATTCATAGATCTGAGGATGTTTTGGGTTTTCCCCTGACCGATAGATATAGACCATGGTCATCCCGATGCTGACTACTTCGGGAATAAGGAGGAATTCACACTACAAATCCCCCAAACACTGAAGTTATGAATTAAGGAGGCCATCGATATAGGGGTTATGTGGACACACCTTGTCTCTGATATTGAAGGGTTTGGGAGGCTATCAGTCTAGATGATGTGGCACAATGACATCATCCAGGGTGACATGGATCCACGATTAGCGTGCCACGTTTCACCTAGATTTGTTCATTTCACATACCCTATAGGCCCATTAACAGGTGACACATGTCATCTTTGCTTGGATGCGTATTACACCTAACACTTTATCATTTGGTCCATTTGGCAGTTGGAGTGTTCGGGACCCACCTGTCCTTGCCCCCGCATCCAGTACGTCACCAAGTGTGAGGGTGGACCCTTTGGGAGTCTGGGACTTCGAGACTCCATAGGTTTGGGGAACATCGTTGATAATAGGCTGAAAGGCCTGAAGACTGGAGCCACGTGGAGAGATACTAGGCTCCTTCGGGATTTTAGGATTTCGGGACTCCCGAAGATAGGTGTGCAGAAAGGAGAAGGGATGTTCAATACCAAAGTGATGAACGTTGAACTCCCTCTAACCCAGGTGTTCAATGAAGGATGTATCCCATCATTGGATTGGATGATGGATGAACCTTCCATGTGGGTGTAGGAACTTGGGGATGGTATGAATGAGGTGGAGCCACGTGGTCCATGTATGATATTTCCCAAAGAATTTCTAGAAGCCATAACTTTCAATCTAGAGCTCAGTTTTGAGTCTAGTAGTAGTCATTAGAGAGCCATGGCTGAGTAGAAGAGAATGAATATCTCAGAGGGATGATTCGAGATGACTAAAGTAAGAAAAAAATATATTCCCCATCCATAGAAAGGGTACTTAGGGGTTGGGTGTGTTACAACTGTAGACACCCATTTGTGGACTCATAGCCCCAACTCGAGGGTGAATTGTTATAGAGAAAATTGGTGCAATGTAGCCTATGATTGAGTGGAATGTCCATCATCTTCATCTATAGTAGGTTGTGAAAAATGTTCTTAAAAGATAAGTGTTTTGATCAAAGTGTTATTTATTGTTAAGTGTTGTGAGTAAATGCTTCATTTTAATATGTGTTTTATGTGATTGGATGATAATGTGAAGGCTTAAATAATATGCATTCACAAATTTAAAATTATTGATATTCACATGAATCATTTTTTGTTATGTTGTGTTGATGCATTCATATAAAATTGATATCAGATTATTCCATCAATTTATTTAGTAATGTTGGTCAACAAGGTAGTTGGGTACATTAAAATTTTCATAGTTGAGCCATCGGATAGCATGTAAACAATTGTACTTTTAGTCTTGTATTTTGAAGGAATTAGGTGATCCAATTTTCACAAAAACTCACAATCAACTCTATTGTAATTGCAAATTATGATCACATAGATAAATGTAGCAACTTCTCATAGCACCTGGAATATATATATATATATATAT